>JAOWBW010000466.1:600000-986278 GCA_026119855.1 Campanula takesimana
TTATTTTCGGGATTTATGTTTGTTTAGGTATTTGTTAGACTAGGGTTATTGGTTAGTAGTATAAATACTTTTCTTTCATTATTCTAGGGTTACAACTTTTGATTAAGTAAAATTTTGATTGCTTTGCAATTGTTAGGAGATCTTCTTCTCTTTTCTGGTGGATTCCAGTTTATTGTGTTTAAGGATTCATCACTTGTGAATTCTTGTGTTTAGTGCGCTAATCCCGAATATCTATCGCTTTTTTGCTACGTCAGTTGGCATCAGAGCATGCCATATCCTGTCTTTTGCATCATACTGATTCGTTATGGGGGATCAAGGAGCAACAAAAGGTGATATCGAGGGTATGACCACCGCTATCACCAACGCTATCGCTGCTTTAACAACGCAGATCGCTGCGTTGGTAACCGCACAAGAAGGTCAGAACGTTAATCAGAACCGTAGGGGTGAGAGAGACAGGATCGATCAAGTTCGAGATTTAGTTCGACGTCCTCAACGGGCAGAGAATCGGGATGACGAAGAGTCCAGTTCCGAAGAAGAGGTTGTTGGTGATGAGGAACTTGATCAAGGTAATAATCGAAACCGCCATGATTATAGAATTAAGGCTGAGATTCCTTTATTCTATGGAACCGTGGGGATTGAAGATTTCCTAGATTGGAAGAATGATGTTGATCGATTTTTCGATGTTATGGAGGTACCTGCAAATAAACAGGTAAATATGGTGGCGATCCGATTGAAAAGTACTGCTGCAGTTTGGTGGGATAAACTAGCAGGACAGAGACGACGGCAAGGAAAGGGGCCAGTTAAAACTTGGAGGCGTATGAAGTAATTAATTTCTGAGAGGTTTTTACCGGCGGATTATGAGAAGATCTTGTATAAACTGTATTTAAATTGTGTGCAGGGCAAGAGAACAGTTAATGAGTACACTACTGAATTTCAGAGGTATACTGCGCGGGTTGAGATCAAAGAAACCGAGGATCAGAAAGTTGCGCGCTACATCAACGGTCTGAAAATTTTGATACAGGAGAAGATGGGTTTGCATCAGGTATGGACCTTGACGGATGCTTCCACGCTGGCTTTGAAGGCCGAACTTATGGAAAATTCGAGTTCGACAAATTTTACACCGTTTCGCAAATGGGGTCAACAAGGTAGTTTTGAAGCAGGGACTGATAAGGAGAATGGGACAATAGTTAAGGACCTAACTCCACAGGCTAAGAGTACAGACAACACTAGTAGCTCCACAGGCAATAAAGCTCCAGTACAGAAAACAACAAACCCTTATGCCAAGCCAACAGGGGATAAGTGTTTTCGTTGTGGCGGACAGGGGGTCACAGATCCAACGTTTTCCCCACCCGGCGAACGACTGCGATTCTAGAAGCAGAAGACGAGGAGAAAGAAGGCGTACCTAACGAGTACGAAGGGGTCGAATTTCCTGAAGAGGAGTATGGGGAGCGAGTCAGATTTGTGCTTCAGCATATGCTACTATCTCCCAAGGATGAGGGGCAGAGGAAGAATCTGTTCCGAGCACACTGTTCTGTCAAGAACAAGGTATGTAATATGATTGTTGATAATGGCTGTACAGAAAATTTGGTTTCACAGATATTGGTTGGGTTTTTAGGGTTGAAAACTGAACCTCATGAGACAACTTATAGTTTGGGGTGGGTGAATAAAGGTTCAGAACTCCGGGTATCACTAACTTGCAGGGTTCCTATTTCTATTGGCAAACATTATAAGGAGGAGGTTGTTTTTGATGTTCTGGATATGGATGTATGTCATATATTGCTTGGTCTCCCTTGTCAGTATGACCATGATGTTACTTATCGGGGAAAGGATAATGTGTTGATGTTTAAATGGGCAAAGCATAACATTGCGATAGCTTCTGTTCTCCGTTTTGAGAAAGGGGTTGTGAACGATGAACCGGTCATGATGCTCATACAGAATGAGAAAATTCTTACCGCACAGCTGCAGACGGACGGACAGACTGATGATACTAACCGGATTATGGGGAATGTGATCAGCAGTGTTGGTGGAGACGAGCTGAAACAGTGGAAATTAGCTTGGGCACGATTGAAGTTTGCTTACAATGGTGCAAGTTCAGGGAATATGTGTGACTACCATGCAGATGGCGTGCTGTATACTGGTGAGAACTCGGGGTCGAGTTCTTTAGAAGTGGAGGAGACTGATGTAGGAGAGCAAACACGAAGAATTCTAACGCAGCAGCAGACCAGGCGCCCGCTTGAATCATTCCGAGCGCCCGCCTACTTAGTGATGTTTCCGGAGGAGAGCTTCTGTTCCAGCCAAGCGCCCGCCTGGGTTGTACCGGGCGCCCGCCTGGAATATGCACAGAAACTTACCAGTTCGCGTTGTTATCGTTTTTGGTACAGAATTAGGGTTATTTTTGGGATTTATGTTTGTTTAGGTATTTGTTAGACTAGGGTTATTGGTTAGTAGTATAAATACTTTTCTTTCATTGTTCTAGGGTTACAACTTTTGATTAAATAAAAATTTGATTGCTTTGCAATTGTTAGGAGATTTTCTTCTCTTTTCTGGTGGATTCCAGTTTATTGTGTTTAAGGATTCATCGCTTGTGAATTCTTGTGTTTAGTGCGCTAATCACGAATATCTATCGCTTCCGTGCTGCGTCAAAATTAGTGGAATTCTCTATATTTATAAGCACCAAAAGTGTCGTAAATACTTACTACTCCCTCTGTTCCTAAATGAGTGTCCATTTTCAAAAAATCTTTGTCCCAAATGAGTGTCTTTTTTTAACATAACTTTGTCCCTAAATGTTTTTTTTTTTTGAATTTTTTTTCACCGGTCTCTTTATACGTGGAAAACTAAATGTTTGGACTGTTAGAAATGATTCTTTTAGCACCATTCCACAATGCTCTGAAATCAGCTTGTTTAAACGCGCGAAGTTGTGTCAATTGGCCTCACATTTTATGTATCAACATACTACAGTATATGATTGTAAATGGTAAGTTGGACAATAATACTACCTCCTGCCCCCGGGCCAAAAAATATACTCCGTAACTTCTTTCCCTCTTATTTATTAATCCATTCGCCCACAAAATGACTATCCATTTTTAGTGATTGATCGTGAACACTGGTTTAGAAATGCTAGGCTTCCAAATATGTTTTCTTTCTCAGAAAACCATTGTTGGATAAACAGGTAGATCATCCACATATTTTCAATATCATTATCTCTTCTAATAATGTGTACACTATAATTTATTTTCTTAAGTACTCTTCCTCATCTATAGCTGTTTACTATCACGCATAAAGCTTATGTGCTGCAAGACTGCCTTTTGATGACAATGTATCAAATGAAAACTTCCCATGTTATGCATACATTCCACTTTGGCAGCTAAACTAAAACAACATTTAGGGAGTTACATTTTTTTAGGTCAACTGAACAGGAAGGTACATCTGATAATCATAGATTTTGAACAAGTCTCTCCTTTCATCTTTTTAATGTTGGCACCAAAACATTCACAAAATGGTCAAATTTGTTCTATTTGCAAAGCCAAAACAACTCATACTAACTGAGCTCAAACAGTCGCATATGTTGTGGTTGCACAATTTGGGAGGAATAATTTTACATCACAAGTACGGTTTGATTCTAAGCAGGTAGCTGCTACTTCCAGAAAACAATAATTTGTACAAGGCAATGTTGCAAAGTGTGAGCCATCATGTTCTTTCGGTTCCAAATGAATTACAGTTAAAGGTTACAATAAGAAGTGGAGTAGATTTTCTCATTCTAATTTAGAGAAAAGAGAACGCTATGATTACGTAAATAATCCATATCAATTTGGGGCACCTTTTTGTTCTTTGAAGCTATAATCTCAACAAAAAACAAGTTTTGGCGTATGATAACTATTTTTCCAGTGTTGTAAGGTTTCAAGCTCATGATACTGTAAAGGAAAGAAAACTACACCCCATCCATCTCAAAAGACAAAAGTTTTTTTTTTTTTTTTTTGGATAGTTCAAAAATTTAATCCCATGTATGTCCTCCCTTCGTTTAGAAAGATACTTTTATTTACTCATTTTGTCCTGATTTAAGGTTCTTACTTTCCTTTTTATTCTGTCTCAATTCAAGGATCTTATTTTAACTTAAAACGGAAAATGGGACCCATTTGTCATTCTCACAACAAAAACTCTTTACCAATTTTCTCTCTCTTACTTTACTTTTCACACTCACAACATTGACTGTCAACTATATTAAGCTCTACTCAAGTTTTCATAAATATAATTAAATTTCATAAAAGTTTGAACAAATTTCAGTGATTTGGACCATCACAAAACTAAATAAAAACATAAAATAATAATGTTAATATAAGTTTAGCCATGTATAAGTGAAAATATTTTTTCATAGACGTTTGGTCAAATTTCAATATAGTCCATCTTCAAATGAGTTTATTTTTTATTTTAAAAAGTAAATTTAAGAAATTTTAATTGATGTGGAGATCATGAAAATTTCGCATCTAACTATATCCGCTGAAATTAGTGGAGGTCTCTAATGGCACATAAAATGCGAAGAGTTTTCTTGGTAACTTCATATTTAAAATTTGAAATTTATCAGTTCAAAAAAATTTATCAGTTTAGAAAGAGTTGAGTTCTTCTGTACCACTTTTTGTTCCACTCTATGTACCACTTTCAATCATCAGTTTAAAACTTCAAGTGTCATCCATGTAGCCAATAGCCCGATGCAACATGGCACAAATGAATTTTTTTTTTTTTTTAACAATCCACATGGCACAAATGATGAAGAGTATTTTTGGTAACTTCATATTTAAAATTTAAAATTTATTAGTTAAGAAAATTATCAGTTTAGAAAATCAACTTAAATAAATTATCAGTCTAAAAAACTATCCATTTTAAATTCAACAGCTTTTTTAAGATTGTTTTGATAACAGTTTTTTAAAAAATACCTCTCCTCTGTTCCAGAAAGATAGTCTCATTTTGACTTTTTATGGTCAATGAAAATGAACTTTGACCAACCATTAGTGACGATCTAATCATTTTAGTGAAATTCTAAAATTTGTAATTGATAAATTATTAAGTAATTTATCAATAACAATTTTTAAAATTTCATTATGATCATTAAATTGACACCAATGTTTGGTCAAAGTTTATTTTTATTAACCATAAAAAATCAAAATGAGACCATCTTTCCGGGACAGAATGAGTATGAGTTTAAGTTGGGATAACATTAACTTTATTTATCCTTTAAATAGTTCATTCTCATCACAATACCAATTCAAGACTAACACGATCACCATGGTGGTACTCTTGACATTATTAAACACAATTGTTTTAGTTCATCTTTTTTTTCTCATGTCATTTTTTATCATACACAGTAAATTTCATAAATTCATTGCCATTTATTTGTGGGTGTTTTTTTTTTTCTTCCAGAGATTTGTCCACTTAATGAAAGGATGCTTAGGGCACTTGGATGGTTCATCTTCATTCCAAAAACCAAATCAATCCGTCTAATTTTCATATATCAATATAAATAACATATTGTAAACCACCAAAATAGATAGATGGTCAATATGTTATATTAAAGAAGTACTATTAATATATTAATTTATATCCTTTTTCTTTTCATATGTTGGTCTACAATGATGTTCAATATTTGGTTTGGCCTTACAAGAAAAATAAATTACATTTGTAATTAAAAGCAAATTGAGGAAGAAGACTTTATGATAAAGCCAAACAAAACAAAAGAAAAGTTGTCTTTTCTTTGATTTAAGAAAGAGAAGCGATCATTTTGGATCAACGATCTCCAATATAATTTTATTATTTTTCATAGGAAAAAACTAAGAAATAATTGGGAGGATATGCATATTAGATCATGTAGTAGACTTTGCACATACTATGCTAAATAAAGTAAGAGGTATTCAATGAAATTAGTTAATTACACGGTTCATAATTGCACCCATATATAAGATGTGTAGATAGTATTTCATAATTCATAGTGCATAAAAATAAAAAATTAAAATTAAAATGTAAGTCTATGTGGAGGTCAAGACTTCTTTTATCTTCTTCATCCAATTTTCTAAATAGACACGACTCTCATATTCACACCATCAACGTACTTAATAAACTTCATTTTTTGGTTCAATTCATTAAAAGAGTATGTATGACATTATCTATGTATGTGTTAATATCATAATATTTTATTTCACATCAGCTCATGTGGAATTCACTTTGAATTCCACAGTGTTTTCGTCTCATATGCTTAAATAGGCTTAAAAGGATGAGAGCCAAAAGATAAGTATGCAAATGATTGTTCAGAGGATTCAAATTTAAGATAATATCAAATCAAATATATTTTGAAGTTTGAAAAATGACAAGTAACAAACACATTATGGATAAAAGACATTTAAACCTAAATTTAGTCAGACTTTGGGAATTAACAAGCTTGACTTTCAATACTCCCTCCGTCCCGCCTGAAATAGGATTTTGGTAAACTTGACTTTACTTTGACCAAGTCTTTTAAAGAAAATATAATAATACAAATACAAATTTAAAAATTGTTATTATAACACAATTAATAATACTCTCAATAACAATTTTTAAATTTATATTAGGATAATTATTTCTTATTTAAATGGTCAAAATATAAAAAAAACTACCAAAATCTTATTTCGGGCGGGACAGAAGGAGTATAAAAAGATTTGTGTCATCCTTTTTCATGTCTAATTGGTTTTGAGATAGAACTTAAGACTTAATCACAGTATCGTAGCTCTAGGTTTGACAAGGTTAAGGGTTCAAATATTTCCACTTTCATTTATCTTAAAAAAATAAAGGATAAGTACCGACCCAATTGCATCCCTATACCAACTCCAAGTGTGCACGTGAGGGGGAGTATTAATATGAGCACGATATACACTGTGGGTGCTCTCTCTAACTGCTTAAGCTTTGATCAAGTGGTAACTTTACTTGGGCTCGCCCAAAAGAGGCTCACAATATTCTAGCTCCACGCCACTAAGTCTATATCCACGTGTAAGCCCAAAGTTCAGCTACATATGAAGGGGTGTGTTGAAGCAATTATCTTATGTTGGATTTATTAAGTCGAGCCTTCAACATATAAAGATCCAAGACCAGTCCCCTCATACTCAGTACGCAACTCTTCTCTGTTTTGTATCAAAATTGTGAGAAGAGGCGCATGGGGACGAAGGCCAGGCCGGAGAAGGAGTGGAATTGTGGAAGTGAGGTTGGTGAGTATGACAATGCCTGAAACCTTTATTTGTTGCTCAATCTAAGCGGTATCGGAAGCTAAAATAGCCAAGTTGTACTTAGATAAGGGTAATGGTGTGAGAGGGTTTTGATACAATGTATGTTGCTAAGCATTAATTAAGATGATAGAGGGGGGAACTTGGAATGAAAGGGGAGGGGAAAAGGCTTCGGTTGAGATATGGGCAAATATGATTTAGAGTTTGTGGTCATTGGTAATTTTGGAGCTATTAAAGAGATAATGGAGATGGAGCTCTCAGAAAGAGAGATAGGGAGTATGAAGGAGTAGAGTGGGGTGTGCGGAAACAAAGTGAGATGATATAGTGGAAAGTGGTTGTTAGAGAAGGTATACGCAACGGTTATGGGGTTGGGGAAAGGGGTAGGGGAAGGGGGTAAGCTGGATGGCAAATGGAAAAAAAAAGAAAAGAAAAGGGTATGATGAATACAGGTACTAAAAAATGTATAATGAATACTTTCGGGCTGAGTAGCGAAGCAAAAAAATTGACAAATCAGGTATTTATATATTTTTGCATTATATTCATACAATACAATGTAATTGACTCTTCAAAAATTATATACATATTGATTAATTTTTTAGCCTATATTAGACAATCAATTATGATTTTTAATTACTTAAGTTTACTATGCCCGTCGAGTATCGACGGGTCACAAACTAGTAGTTTTATTAAAGCTTAATCAAATCAACCAATAAACTAATTCAGGTAATTATTGTTTTCTATAGTTTTATTAAAGCTTAACCAAATCAAGCAATAAAAAGAAGACTATCATTTTAAGACGAAGGGAGTATTAAATAATCAAAATATTCACTCAACTAATCAGACATATTAACAAAATAATTCATTTTCATTATTATCTCTCGTTTTCCTTCTTTGTATTTCATCATTCCTTCATACCATTTCTTTATCCCCTCCAATCCTTAATTATCACAACGGCAAACTACGAAAGTTCAACAAAATAAACCCATAATTATGGAAATGAGACTCTCTTTTTTTTTTTGAAACAAACAAAAATAAAAAATAGTAAGACAATTTTTCCGGGTCGGAGCGGGACGGAGGGAGTACAACAAACATGGATTGAAAATATTTTACTTCTGTTCCAAAATGAATGTCCAAACTTATGTCACGATATTATCTTCTCACCAAATCCGGTTGGGGCCCTAGCAGGCCCGTCTCAATAACTTTAGGGGCCCGGTGCCAAAACGAATATGAGGCCCTTTTGTTGGGGTGCAACCCAAAGTCCCACATCGGCAATTGAGGAAACAATTGCAAGCTATATAATAGCACCCAGCCACTTCATTAGTATGAGGCCTTTTGGGAAGTTCCCAAAAACAAATCCGTGCGGGTTAGGCCCAAAGCGGACAATATCATACTAATGTGGGAAAGTGGTGGTGGTGGTCGCGGTCCCTACAAGTGGTATCAGAGCCTGGTTCGGATGTTCCTGACCGGGTGGACCGCGTGTGTGCTTTATATTGGTGGGGTTCCCCTTGTGTGACATTGCGAATGGAGTCTTGCAATCGAAGGCGGTGGTGTTCCGCGGGCCGATTGGTACAAGCTTTCGCTGGATATGGTCCTTGGTTTGAGGGGAGGATTGTTGGGGTGCAACCCAAAGTCCCACATCAGCAATTGAGGAAACAATTGCAAGCTATATAATAGTACCCACCCACTTCATTAGTATGAGGCCTTTTGGGAAGTTCCAAAAAACAAATCCGTGCGGGCTAGGCCCAAAGCGGACAATATCATACTAATGTGGGAAAGTGGTGGTGGTGGTCACGGTCCCTACACCTTTATATTCTAAAAATTTACACAAAAAATAACATAAATAGTAGACCTATAAATTGTTCCTCTTTGAGACTCAAATAAATTTTCTGTATCTTTTTTGTTTCTTACTCTTTACACTACCAGGATCCTATTTTCTAATTTTAGGAGGCATGTTTCAAAATCTAAAAAATAATATCAAAATTCCAAATAAATTGAAAAATCCTGAAAAAAAAATGCAACTTTCAGTCGAATACTATGACTCTCCTACTACTCCTAGCCACGGTTTGCTCATGATGCGTAAACCTTGTAGAAGCAAAGATTGGGAAAAAAAAAAAATCCAACCACAGAATAAAAATTTTAAATAAATCAGACCAAAAATTTAAGAGAAAACATAACACTATTATGGAACAAAGTAGGGATGGCCAACGCCGGTTCCGGTTCGGAACCGATGATTCCGGTTCGGCTTTTATGTGAACCTTAACCGGCCCTTGGTTACCCCGGTTCCGATTGTCACAATCCGGTTCCGCGGTACCTTTTTTTTTTTTTTTTTTAAATCATATAATAATGAATAAACAACTTAAAAATTATTTCATAAATGATTTTTTTTATATAAAAAAACAAAAGCTAAATCAACATTATATTGAAAAACAAACATAGAAAAAAATAAAATAAATGACAGTATATAAAAGAAAAAAGGGCGGTACCCTTTAAATTTTATTAATTAAAGGCAAATTTACAATGAGGGGGATAACAAATTTTTATTATTTTCATTCACTGAATTTGGCTAAAAAATCAGTCAAAACACAACTTTTCTTGTCAACATTCCATTAGTAATGGTTAATTCTGATGAAACTGTTAGAAATCTAATGATTTTGATGGTTTTTTAATGGTTTACTGACGGTTCAGACGGTTCCGGTTCACGGTTTGGTTGGGCGGTTCGGAACTGCCGGTTCACGATTTTTTGAGGGGTTAAACCTTAACCGGCCCTTATCCAAAACGGTTCCGGTTTTCGTGCTGGTTCATGGCGGTTACGGTTTTTTCGGTTCCGGGCCGGTTCGACGGTTCCGGTCCAATTTGGCCATCCATAGAACAAAGTAGTAGAGCAATAGCCAATAGTATTTAATCAATGGTAGAGAACACTGAGTCAAATGTTTGACTTGGGAACTCCAATTAAAAAAAAAAGCTTCCCCAAAACTTGCCCTCCTTTGAATAATGAAACCATTGTCTGTTTCTTTTCCTTGACCTAGGTTTTTTTTTCCAAACGTGTAAAACCTTGTTCTATAGTACTAATCAAGTTTTTTCAATCTCAAGCATACAAGGCCTCATCTTTCCATGTGAATATTAACCCTTTCTCATACCTACCAATTTTCATATTTATTAACTCAAAATTAAATATCAATTTGAACAATCTACTCCCTCTAGGATCTCTCCACAAACTAGAATTAGCGTTTAAGATTGAATTCCAAATCTCAAATTGAATTCCTAATTCTTAAATGAGGTGAGAGTTAAAAAAAAATTTACCTCACCGCTTTGGCAACTGCAATGATCGCCCGACACAGTCTCACAGATACTCATACGATGGTGAATTGATGATGGCGAGAAGCCGAGAACAAGAGAAGTTGCCTAAATCCGAAGTAGGGAGATTCTGGGATTCAGAGTAAAAGACGCAAGAGACGGAGTGGTGGAATTGAGAGATTAACAAAGAGTTTTATTTTTCGATTGTCGAGAGGAATTAACAGCGATAATGACGATTGACGAAAACTAAAGCCGCGTACTGGTTTTTCGGTTCTGCAAGAAAACGGATATAAGACTGCATAATGGGCTGGGAAAAAATTGGGGCCCTCCCAAAATTTGGGGCCCTGTGCTGATGCTCTGGATGTACAGGCCATAAGCCGGGCCTAGGCCTGGGCCCTAGGCAAGCAATACGGTTGTGGCCGTTTAAATCTCACTAATGGGGAATAGTGCGGCATGACATTCGCAAATCTCTACTCTCTCCCATTTACGCCTCTCGTCGTTTATTCGTATGCTAACTACGAGAATTTGAGAACTTTATTAATATAAAGATTAACTTAGCTGGTTGAGTTTGGCAATTAAATTGAGTGGAGATAAGTTCAAAGAAAGTAAAAAAAATAATAATATTAGAACGAATTGTATTGCTTGTAATAGTTACAAAAAGTCACAAAAGCATATTCAAAAAAAAAAAAAAACCCAGAAACGTTGCTACTAATTAAATTAAAAAGAAAGAGGCAAGAAAGTCTAAAGTGTTGGATTGGAAGGGAAGGAAAGTGGAGAGTTTGGAGAACAAAATTGTGTTAAAGAGGAAAAAACAAATTGTACCTACTAGGGTCCGAACCTAACCCATAATAACCGATTACATGATTCTTCAATCATATCACTCTAACCACTGGAACAGGAACAATACATGATCTAAACATGGGGCCTTTTATATATATACTAATCTAGAAATTTGGGCCTTAAATTTAAGCTAATTTTCGGTGGTCCGAGGCCGTTGCATCACCTTTCTTTGTACAGGGCCGGCCCTGCCTCATTTCTAAAAGAAAAAAAAAACAAATACATACCCTCATTTTTCTACAATAAACTTTTAAACAAATTGTAGTTAAGCGCGAAGTGCAATTAGATCATACTATGAAGGAAATGCATGCATACTATGAGCAGCTCAGGAATAAAATTTAAATAGCTGCACAAACATAAAATAGTGGTGAAAATTGAATTTGGGTTATTCAAAAAATAAGCAAACACTAATTATCTACTACTATACTGGCGTGGATCTTAAAATCCCGCCCAAAAATCGATGGCACTTCCCGTAAATATATTCAAAGATAGGGGTGAAGCAGAGGGTTGTTTCGGTGTGTTGGGTTTCCTAGTAACATGCGCAGCGGAATATAACATTTAAAATTTTGAAACCCAAAGCCCATAGATCCATTCATATGATTAAATCAAATATCATAACATGAATAGAGGAAAAACTAACCCTTGATGACTTTGAACTTGGTCTTTAAACTTGGTGGAGATATTGAAGCTTGATCACGAAGAAAGCACGAACACGAACTTTGAAGATGATGAGCTTCACCCTCTAGCGGTATCCACACCACGAACGAATATCAAGAACACTTCTTGATCTTGGTTGCTATACCAACAACTATGAAACACACTTTCACAATTGATATGACTATATGGAATTTTTCTTTTGTGTATTATTTTGTTCTTCAACCAAGGATGTCTTAGAACAAAATAAAACCTCTCTCAAACTCTTTGGAGACTCAAAAAAGGCTATTGCTGAAGTTCTGGCCGAAATCATCCTTTTATACACAAGCAAGACCTATTCCAAATAGGAACCTTGTATCAAAAGACATTCCAAATCGAATTAGGAAAGTGTCAGCTGACAGTACTATGCGGCCGCCCAAAATTGGCTGTGCGGTCGCCCAGTTCCTTTTGGGCGGTCTCCCACAGGGCCAGAAAAGCTGAAAAATTCCTTCTTTAGTCCTTTTAAAGATTCGTTCTATTGTGTGTGACCCTCTAGGATTATACTAAGTTGGCAATGGGTTCAAACGTGAAACCATAAGATATGATTAGGTTCCAGCAAACCGTCATACCTACCCAAATAGTATAACTAGATACAAGTTCGCATTCCTTTTAGAAAATGTCATAAACCCTTTGTCCACGATGTCATTGAACACAAGTCATGGTCAAACAGTCAACTTGTTTTGTTCAATACTTTTTTCGATTCAGAATATGTTGATAATCCAAATGACATTGATCCAATCAATTCATTTGAGTCCGGCCGAACATTTCATCAACATCATTCCTACGAGAGGCCCAAGCTTGACATATCTCCATAGAGGGACAAATCCATTTAGCTTATTATTCTTCCCTACGTGAATCCGACCATACCAATCATACCCTTTATAACTACCCGGTTAAAGGTAGCGTTTGAATATGTCAAACATAATCTTCATCAACTGGAAGACTATAATAACTTCATGTCTAAGGATTCAAATGACATAACTAATATGAGATATATGTACGACATAGACCATGACATAAATCTCATACAGCGGGTCATGTCCAGTACCTTGTTCCAAACAAGTACCCATAAATCTAACATGATCATCCCATGATCATTTAGCCTTTATACTAGTGCTTAACAAGTACTAGGGACGGAGATTATTATAAGTAAACATGAACAACAATAATAATCAAAACATTTCTTTATTGATATGAAATAAATGATAACAATTACAACGTTTATTAAACGTGCCTAGGGCACCACTACCAACAATCTCCCACTTGCCCTAGGCCCAATCTCCCATGTATCTAATACCCATGGACCTAACATGACCATCATGTTTAGCTTGTGGAAGTCCCTTTGTTAGCGGGTCCGCAACATTGTCATCAGTAGGTACTCTGCATATATTTATGTCTCCCCTATCAACGATCTCTCGAATGATATGAAAACGCCTATGTATGTGTTTGGATTTCTGATGTACTCTTGGTTCCTTTGCTTGAGCAATAGCACCATTATTATCGCAATAAAGGTCTATTGGATTAGCAATACTAGGAACCACTTCAAGTTCAGTGATGAACTTCTTAATCCAACCAGCTTCCTTTGCGGCATCTGATGCAGCAATATACTCAGCTTCTGTTGTAGAATCAGCGGTTGTACTTTGCTTGGAACTCTTCCAGCTTATAGCTCCACCATTTAACATAAACACAAAACCCGATTGCGATCGGCTATCATCTTTGTCGGTTTGGAAGCTTGCATCCGTGTAAGCATTTACAATGAGATCATCTTCCATTCTTCCATAGACCAAAAACGAGTCTTTAGTTCTTCTCAAGTACTTAAGAATCGCTTTTACAGCTATCCAGTGATTTTCGCCAGGGTCGGATTGGTATCTGCTGGTCATGCTCAAAGCATAAGATACATTCGGCCTAGTACAAATCATGGCATACATGATGGACCCAATTGCCGAAGCATATGGAACATCATTCATTTTCTCACGCTCATCGTTTGTCTTAGGACATTGAGTCTTGCTTAGAGAAACTCCATGTAACACGGGCAAGGTGCCTTTCTTAGAATTTTCCATACGGAATCTTCTAATGACCTTGTCAATGTATGTACTTTGGCTTAAACCAAGTAGCCTCCTTGATCTATCTATATAGATCTTAATGCCAAGAATATATGCGGCTTCACCCATATCTTTCATTGCAAAACACTTTCCTAACCAAGTCTTCACAAACTGAAGTGTAGGAATGTCGTTTCCAATGAGCAATATGTCATTCACATATAAAATAAGGAATAGCACTATGCTCCCACTAATCTTCTTGTATACACAAGGCTCATCTTCGTTCTTGATGAAACCAAACTCTTTGACCGATTCATCAAAACGGAGATTCCAACTCCTAGAGGCTTGCTTCAATCCATAGATGGATCTCTGCAATTTGCATACTTTAGAATCTTGTTCAAAACCTTCTGGTTGTGTCATATACACATCCTCTTGGAGTTTTCCATTCAGGAAAGCGGTTTTGACGTCCATCTGCCATATTACATAGTCATGATATGCGGCAATGGCAAGCAAAATTCTTATACACTTGATCATTGCTACGGGTGAAAAGGTCTCATCATAGTCAATACCATGAACTTTCCTATAACCCTTCGCTACAAGTCTAGCTTTGTAAGTATGCACCTTCCCATCCATATCAGTCTTCTTTTTGAAGACCCATTTGCATCCTATGGTTTTTACACCTTCGGGGCATCAATCAAATTCCAAACTTTATTGTCTTGCATGGATTGCAATTCGGATTCCATGGCTCCAAGCCACTTGTCCGAATCAGGAGAAGACATCGTCTCTTGGTAGGTTGACGGTTCATCATTCTCAATGATTTCTACCTCATTACTATCCGTTACGAGAAATCCATATCTCTCGGGCTCGGATCGTAACCTACTAGATCTGCGAGTTGCTTGTGTATTTTGAATAGGTTCCACAACTCCTTGTGGTTCTTGTTCTTGTTCCACTATTGGTTCAATGTTATTTTCTGGGTCTCGAATTTCTTCAAAATTTATTTTACTCCCACTGATTTCTTTTGAGAGAAACTCTTTCTTTAGAAAGACATCAGTTCGGGCAACAAACACTTTGTTGTCCTCACGGTTGTAAAAGTAATATCCTCTAGTTTCCTTAGGATATCCCACGAAAATACATTTATCAGATTTGTGTGCAAGTTTGTCTGAGATAAGTCTTTTGACAAAAGCTTCACAACCCCAAATCTTCATGAAAGATAAACAAGTTTTCTTTCCACTCCACATCTCATATGGAGTCTTTTGAACCGATTTAGTTGAAACACGATTTAGTGTGAAAGCAGCGGTTTCTAGAGCGTAACCCCAAAAGGATATTGGAAGATCAACTTGACTCATCATTGATCGAACCATGTCTAACAAAGTCCGATTTCTCCTCTCGGACACACCATTCCATTGTGGCGTTCCGGGTGGAGTCAATTGTGAAACTATTCCACAATTCTTTAGATGATCATCAAATTCTTGACTCAAGTATTCTCCACCACGATCTGATCGAAGTGCCTTAATACTTTTGCCAAGTTGTTTTTCTACTTCATTTTGAAATATTCTAAATATCTCAAATGCTTCACTCTTATGTTTCATTAGGTAAACATACCCTAATCTACTATAATCATCAGTGAAGGTTATGAAGTATTGAAATCCTCCCCTAGCATTGCTACTTAATGGTCCGCATACATCGGAATGTATCAACCCCAATAAGTCGCTTGCCCTTTCACCCAACTTGGTAAAAGGTGTCTTAGTCATTTTTCCAAGAAGACACGACTTACAAGTGTCATATGACTCTAAGTCACATGAACCCAAAAGTCCGTCCCCGTGGAGTTTTGAGATACGCTTCTCATTAATATGACCGAGACGGCAATGCCACAAATAAGTATGATTTACATCATTAGGTTTAGATTTCTTATTTACATGATAGACATTGTCATTATTTTCATTCTTGACATCCAAGATATAAAGGCCATTAAATGAATTAGTAATACCATAAAGCACATCACTTAAATAAATAGAAAATTTCTTATTCTCAATAAGAAACTTAAAACCTTCATTATCCAAACAAGAAATTGAAATAATATTTCTGCTTAAATCCGGAACATAATAACAATTGTTCAAAACAAGAATTAATCCGGAAGGTAAAGTGACTTCATAAGTCCCTACGGCTAATGCAGCAACTCTTGCTCCATTCCCCACGCGTAGATCTACTTCACCTTCTATAAGCAGTCTCCTATTCTTTAGTCCCTGCACATTTAGACAAATGTGAGAACCACATCCGGTATCCAATACCCAAGAATCAGTGGTAGAAAGGAGAATATCTATCATATAGATACCTGAAGTCGACGCAGCCTTGCTGCCCTTCTTCTTCTTTTGCTCTTCCAAGAAAGCCTTGCAATTACGCTTCCAATGACCAATTTCTTGACAATGGAAACAGATTTCATCCTTTTGTGAATCGGGTTTTGCTTCAGAAGCCTTGGCAACCTTTGCCTTGCTTATTTTGGGTTTGACAACTTTCTTACCCTTTCCTTTGGCACTAGCCTTCTTCCCATCATGAACCAAGAGCACGGGAGAACCTTTCTCCACAATTTTCATCTCTGCAGTTTTGAGCATCCCATGCAACTCAGAGAGATTCTTATCCATTCCATGCATGTTATAATTCATCACAAACTGATTATAACTTTTAGGTAATGAATTAAGAATGAGATCCGTGGCTAGATCCAATGGGATTGGATAGCCAAGTTTCTCAAGGTGCTCTACATAACCTTTCATTTTTAGAAAGTGAGGACTCACTTGTTGCCCTTCATTCATCTTACAAGTAGTGAATGCAACAATGGTCTTGTATCTCTCTTGCCTAGCTTGCTCTTGAAACATGGTTCTCAACTCCACGCCTATCTCATAGGCTTCCAAATGTTCCAAACTTTGTTGGAGTTTTGAGCACATAGCAGCAAGCATGAGACAACTTATATCTCTAGAATCATTACGATGTTTCTTGTAATTGTCTCTTTCTGCCCTAGGGGCAGTAGGCCGTGGTTCAGCAGGGAGAGGCCCATCGAGAATGTACAACTTATCTTCTTGCCTAAGAACGATTCTTATGCTACGGATCCAATCCATAAAGTTAGTACCATTCTCTTCGAGCTTATCCTTCTCAAGGATCGATCGCAACGACATTGATTGGGTGTTATTAGTCATTATCTACAAATATGCAATATTTCCAAAATTTAATAAGTACCGGTTTTCATTAAAAAAATAAACAATGTATTTTTCAAACAAAATACTCCCACTAAATTATATAACCTTCATATACATCCAATGTATAATATAATTTAATTGGGCTAAGATCCAACTTTAATTTAACTTTTGAGTCCACGGAGGCGGACCGCTCAAAACTAAATTAATTAGGTAGACAATCATGTCAGTCATATCCCATATGATTCTTAGATCCTTTTATGAGATTATTTGAGAAATCCAATTTCAAAAAGTATGTTTAATCTCATCTTTTGCCTAGGCCCAAAACTGTTTTGACGCCTAATTAAGTCCAACCATTTTAAACGCATAGGAACCATTCAATTTAATGCACCTTGCGGAGGCAAGCCCACATTAAATTAATGAACCTCATCTTGCTCATACATTAATAAGATTAATGCACCTCGCGGAGGCGAACCCACATCAAGATTACCCATGTATAGACAAGTGTTTTAATCATGGCATGGCAAAGAAGGACTTAAAACTTTCTTTGAAGGTTCATCACATATAGCATATAACACATTTATGTGCACACAATATAAACATGTTACATATCAAGTTTAGCTACTAAATTAATCTCCATTAATTTAAGCATGATATTTATGTGTCATTAGTTTCTCTATAATTATGAGGATGGGACTATTTCAACTTTTGTTATTATCTCCAAATCAAGACAACAAGAAGTACGGTCGAACTAAGCCATTAGGCAACCACAATCCCGCACTAATTCAAGAAACCAAGAAAGTAGTCCATGTGGTCGAAACTAAGCAATAGATGGTCTCGATAAACGTAGGCCAATTGCATCCACAATTCCACATGGATCTCCAATATTTGAATCAAGAACTTTGTTTCTTAATTCTAGCAATTATGAGCTCTTCATAATTCTAACTTCGTTTTATCTTTGAAACTTTGATTGCGATCAAGTTTGGGAAACACAATCTCGATGAACGCAGATTAGCCATCCAAACCTTGAACCAATCTTAGAATCACAAGACTAAAACAAATAGGAAAATCAAAACCCCAAAATCCACACACAAACCAACTACCCAAAACCCATTCCAGATCAGCAAGTCTGGATTGGTTCTGTTACTGGTTTTGTTGAATTTTTCGAAAAATTCCAGATTCTGTTTTTGACCAAAATCAGACCTTCTGATCCCTTTGTGCGGCCGCCCAAAAAGATCTGTGCGGTCGCCCAAAAGTGTGCGGCCGCCCAGAATCGTCTGTGCGGTCGCCCATGGCCATCAGAAGGTGCAGAATTTTCAAGTTCGAAAATTTTGTCTCAAAATTGTTTTTCCCCGATTATTAAAACTTTGATCCAATAAAAAATTAATGATCAACAATTCTGAATCCACCATAATTTATTTATTGCGATTGAGTCGTGCGATTAAAGTTGCAAAACAATAAACCACATAAAATCACAAAACACATAAGCATCATATATTCCAATATTCATATCATGTTAGGCACATAAACAATTTATATACACATAACATGATCTAGGTATTGAAATAATCAACATGAACGGGGCTCTGATACCACTGTTGGGTTTCGTAGTAACATGCGCAACGGAATATAGCATTTAAAATTTTGAAACCCAAAGCCCATAGATCCATTCGTATGATTAAATCAAATATCATAACATGAATAGAGGAAAAACTAACCCTTGATGACTTTGAACTTGGTCTTTAAACCTGGTGGAGATATTGAAGCTTGATCACGAAGAAAGCACGAACACGAACACGAACTTTGAAGATGATGAGCTTCACCCTAGCGGTATCCACACCACGAACGAATATCAAGAACACTTCTTGATCTTGGTTGCTATACCAACAACTATGAAACACACTTTCACAATTGATATGACTATATGGAATTTTTCTTTTGTGTATTATTTTGTTCTTCAACCAAGGATGTCTTAGAACAAAATAAAACCTCTCTCAAACTCTTTGGAGACTCACAAAAGGCTATTGCTGAATTTCTGGCCGAAATCATCCTTTTATACACAAGTAAGACCTATTCCAAATAGGAACCTTGTGTCAAAAGACATTCCAAATCGAATTAGGAAAGTGCCGGCCGACAGTACTGTGCGGCCGCCCAAAATTGGCTGTGCGGTCGCCCAACTTTGGGCGGTCGCCCAGTTCCTTTTAGGCGGTCGCCCACAGGGCCAGAAAAGCTGAAAAATTCCTTCTTTAGTCCTTTTAAAGATTCGTTCTATTGTGTGTGACCCTCTAGGATTATACTAAGTTGGCAATGGGTTCAAACATGAAACCATAAGATATGATTAGGTTCTAGCAAACCGTCATACCTACCCAAATAGTATAACTAGATACAAGTTCACATTCCTTTTAGAAAATGTCATAATCCCTTTGTCCACGATGTCATTGAACACAAGTCATGGTCAAACAGTCAACTTGTTTTGTTCAATACTTTTTTCGATTCAGAATATGTTGATAATCCAAATGACATTGATCCAATCAATTCATTTGAGTCCGGCTGAACATTTCATCAACATCATTCCTACGAGAGGCCCAAGCTTGACATCTCTCCGTAGAGGGACAAATCCATTTAGCTTATTATTCTTCCCTACGTGAATCCGACCATACCAATCATACCCTTTATAACTACCCGGTTAAAGGTAGCGTTTGAATATGTCAAACATAATCTTCATCAAGTGGAAGACTATAATAACTTCATGTCTAAGGATTCAAATGACATAACTAATATGAGATATATGTACGACATAGACCATGACATAAATCTCATACAGCGGGTCATGTCCAGTACCTTGTTCCAAACAAGTACCCATAAATCTAACATGATCATCCCATGATCATTTAGCCTTTATACTAGTGCTTAACAAGTACTAGGGACGGAGATTATTATAAGTAAACATGAACAACAATAATAATCAAAACATTTCTTTATTGATATGAAATAAATGATAACAATTACAACGTTTATTAAACGTGCCTAGGGCACCACTACCAACACGGTGCACGTTCACCAATAAACTTTCTTCAAGTCTCCTACCTCTTCCTCATTTTAACCAAAACCCTAGGGGCATCTCCAACCCATTTCTTCATTTTTTGCTTCAAATGTTGCTTCATTTTTTTTTTCAACTCCAACCCATATCTTCAATTTTGGCTTCAAAAAGAATATACCAAGCATCTTTCTCTTCCACATCATCATTCCACTACTCCTTTAATTTCACAAACACTACACAAACTTTAATCATTTTATATATTGAACCCTCTCTTTTATTTTAAATGATAAAATTTTAAATTAATTAGTGAAAGTCTAGAATAATTTTAAAATACATTCTATTATTTAATATAATCAAAAAATAAATAAATATGCAATTTTAAAATAAATTAATTTGATCCAAATGTCCGTGCTCACATTCAAGCTGAACAAGCAATTATTTTATAAAAAAGAGCAGAATGTTATCAACAATCACAACCACCATCAACAAATATTTTTGGCCAATTCCTTGGAGATTTTGGTGGAGACGGAGGGGGTAATTTAGGTGGAGGTGGATCCGGAAATTATGGTGGAGATAAGTCCGGTAATTATGGTGGAGATGGGTCCGGTATACCGGAATATTAAATTATGTGAGATTGTTTATTTATACCCCTGAACTATATGATTACATGCAAATATGCCCCTAAACGGCTTAATTATGACTTTTGCCCCTAAATTATCCACTTGGAACCCCAGATATACCCTTTTGTTATTTTCCGTCAAAAATTGACGAAATTGCTGACTTGGCGGCCCATTTGGTCTTTTTGCATGTAAACGTAGAAGCAAATGCACTTGTGTCATTATGATGTAAGATTTGAGGGGTATATATGCAAGAAAGCCATAGTTTAGGGGCATATTAACATGAGAAAACTGCATAAAAACTATTTAATGAAAAATGATATTTTAAGAACATAATTATAAATTTATTAAGAATTTAATGCATTTAAATAAATAATACTTACTAATTAATAAATAGTAAGAATTAATACTATTTTCAATATTTTTTTCTTGTATATTATTTTGAAATATTCAACGTCAAAAAAACAAAAACAATTAAATAATTAATAATTCTATTACCAATATTTATGTATTTTTTGCGTGAAAGATATGATAAAATGATGGTAGAGTGGTTATTCAAGGAGATAAATTTATAATAAGATTATTTGACATATCTTCGTAAACATAAATTCTCAAAATACGAATTAGTCCAATTCAAGTCACATCGATGACCCCTATTTAAAATCTTAATTTCACATAATAATTAAAAAATGTGTTACATACATGACCCTATTAAAAGTTTTGATTGATAGATATTATGACACTTTTTAAAACTTCTCAATTAATATAAATTATATATAAAAATATTTATCACATTTTGCACAAAATATACTAATAATATAACTATAAAATTATTATTATTATTATGGAACGAACTTGTTTTTTAATTACAGCATAAAAAAATTAACGGGGTTGCTGACGTGGTACTACCACGTCATTGTCATATCAGCACCATGTCATCAGTAATGGTTAATTGGATGACGTGGTGCTGACTAGCGCTGACATGTCAATGACGTGGTCGTGCCAAGTCAGCAACCCCCTTGATTTTTTGACACCAGTAAGAACAAAAATAAGTTCGTTGCATTATTTGATAACGAATGCAAAAATACGTTACCCATATATGTCCTTAATGAGTACGTTGCATTATATGATAAAAACGCGAAATTACGTTGCATATTTTATCGATCGGCCACATTTCAGATGTGTTAAAGAAGGATTACAACCTAGGAGGGAGCTGGACAAGTGTCCCTGATTGAAATCTGCATCAAAGAAAGATTCCTAACTAGGAGGTCCCAAGTTCAAAGTTTGTGAGAGCATCTTTTTCTAACCTTTAGAAAAGGCAAAACTATCCCCTTAGATTAGGATAACATTGTTTTATCCTTCATATAGTACTACCCCCTCCTCTGGTACTCTTAGACGATAGTTTCTTTTGATTTTTCAAACTTTTAATGCTATATTGTAAGTTTTGGAAATTTAGAGATTTGAAGCTTTAACTTTTAAAATAAGACAAACTTTCTGAGACAAGCAAAAAAGGGAAATATGAGTATCATTTTTGAGACGGCGGGAGTACTATATAGTGCAATAGATAGGATCACTTAGGAAATAAATCAAGCAAAGGTATCTTTATCTGCTTTATTTAAAAGCATTACAAATGATGCTGGAAAACAAAAAAGAACTTGAATTTGATGCTAAAGCAGGATTGGAGTTGAGGGATATGACTGGAAAATAAGTTCTTACGTTAAAAAAACCACACAGAAAAAGGAGTTTTGGAGACTTGGAGCTTGAGTTACCATAACTGGAGCAGATGCATCTACATGTACGCACCCAAACAGGAGCAAGATGAGAATCAAGGAAATCATACTGTCTTTTGTCGTTCTTTTGGTCGTTTCATCTCCTGCATCATCAAAACCTGCAAACAAGAACATGGTTTCCGGTAACTCTCTCTCTCTCTCTCTTCATCATTTACCAGATTTACTTGAAGTCCCAACACAAGGCAATCAAACTTTTGATCACTGGAAATACAGAGCAAAATTATGATTATGGAGATCTTGTTTTGAGAATAAACCCAGATCATATACATCTATTCTTAATCACCCTAGCACACATAATCTAGAGAACACCGTGACTGTTCTCTTTTACTTGGAAGATACCTTACCAGGAAAACCTGGTGCTACAAGAGATCTCATTATGCATGAGGTCCAAGGAAATGTTGGGCCTACATGAGCTTAATGTAGACAGTCTTATGTACAATGGTTTCAACACCCATTTCCATTCACCACACACTTTAACACTTCACATCATCTTCTCTCTCTTCCACCTAATAATTCAACTATCATTCAACTTTTACACCCTACAATGGTTTTGTTTAATAAAATTCAATACCCTTCCAACTCATCATCCTATACCCCACCACTTTTATTTTATTTTATATTCTTTATTTTTATGATTAGTAAAATAAATATTATTATAATTATCATCATTTATAATTAAAAAAATAATTCACACTTAATTAATTTTTTGTAATTGTAATTAAATAAATACGAGAAATTAATAGAATTGTTGTAGGGAAAATGAGAATTACTTGAATTTTGAGTGTTGAAATGGTTATTATTGAAATCCATTTAACTAAAAAGAGGGGTTTTTTTTTTGTGTCCAAATCATATGAAACTTGCATCTATTTATAGAGATTTTATTTTTTTTTTGAATTTTGGTGTACAAAAATTAATTTACTGTAAAATAACTGAGCTCGAATAATTGGGATGAGAACAGGGAAATTAATCCGGAAATCTCAAGAACCAATCTGTAGCTGAGATCTGACGCATAACGCGCCTTTGTCGGCGGTGTGAGACACGCGCCATGTCGGCCCAATCCCTTGGCGCCGCGTGTCTCAAAGCCGGGCCCCTTCTCTTGGATTCAACCGGTTGAATTTATTCAACACACCTCACTTTTCAACACCTCCATTAAACACCATTGCATCAATTAAACACCCTTCAACATGTTGAAATTGCTTTTCAACACCCTCATTATACACCATTGTAGATGGTCTTACACTTTTATAGACAATACTTGAAAATGATAAAACAGCTACGCGTTGTTCTTCATAACAAACACTTCATCACTATGAAAAGAATCAAGTAATAGCAAGCTTACTTATGAGAAATACGCCAAATCGTACGTACTACAAGTTAAACATACACACGAGGAGGAGAAAATCATTTTGTAGTAATGACTCTTACCATTTTCCATCATAAAATGCCCAACTACTACACAAATAACTTTATGGAAATCATGTTAAACTCCTCGATGAAGAGTGGATATGCTAAAACAATCGTTAAAATAAATGAGTAATACCAAACGCGTAACTTGATCCAACTGGAAAAAAAAAAAAAAAAATCAACCATTCACAATTAGCTCATAACATTTTTTTTTACAGTACACGTGCAGAAGAACACAAGAGATAAAGAAACCATTTACCACAGCAAGTTTTCCCATGGCTCAAGTGGAGGTGGACATGGAGGAGGTGGCCGATCAAATGGTGAAGGTGACAATGTAAACGGTGGTCAATCACAAGGCGGCGGCACTGCAGCTGTCATTCCTGTTTATGCAGGTGGTGCTGCAGCTGCCCACCGTAATAACCACCGCAATGCAGCCACCTGCAGCCACTACTGTATAGAACTTCCTAGCCTCGTTGCAGCTGTATTGGCTTACATGTTAGCACATATATGTATCATGTTGGAATTCTAGGTCTTGTGAGTATTATATAGGATGTAAAAACTTTTGATATTTAATGATGTAAGATAGTGTTTTGTTCTGTGTTTATTTTTCTCAGAACAAGAAGGCATATATTGAAAATGATAATACTCTCTCCGGTCCAAAATAGATGTCGCTTTTGAACAATTTTTTTGGTCCAAAATAATTGTGACTTTTGGGTCAAAAGTATTAGATTTCCTATTATACACCCTTACATTGAAATGTAGGAGATAGGGACGATAAATAAGTTATGCACGGAACTTTCATCATTAATTTGCAGTAATAATTGTCTTTCTCAAAACTTGTGGAAAGTCCAAAAGCGACAAATATTTTAGACGGGAGGGAGTAACTCTATAAGATACCCATCATGAAAACACAGCAATCATGAAATATTCTTCTCACAACAGCCCTCCATGTATCAAATGATTAAAACAATCAGGTAACTGTCAGCAGTAAATATAAATAAGTTTAACAAAAACGTAAATGACATTAAGAATTACTTTTGAATTGTCAGCCTTGTCTTTAGAAATTAGAGACTAACTCAAGTTTACGAGCCTGGAAAAATTTGCAGCGACCTTTAGCACTCGATTCAATCTCTTCGCTTTTCCTCTTCAACCCGGTGAAACCAACACTGCTTAGCTTTAATTGTCGCTTGCCTGTCTTACTAGAGGAACCATCTTCATCTTGTTCATCAGATTCCCTACAAATCAAGATAATTAAATAATCATATTTCGGTAAAAATTATCTAGTAGTTTTTCATGAGCCCATTCACTGTTAAAGATGGGGAAATTCCTGAAGTCAAAGCACTTATTAAGATTCAGGTCAGATATGAAATCAAATTTTGATCGAGGACTCACCATAACACCTCAACGCCACCTTTGAAGTATGAAGTGCAAGTGCCCCAACTGAAACGGACCAATGAGGGAAACCCAAATACCGAGTGTTTATGATGCTCCAACCAAGCCTTAGTTTCAGGGTCTAAAGGAATACGTCCATATCAATAAAAAAGTGCGACATGACAATGACATAAGCAAATATAATCAGAATAAATGCAATACATTCTTACCTCCAGGATATCCAGATCCGAAATTCCTATGCATGTTTTCAGCATTTTCATCAAGTATCCATTCTCGCAAGGCTCGATCCCTTGTCACCTGAAAGTGAAATTTAGTATAACTGGGAAGATTATCCAGGGAGATTTGAATTTGAGCAATTGAGAAATTCACCTTGGCAACTATACTTGCTCCACTAACAACGGGATATAGACTATCAGCTTTTTTCGCAACCACAAACTTGATAGACGGAAATCTTTCAGACAGCTTAATCCTGTATTTTTCGGGATCTCCCACAGTATCAACATAGACCTGCAACACTCCCACAGGTAAGTTTTCCAGTTACTTGAGTAGCCAAAAAAGGCTGATTTATCACCCGGAATATTGGATACAAAAAAGCTTAAGAACATAAACAGGGCAATATGGCTATATGCTAATAAATATTTACCTCAGTTAGAAGAAAGCCTTTGTCCAACACTCTTTTCACAAGCCCCATCGCAGATTCATGTGATATCTCATTAAGGTTAATCTTATTTCTGATACAGGTCAGAAATGAGGAATCGTGTCAAAAGCAGAAGAGAATGTAGTCGTGCAACAAATAGACAGAGAGGAAATTTCCTACTCACTTCTTCAACATTTTAGCAGAAAGCTCTCTTGGGTCTATGACATCAACTTCCCATCCAATTGATTCATCAACCTTCAAACTCTCAAATAGTTCTTCTCTTTTCTCTTCTTTTAAGGTCTTTGAATCTGAAAGCGAAAATACAAAATTAGAATTACAAATCTTTTAGCAGGAAAGTCCATATATTTGCTACATTTGTTGCACATTAAGTGGTTTAATATTTTGACTGCAAATTCTTATCCTCTTTAAAATGTAAATTATGTAGAAGAAATTCAAGGAGCAAGAGGGAGTCAGTGTTGTAATAGATATTGATCGGATAAAGAAGAAAGGGAGAAGAGATGGGAGGGAAGAGAGGGAAAGAGAGACATATTGAAAAAGAGTGTGCTTGTGAACAGGGCTGAAGCCGCCCTACCCTAGTGCTATGAGGTTCACTTGATACCCTTTAGTATTGGAATACGTCTTTTTACCACCTTTAGATTTTGAGACTAAGACACCAAATATACTACTTTTATCAATTTTAACTCCTTTATTTTTTGGTGAAACTGCCCTTGTGGTATTATTTTGACCCCCTTTTGAGCTAAATTTGTATATGGTGAATCTAATTTTTACTCCCTCCCAAAGCAATCTTGACCCTCTTTGCAAAAATTAATATACTCCACTGTTTGTAAAGAAAGGCTATGTTTCTTTTACTGGACTCACTCAATACATAGACTTATGTAACTGTTATAATCACTCAAACCTCGACTGATCAAAAGGTAATAAGAGAAGGGGAGAGTATCGTGGGTTAGCTAGAAAGATAACGAGGGATAGTATTTACTTGATAACATGGAGTGTCTAGCATATACTCCCTCCGTCCTGGAAAGTTAGTCCCTCTATTTTTCGTTGTTAGTTTGAATGAACTTTGAGCCATAATTTAGATTGCTTTTAATTATCCTAATGAAAATAAAAAACATGTTATTGATACAAAATAACACTTTTTAGATTCTCACTGGAACAACTAAAAGTAACCTAAATATTTGCTCAAAGTTTATTCAAATTAATAATGATCAAAGAGTGACAACTTTCCGGGAGGGAGGGACTAGGGAGTAATAGTTAATCTGTAACGACCCGAGCCCGCAGGCCCGACCCGTTACACAAGTACCACGCACTTGACCCAGTGGATACAAATATCTTGGGTCCACTTGGCTTACCACAAGCCACCCAAAAAATCCATGGACGTATTGGTATTCATTGGTAAGTGGTGCTACTTTAAGTACCACTCCAACTTTACTTTTCCCACCGATGTGGGATAGCTCTTGAGCGACCAATCCGGCAGAACAATTCAATCGCCTATTCATAGATCTGCGCCTGCCTTTATATGTAACGACCCGAGCCCCAAGACCCGGTCCGCTACACAAGCACCACCTACTGGCCCATTGAGCAACAACAATTAGGTCCACTTGGCTTACCACAGGCCACCCAAAAGTCCATGGATATGTTGGTGCCCAATGGTAGTCTTGTGGTACTTAAGTACCACTCCAACTTTCATTTCCCACTCCATGTGGGATATCACAATCTCCCCATCTTGGATCCTTGCGTCCTCGGCAAGGCCCACTAGGATCGGAACCCGGGCATTGTTGGATTCTAGAGGTCGCTCGTAGGGATTCAAGAGGTGACTCCCACCGTCTCCGCGGTGTGCACTTTGTTCCGCACATCACGTGCTCCACACTTCCGGCCGGAACCAGGCTCTGATACCATTTGTAACGACCCGAGCCCGCAGGCCCGACCCGTTACACAAGTACCACGCACTTGACCCAATAAATACAAATATCTTGGGTCCACTTGGCTTACCACAGGCTCACCCAAAAATCCATGGAGGTATTGGTATTCATTGGTAAGTGGTGCTACTTTAAGTACCACTCCAACTTTACATTTCCCACCGATGTGGGATACTACATAATCTCTCAAATCCAATCTGTAAGGGCTTGTGGTCGATCATCGATCATATCCAATTGGACAACTGGGAACTCACGAGTCTATGGTGCTCTATTTCTAAACAGTCATAACTTCATAATTGCATTCCTATTACCCTTGTTCGAAGTTATTAAAAATAAAATTGCATTCCTCTTACAACAGATTTTTGGTTATCTAGCTCCTTGTGTTAATTCATTTATACTGTTTACACATTTTTAGGTGGACACTTCTCTTTGATATACAGATATGTGTATGTGCCTAAAATTGTGGTTCATATTGCAATTACAAAAATGGACGGGTGGTTTTTTGTAATTCAAGCAACCAAGTTGTTGTCTGGCCTGCTAGAAGTCAGCTAAAGAGAATCCCTTCTCGTCATTCAATTTTATCCAAAACCATAAATAGAGCTACAACCAGATCTTATCCTTCGAGACTGTTCCTTTACATACATAAGCTGGTCATCCCTTTTTGTGTAGGGTTGGACTTGTCATTGAGATTGACAACTTCTGATAGTTCTAAGTACTAGTAGGAACTATTATAACTCATCTTAACGAATCCCAAGTGGTAGGGCTTAAATAAGACCATAGTTAAAAGCGCGCCTAGGCTCCGGACACACCTTTTGCGCCTTGGTGCGCTTTGGGCCTTTAATAACTATGGGACACACCATAGTTATCAAAAGCGCGCCTAAGTGCGCGCCTAGGCTCCGGGCACACCTTTTGCGCCTTGGGCCTTTAATAACTATGAATAAGACTGGCACTGTTGTAGGAAGTTGTTTCGGACTTTTGTGTACATTAAACCATACAAACAGATTATCATTACTGAATCCTCAAATCTGCATTCTTTGATGTTTCAATACTAAATCATAATAATGTACAGGATCAACAAATACTCCCTATAAGCACATATTTCTAACTTACTCATAAAATTTTATTTTTTGACAACCTCTGATAGTTCTAAGTACTAGTAGGAACTATGCAAGGGAAAATAACATAAAGCACATAAAATAAATCAGCATTTCCAATACAAGATGGAATGAGTCTATTTAAAGCCTAATTTTGAAGAGCACCATCAGTTTCTCATTTTCTTGCATTGATAGCAACGTAGAAATTTACTTCAAGAACTTGTATGTTAGACCAAAATAAACTAGTCACTCTACCTCTACCAAAATAAACTAATCACTCTATCTCTAGCAAATTATCATATCCCAGTGTGCACTTGAAATGACAGAAAGTTGAAACAACTGATAAATATGTTGAAGTGCTAGCTAAACTGCTTAAAAATCAACCATTCTTAATTTCAGTAAAAAGTAGGAGGTGCTACTCCCTCTTACCCGAAATCAGTGTTCATTTAATAAGAAATTTGTCCTGGGGAAGTTACTACATTCACCCTTTAATAAATATTGTATCATATTCCAATGTATATTCGCAATACTAATATTCTAAAAGATGGATAATTAGGGTACTTATGCTTATTTGCTACTACCTATGTCCCTAAATGAGTGTCCAAATTTCATTTTAAGGGGCATAACTTTTTGTACAATTTGGTGGCAAAGTTTCATATATAATCTTGTAATACTCTTTGCAAACATTTCGTTTTGCAAGTATAAAGAGACCAGTGAAACAAATTTCGAAAAAAAAAACATTTAGAGACAAGGTTATGGTAAAAAAGGACACTCATTTTGGGACAAAAATTTGTTGAAAATGGACACTCGTTTAGGGACCGAGAGAGTACAAAAATTGCTTAAAAGTGAACTTTCTCAAATTCCCACAAAGTCAATAACGACCACTCGAGGGAACACTAATTTAGAAGGCAATGTAGTATTTGCTTCTTACTGCTGGTCAAACATTTCCATCATACCATGCCCATTAAACAAGATTTATAAAAATCCAATCACAACTAGTAAATTTATAACAAAACAAGCAAGCCCAGTTGAGAAATTGATCAAAAATTGAAAACGGGGTGAAAAAAGACTAGACCTGCAAAATGCAAGGAGGAAAGGGTGTCCTTGTATGAGAGAGTACAATACAAGCATCCATAGACCATGGGTCCTGAAAATTTAAAATTAGGAAACGAAGAAACCCAATCAGACTGACAAATTTGAATTCAGGAAAGAAGAAGATTAGGGTTGGTGAGGAAAATGAAGAAATTAAACCTAAAACAGGGCCGCGGCCCGCTTCATCGATACCCATTAGGCATGGTTTTGACGCCCATTCAGGTATTTCCGTGCTTCCTCCTTCTGATTCCATTACTGATATCTTCTTACTCCTACAATCGTCAGTCGTCTCTTTCTCTCTCCCTCTCCCTCTCCCTCTCCCTCTCACAATATGTTTCACTTTACCGCCAGAAGTGAAGTGAGCACAGGTAAAGCAATTAAGCTGAGACGCTTTTTTTTTTTTTTTTTTTTTTTTTTAACAAAACCACCAATTTATTCATGGGTTAATTGCAATTTGGTTACCTGAGTTTTATAAAATTCTGCAATCGGTTTCTAAATTTGTCAAAGTTGCGATTGGGTTCCTGAATTTGCTGAACCGGAGCAATCTGGTGTAAAATCCGTTAACTTGTTAAAATTCTAACAAAGTCGTCACATGTGCCAAACACGTGACATTTAACTGAGGTCAAAAATGTCTTTTCTCAACCAAATTGCAATTAACCCAGAAATCAAAGTTTTCTTTCAAAAATAAAAAAATCAAAGTTAATAATCAATTTTAATTTTTATACTGAGGAAAAAAAAGGTTAAAATTAAAAGAAATTAATAAAAAAATCATTTATGAAAAATAATTTATAAAAATTAAAAGAAATTAATAAAAAAATAATACTTTAATGGATTAATGAATAATTGTTTGTTTATTTAAAAAGTACTTTTAAAAAAAAAGTAAGTACATCTACATGAAAATTAATAATCAATTTTATTTTTTATACATCAACTATATTTACAAACTTTCATATATTAAAACTGAAAAATGGTACATCAAATATTATCCTAACTCAAAAAAAAAAGATAAAAAGATATATAAAAAAAAAGAAAAAAGAAAAGAAAATAAAAAAACCCAGCTTCATCCTTCCACTCCACCACCACCATACTTTCAGTCAACCCATGAATCTCCAACCCAAATGCCAATTTACCATCCAGCCTTTCTAATTCCAATTATGATGTGAATCAGGAGCATGAACATTTGCATTTCCCCAAATCGCCCATGGATTTACCAACAACTAGTGGGTCTGGCTTCTATTGAATTCAATCGTCAAATTCAAAAAGGGATTCCGCGAATTATGAAGAACTGTTTTCGGATTCTGGCAAATAAATGTCGAAATAAAAAATTGGAGGGCTTTTCAATTTCTTGGTGTGTCTTTTCTTTTCTTGTTCTTATTTAGTGACTGAATTGGGTGAAATATCCACCATTTTCGGCGGATTTCTGGTAGCAAATCGGGAAGTTTGTCGGCTTTGGCGTCGGATTGGCGCAGCGATTCGTGGAGGCAACGACAAACCTGGAAGTATAGGAGCCGCTACCACGGCGGCGGAATAAGTTGAAGATGAAGGTGATTTCGGTGTTGTTGCCTCGAAAGTGGTGGTACTGGAGGACAGCAAGGAGATGGAGCGGTGGACGGCAAGGACACGAGTTTCGCCGCCTTGGTAACGGAGTTTGCCGTCGGGGTAACGGGGGAGGATTTTGCCCCCGTAGCTGCAGAGGAATTTGATGGTTGTGGTGGTGGAGGGTTTGAGATGATGACTGGAAGTAGGTCCACCATGGGGTAGAAGACAACGAAGGGTTGGGTATTTTTGGTTAAGAAAAGATATTTTTGACCTCAGTAAAATATCACGTGTTTGGCACATGTGATGACTTTGTTAGAATTTTAACACGTTAACGGATTTTACACCAGATTGCTCCGGTTCAGCAAATTAAGGAACCTAATCGCAACTTTGACAAATTCAGTAACCGATTGCAGAATTTTGGAAAACTCAGGTAACCAAATTGCAATTAACCCTTTATTCATTCACAATAATAAAAGAGATAACACTCCACAAAAGTCGAAGGTTCATCCCAAATACGAGAAGATTTTTCATTTTCTAAACTACAACAATAAAATTTTTGATTGAAATTTTGAGACATATGGATTCCACTTCAAGTACAACTTGGAAACTGCCTCCATCTGGCATTCGAGAAATCTCACATCGGATAATATTTAGCATTGAGCACTGGATCTGCTTGAGAATCCGGGTTGATGAAGAGACGCCCACCAAACATCTCAAAACCTGTGAAACATCCTTGTGTAGTAAGAACGAAAATGATCTTTCTATTGTGATAGAATGCAAGCTTCATCGCAATTACAAGACCACAACAAGAAGAAACAAACAAACAAAAACACAGGCTCTCAACAAGGAGAGAAATCAATGACTCTCGACTTAGGAGAGAAACTTATTATATTATAATTTACATATAATTAAAAACAACAACACAATTGCTTGCAATTTCAGTATTATAATTACAAACAATTTGTCTTGTGTTCCCTACCACCATACCATGATACACCTATTTATTTATGGGTTTATTGCATATTGGTAACCTGAGTTTGTCTTACTTTTACAATCTTCAATCTAAAAGTTTAATTTTGCAAATCAGTCACCTGAGTTTGTCAATTTGTTGCAATGTGGTGAATAAACTAACTTTTCGTTAACTTTTTGACGGAACTAAACACATGTGCCTTGCACATGACTTTTTAAAAGGGCAGTCTTGAGTACTATTTTCAATATGGTCAGTAACTTGTATAGTAGCTTCCAGGAATTGACAAGATTGTCCTTTTAAAAGGCCATGTGCAAGGCACATGTGTTTAAATCTGTCAAAAAAGTAATAAAAAGTTAGTTTATTCACCACATTGCAATAAATTAACAAACTCAGGTGACTGATTTGCAAAATTGAACATTTAGGTTGGGGATTTCAAAAGTGATACAAACTCAGGTTACTAGTTTGCAATTAGCCCATTTATTTATTGACAAAAACTTGTACGAGGACACCATGACCCGTCTCATAGTAGGGATGAGCCATTTTTGACCCATGACCAAGACTCACGACCCAGATTCATGACCCGTGGGCAATTTTTTTTTATTTTTTTTTATATATATTTTTTTCGGTTTGCCAAAGGTAATAGTTACTATAACTAAATGTAACAAACGTGTTACTTATATGTAAAAATTTTTATAAAAGTAATACATATTCCCTCCGTCCCAGCTCACTTGACACTTATTTCTATTTTGGCCCGTCTCAGCTCACTTGACACTTCCCAAAATAGCATACTTTTTATAATTTTATATTCACTCTACCCCACCACTCATTCTCTCTCTTCATTTTCCACCACTCAATTTATTCAACCAACACTACTATTTACCCCACTAATTCTCTCTTTTCATTTCCTACCATACATCTTTCTTATTTTATTCTTTTTTCTTAGTTATCGTGCCCACCTCTTGGGTGTCAAGTGAGGTGGGACGGAGGGAGTATATACAGAAAAGTAACAGTGTTTTTTTTTTATGTTTTCTTTATTTACCAAAAGTAATACTTATTATAACTAAAATGTAACGAACGTGTTACTTATCTGTAACAGTGTTTATACATAATTATAACACATGTATAGAAAAGTAATAATTCAACCATTTACACTTTATAACTAAAAACACTTGTGTTAGTAACATTGTAAAAATAAGAAAGTAACAGCTTTTATAAGCGAATCTACTTGTTAATAACATTGTAAAACAGTTACGTTTAATTGTATAATAGTATATCCATATGTTTTCCAATAATAAGTTACAATGGGTCCAATTTATCATAATATATTTAAAAGTATTACATTATCTATAGAAATCTGTTACAATATTATCTACTAAAGTGTTACATTTACTTGTACAAATAATTACATTTATGTATATAAGTTGTTATTTTTCAAATGTTACTTTCTTTCAAAAAATAAAATCAAAACACTCAAAAAATAAATATTCTGGAAAAACACGATTACATTTCAGTATAACGATAATTACATTTAATTATTGTTAGTGTTACACGTATTTATAGTTAGTATTACAGTTGCAAGATGAATAAAATGAGCTACTCCCTCTGTCCCAGAGTAAGAGTCTTACCCTTCATTTGCACGCTTATTAATAAATATTGTAAGTGATGTAAATGTTGTGAGTGTAAAAGTAAAGTAGGAGAGAGAATGAGTGGGAGAGAATAGTTAATTGATTAGTGTTGTGAGTATAAAAGTAAAATAGGAGAGGGAATGAGTGGGGTGAATAGTAAAGATTATTTACCATTTTAGGAATATGACTCTTACTCTGGGACGTACCAAAATGAAAAGTAGGACTCTTACGCTTGGACGGAGGGAGTATTTTTTTTTGTAAAACTGGTGTTACGTTTACTTATAAACAATGTTACTTTATAAGTAACACAGTTGTTACATTTAGTTATACTAACTATTACTTTTGGCAAACGAAAAAAAATGTCAAAAAAAATATAAAAACAAAAAAAAATGAAAAAAAAAACTGAAAAAATAAAAATAAAAATTGGGCCAATGGGTCGCTGCCACGTGGCAGATTTTGAGTAGAGCATGGGTTGGGATCCTACAGTTCGTGGAGAATGTTGTACACGGGTCATGGTGTTGGGTTTTGATGCATCATGCGCAGCGGAATAAACATAAGATCAAACATCCATGAGCCGGATCTGTGCATGTTAATTAAATTAAATACAAGATGAAAGAAACTAACCCTTGAAGATCGAATTCATGAACACGGACTTTAGGTGTTGAAAAGCGAACACCCTCTATCGGTATCTACACATCGAACAGACTAAAGAACACCTTCTTGATTGATTGCTAGATCCAAGGCTTGATGAAGAAACGATTTATTCATAGGAATTATTTTGCTCCATTGATTATTGAGTTTTGATGATTCTAAATCTCAAAACTAATAATCCCACCTCTCTATATTTTATTGTTTCTAAAACAATGTGTATTGATTTCCAAAATCAACATTAGAGGCTGTCAAACCCGGCTGCATATATTTATATAAGGGTTTGACCTAATTCCGTTTGGGATCGGGATTCCTTGTCACACAAGAAATCTGAACAAACTGTGCAGAATCGGGGAGGTATCCGTACGCCACTCCCTTAGCCATACGGATGCTCTTCTTTAATTCCCAGATTTTTAGCATTTTTCCAATCCGTTCTATTGTGTGTGACCCAATAGGATTATACTAAGTTGGCAACGAGTCCGAACCATTCAGAACCCGAAACTCATAAGCGGACTCTAGCAAGCCATTATGACTACCCAATTAGTATAACTTTGAAAGTTCGAAGTTACTTTATAGAATATATCACAACCCCTTTGTCACGTGATGTCATATTAGACATAAGTCATGGTCCACGTCAACTTGTGTTGTCCAATGCTTTCTCGATCCCGAGTAGATTGATATGAGCAAATGACATTGATCACATCAATTCATTTGGGTATGGCCATACACTATCATCAATCTCACTCATCGAGTGGCCAAGCATATATCTCTCTTGAGAGAGGGACAAATCTCATCTTGACTTATCATTCTTCCCTACAAGAATCCGATCATGCCAATCATAGCCTTTATAACTAGCCGGTTAAAGGTAGCGTTTGACTATGTCAAACATAATGTTCATCATGTGGAAGACCATGATAATCTTATGTCAAAGGATATCAAATGATATAACTATTATGAGATTTAATTTTGACATTTGACCATGACATAAATCTCATAGCGGGTCTATCCAGTACCTTGTTCTCCAACAAGTACCCACAAGTTTAATCCGCATCCTATGCACTATAATTATCATATGATTATCCATTAAACTCATGCTAGCTCTTCATAAATACTTGAAGTGGTAGTTCTACTACCCTTTCTTTTGATCTTTTGATTCAAATTGTAATTTCTCCTATGGTCAATCACATTGCCATGGTAGCAACTTCATCCTTTGGATTTTAGGTTTTAGCCACAAATATTTCTTTTAGGCTTGAATACTCTTGTCTTGCATTTATCTTAAATCCTTATCCTTATTAACCTTTAGAGTTTGAGAAGGTTTCCATTTGATATTAAGACTTAGCATTTTTAAACATCAAATGTCACTTACGAATTAATTTCAAATACATTGTTAGTTCCAAGCTAACTTGATTATCAAGCCTTTTTAAGGTGATCAATATGTCTCTCCATGTTCAAAACATGAGAACTTATTGATATACCTTTCAGTCATCTTATGAATGTTAGGCTCTAATCAATCTCAAACTTTTCTTGCCTTTCTTGCTTGTAGGAACGCTTCCTACGTGATTTCTTATCACATAAGCATCCGTATGTTTCAGATGCTTCTTAAGTTCTAAACATATGGTAGCAAGTTGTAAGACAGTTGACATTCATTGAATCATCCACATGATTCTAATTTATGTCTATGTCCGACCTTAAGGCATTAGGTTTACTAGGAATAGGATTTACTAAGAATTCATAACTTCCGTTCTTGCTTTAGAAAAATTCTTAAGCTCATGACTAGGTCAATGAAGTTAATCTTATTTTCTTTAAGTGGGGTCTATCGCAGTAATTATACATGATTAAAGTTCAAAATATTCTACACAAATATGCAAATAAATATACACCTATATTTCATACCATTATCATTTAGAGATATTTAACGTATTTCATAAATACTCCCACTAATTATACACCTTCAAATACAACTCTTATATAATATAATTTAAATGGGCTAAGATCCATATTTCACTTGATTTGTGATCCTACTTTGGCATGAACCTCAAAACCAAGCTATTTAGGTAGATAACTCCATATCAATCACATCACATGTGACTCTTAGATCCTTTATGGGATTTGTGACATCTTATGTCTTACATGTTTTAATCACATCTTATGCCTTAGGCCCATAACCGTTATGATAGCCTAATTAAGTTTGATCACTTTAAACGTATAGACAACCTTTGCCTCATCTTGCTTCTCATTGATAGAATGATCCCTGCTTTATCAGATAAACCACATCGAAACGATCAATGTACTTCACAAGTGTTTAAATTGTGGATGGCATAAAACTTAAAATTTTGTGAAGGTTTATTTACATAGAGACATGCATCATATATTTAATTATGTCAAACATAATACTCCTTCCGTTCTGGGTAAGTTCCAATAATTTGCCATTTTAGGCATTCCACTTAAGTTGCAACAATGCCAAATAAGGGAACTCTTTATTACTTTTATAATCCTCCACTCATTCTCTCTCTTCTTCCCAACCACTCATTATTCTCTACTCATTCTCTCTCTTCCTCCCAACCACTCATTATTCTCCTTTATTGCTTCCCCTTCCATGTTGCAACTTACCCGGAATGGAGGGAGTATAATATAGTCTTTGCATAAAGGATGTTAACTAATCATATATTTAACAGAAGCAAAATATTGTGATTTAATTATGAAGCAATATTATTGGGACGAAATCTAAATTATCTGTAAACAATTTACATATTGGATATTTCATTCGCATTTCCAGAAACAAGGCGTAAGCCTGCCATTGGTCCATGCAATGAATTAATCCAAATTTAGTTTCCTTCTCTTGCAAACAATTTTCACTTTGTTCATAGGGATAAATTCTAAAACTTTTGAATCCGAAGAACATCTATAAATTGAGAGCACAAAACGTACGGCCGAAGCTAAGCCAAGATGCATCCACATTTTCGTACGAAGATCAAGAAACCAAGTAATTATTCCATACAGCCGAAACTAACCCAAGAGGCATCCACATTTCCGTATAGAAAAGTAACTTGTTTCAAGATCATTCATTGTCTCATCAATTTCATAGACTACAACAATTCTGAACTCTTCAGAACTCTGATTTCTTCAATTTTCTGGATTAAATTATATTTCATGAAACACGATTTCGAAAACCAGCCATCTGAAACCAGATTCAGTTCCTGATTCGAATTTTGTAAACGATTTACAGAACAATCAGAAAACCAGAAACAAAACAAATATGCCCAGAAATCCTAGGGGCGCCGTACGGCCGCCTAGGAGGCGTACGCCTCTTAGTGCGCCGTACGGCTCCTCCTTCCAGATTCTCAGATTTCCAGAATTTTTAAAATCTATCAATTCCATTATCGTGTTCATGCATTAATTTGATTAAACCAACACGAATTTACAGATTATGAATTTAAATAGATCTGATCAATATCATGAATAACCAATTTATTACATATACAAATTAGATCTAAATTATCAATTAATACACATAATCTAATTATTTATTGATAACCCCAACATGCAATTATTCATATTGATCACATCAACATAATAATCACACAATCCCCATATTCAAGCTCATAAACTCCTAATCATATATTCATCTTTATCATCATCCAAAATCATATAATCGAGTTAAATAATTTAAACACGATGTATTAAAATAATCAACGATGAACGGGGCTCTGATACCACTGTGGGGTTTTGATGCATCATATGCAGTGGAATAAACATAAGATCAAACACCCATGAGACCGGATCCGTGCATGTTGATTAAATTAAATACAAGATGAAAGAAACTAACCCTTGAAGATCGAATCCATGAACACGGACTTTAAGTGTTGAAAAGCGAACACCCTCTATCTGTATCCACATGTCGAACGGACTCAACAACACATTCTTGAATGATTGTATCTAAGGCTTGATGAAGAAACGATTTCTTCATAGGAATTATTTTTCTCCATTGATTATTGAGTTTTGATGATTCTAAATCTCAAAACTAATAATCCCACCTCTCTATATTTTATTGTTTCTAAAACAATGTGTATTGATTTCTAAAATCAACATTAGAGGCTGTCAAACCCAACTGCATATATTTATATGAGGGTTTGTGTTGGTCCCAGAGACACAACAAGGGTATGAAAATAGGATAGAGGAGGGGGTGGATGAATAGCCTATTTAAAATTTCAACCCTTTTTTCAAAATTCAACCTTATGCTTACACTTGAATTTTGCGGTAGATGAAATACCACACGGTCAAGTATAAGATGCACAGCGGAAGTTATCAATGAAATAAGTTAAGAGTTGTTTTTGATAAGTTTAATGCGGTAGGTTATATATGTGGTAAGTTAAGGACGCGGTAGATAGGAGTGCGGTAGATGTATATGCGGTAGGTAAGAGTGAGGTAAGTTGAGAGATTGAAAACTTGTGTCTTAGAGATTTTTGGCAAATGATAAGTTAGTCAGATTTTAGCTTAGGCAATAAGTTGAACAAACAAACAAAATTCACAAGTGTTCATAAATCTGAAAGATCAAACACTAAAAGACAAACAAGATGAATATGAACAAATGAAGAACAATAGCTGAAAGTAAATTTGCAGAAAGTAAAGTGCAGTAAGTAAATAACACAATGATTTGGAAAGGTTCGATCTGTTAAAAGATCTACGTCCTTTACCAAGATGGTCAGTCTTAGATTCTGAATGGAGGATATATTAATTCTCTTGAGTACAGATTACAAAGATGAAGAATTGAATTAACACCTACTTTCTATGAAGAACAAATCCTAGACTTAGACCTGCGTATCCCTAATGATGCAATTTATATGATTGATCAATCGGGGTGTGTGTGTGTAAGAATCAAGAGATGTTTGGAATCTATATGATTATAGAGCCTAATGAATCTTGTGTGATGAGGCTTGATATTTAATCTTGTAGGTTGCTGGAGACTTGTTGAAGACTTAAAGGATGAGTGCTTGAAGATTCAAAGGATTCTGGAAATCTTGAGTATGATCTTCAATCACCAAGAATTTCAACAGCAATTTCTCTCTTAGAATCTCAGCGTAAGTTCAATGAAGAACTCAAGGACTATTTATAGCCTTGAATGAGAAACTAGCCGTTAGAAATACTTGGGGTCCAAGTTGAAGGACAATGAGCTGTTGATTTCTGATTGGAGCTCAGTCTGAGTTGTCCTTTTGTTGCAGAGTCATGGTGGTCCAACTGTACTATGATGACAGTTGTATTCAAATTTGAAATTTGAATTTGCAACATTCTAAACTAACCATAGTGTTGGACACTAGTGTGACCATGGTTAAGTTTGAACCAACTTGAGTTTCTTTAACCAGGGTTATATGCGGCAGAGTTATCATGCGGCAGGCATCAACCATGCGGTAACTTCAATGGCAAGTGTAACCTTGGTTATGCGGTAGACTTTCATGCGGTAGGCTTGGGCCTTGCCACATATCTCCAGAGTTAGAAAAAATTGAGGGTCCTAATCTGTTAAGCCTATCAAACTTAAAAATGGACTATTCTAAATGAAGTACAAGTACTTCTTACAATATATCCTAAAGTCCATAAAGAGTAAAATTAGGTTATGGGATCAATCAAATTAAGGTAATAAGAGTGGTTTATAATAAGCATACCCATCAATCTCCCCCTATTTGATTGAGACCATTACCTACTATAATAATGGTTAATTCATTGTACTTAGTAAAATCATGTTTTCAAGAATAAATGTTTTATTAATATCATGTCCCAAGTCAATGCACACTCTAAGCCAATGTCATAGATTTCTATCAACCTAAAAATAAAAACAAATTATTAATCCTAGAAGATAGAAATAACATTTGAAGCATTTCAATATAAGTAAACAATGAAGGATAGAAATGCATCAACGCAATCACAACGTACTCCAAATAATAATCATTAAGCATCAGGAGTAAAAGGGAAAACAAAAGAGAAATATTGTTAAGTTACAAACCAAAATAAAAGACAGATAAAAGAAATGATTGTTTAAGACAAGTTTCAAATGACCACATGCGGTCATATCAAATGCGGTCGATCTGAATAAGGTCTTCATCAAAGCTTGCGGCAAGAGGGGATGTGAGAGGAAAGCAGTAGGCTGGAAGATCAAGTCCAGGAATTATAACAGGAGCAGTGACTCCATCTTCTTCTTCCTCTTCTTCACCTTGAGCATGAATGTTACCGTGACCTGCTACAGCTTGATTCTCTGCGCGGTCAAGACGATATATGGCCGTAGTGATTCTGTTAGAGAGAAGATTAATCTTTGTAGATTGACTCTCTATTCTGATATATTCTGGGCTTCAATACGATTTGTCTGCACTTGCATCGCACCAGTCAAAGCGTTTATCTTAGGAACAAACTTTTCAGTAACAACCATGAGTGCGGTATTTGAATGCGTAAGAATTTCATCTTTGATGTGCGTCTTCATTTTTCCAATCTCTTCCTTTATCTCCAGCTTATCATCATTCATCGACTTTGACAATTCATTGCTTTCTGCCTCCACTCCTCTAACGACATTATTACTGATAAAATCAGTTTGCTTTCTGAGAGCTTCATTCAAGACGGCAGGAGATAGAAAATCATTTGTTGTCGATGATGATGGTGCGGTAGAAGTTCCTGTGTTACCAGCAAGAGTGTCCCTGATTGCCTTTGCTATGTATACACTCTCCCCCTTAATGGTCGAAACCAACTCAGAGGGAAGTGCGGTAATATCACGCCTTAGAGCGGTTTGATCAGACTTGACCTCAATAAGCTCTTCGCGAAGCGCACCATACTAGACACCAAGGAGGATACTTGAGATTGGGTGTCTGCCTGCATCTGAGTAAGTAATTTAACTACGGCAAGGAGCTCAGCAGTTGATTGGGCGGTAGACTCAGAAGCAGGAGGTGCGGTCGAGATACTTGGTGCCGTAGCAGCAGGATCAGTGGTAGATGGGATGGTAGACACCTTAGCAGTCTGAGGAGGGATTTCTTCAACCGTCTCAACTATGACAACAGTGTCAGCCTCTTCAGGAAAGGTCTCAGCCTCAATGTTCTCAATCTCAATTGTCTCAACAAATGCATCAACCTTTTCATGTTTAGGTTCTTCATTTTCAACATCATCAACATTGATAGCCTTATCAGTGACTGGCCTGTCACTAGCGGTAGAGCTATCATGATCTTTTTCTTCAGAACTTTCATCAATCAACCCCTTTTCAATGGGCTTAGAAGGAAGTGCGGTATCTTCATCCTCAGAACTTTCACCAGCATTTTCATCTTCAGTTTTCTCACTGTCCTCTACGGTAGCATCTTCATCCTTTTCAGAGCCAAACACCTCTTCCATGTCATCTGGTTGAGCATCCAAGACAAAACTCTTCGAAAGTTTAGAAGGTGCGACCGTGATATCCTCATCAGAAGTAAAAACTGGGGAGTTAATCTCTGGAGAAGGTTGCTTAGCCACTTTGGATTTCTTAGAGATCTTGACTGGGCTTGAAGCATGAGATGTCTTCTTAAAAGACTTCTCAACATGTTTCTCCCCCTGACTAGGTGATGATTTTGAAGAGATGGGGGTCTTGGTTTTTAATGGCGTAGACATGGTAGATTTGGGAAATGAGGCAGGTTGTTTTGGTGCGGTAGGAGTAGGCTTAGAAGGTTTTGATTTTGGAAGAGGAGAGAAGGAAGGGGATCTTGATGGAGCAGAATAGACAGGTTTGGAAACTTTGGTTTTGGGTTGAGTTTCAAGAGTGGGAGCATAAGAGGTGTGGTAGGAGTGATCTTTGGTTTTGAGGGTCTTGGTGCGGCAGGTCTGGCAGGTACGGCTGGCTTAGTAGGTGCGGCAGGGGCAATCCTGATTCCTTGGGAGATGGGCTTGGATTTCCTGACCAGTTCCACAGCCTTTTCTTTCTCTTTAACGAAGATATTGCAACATCCTTACCCTTTGTGCGGGCCTTGAGTGCGGCAGCCTACAACCGATCTTGTTCAAATGCAGCAGCTTCAACATCACTAACCATTCGATCACCAAGGTTTTCCTAACCGCGCTTAGTGTATTTTGGAGGGACATACTCTTCAACTGGGTCTCGAAGGAGGTACAAACGGTACATATCGTCTCTAAAGTTTTTGCGGTAGTTTGTCCTCATTGACTTGCAGCAAAAATCCTTAGAGGTTGGGATTGGAACTTTATAGTTTTTATTCTTCTCATACAGCTCCTTGATTCTGAGCGTATGACTCATCATATAAGAGATTAAGCGGCTGTTCGTGTGGTACTTAGTCTCCCCTTCATCTGCCGCATCTTTGTAATAAAGAATGTTTGCTCGAAGGACGTCATAGATAATTTGTCCCCAGTCCAGTTGCTTTCCCAAATAGATTGCTGCACATATCATCCATTGCGTGTTGTTGAAATTAGCATGATTTCCGATTTTGCATAGCAAGGCATGATCTACCAAGTTGCCAATATGATACATTATCTCCCCAACATCCTTCTGTTGAATTTTCAGAATATCGGAAGTACCAGCAAGTTTCTTGGCTAGACTTAGGGTTTCCTGCCGTGATATAGCATCTGGTCCTTCTTTACTCAGTTTAATGCCCATAGGAGCCAGACGCGCGCGCCTTCCGCCCCCAAGGTAGGAAGCGCGCGCCTTTGGGCGACTGTTACAGATTTCTGTCCAAGAATCTCTCCCTTGCTCATTTTTACATGATTTGCTCGGGAAAGATTTCTTGGTGACTGAGTGTTGTTCGAATATATGTCCTAGACCTAGAATTGCTTAACCCTAATCATGTTGATCACTTAAGATCCCCCAATTTTCATTAGAACCTTTCTAGGTGCCCTTAGGATTCTTTGTGACTAGCACATGTGTATTACAACTTTTCAATCAAGGCAAACCAGCCAAAGGAAGCAAATCAGCAGACCAGAATTCAACTTGCCGATCAACTTAGTACTCATGTTGCCGACGACATAAACAATCAGCAAGGACAATCTGAACCTTACTGACAGTTAGGTTTCATCGTTCTATCTCAAAGTCAACTTACTGATTGTGTCTGTCCTTTCTGTACTATCTTATCAGAAAGTTGTTAAACTACCCTGTCATGATTACTGCGCCGTCTGACATCGAGCTACTTTTAGCTCTACTCTGTCTCTACTTGCTTTTTGCAGGTAACCGGTTGAGACAAAGGGGTCTTTACCCATCAGACTTTTGCAAGCATGCGTGTACTCCATATCTTCGCCATTAATGCTAAAGCTACCGCATTTAATGCTCCTCAACCACCCAGCTGGAAATTCAAATTTGCAAGCCTTCTTCCTCAAGACTAAAGTCATTTACTCCCCCTATAAATCGAGGACTTAGTGCATTGAAGAAGGTTGGTGAAATTAGAGCATTAAAGAGAGTTGAATGTTTTGAGTATTCATTGAAGCTCAAACTTTCTGTCCAGATAATCATTAGACATTTATTAGGTCATACACTTGTGCCCAAACTCATCAACAAATGTCAGTATTCCCGAACTAGATCATTTAAGGAATACGTTGTTTGAGTTATTCACATACCCACCTGAGTGAGATAAGTTCTCTTGGACTTGCCGCTCAAAAACACTTGGTCAGATTTGTATTACGATCCATTAGTGATCTCTAGAATTTAGTCTTTGTTTCCGGGAAAGCCGTGCTTGTAATAGACTAGAGATATCTAATAGTACTCTTAACCCAAATCCAAGTTCTGACCAAACTTGGTAGAGGACGTAGCAGTATTTACACTGTGAACCTCTCAAAATCATTGTCTCCCCTATTGCTTACTTTATCCTTGCCGGTTGGAACTCTATCACCGGCAGATTCCATTGACCAATCTCTTAAAACTGCATTGAACTCTTAGAAACTACTTTGTGTTTAAACCAAGCTCTCAAAACCTTTTTCATACTGATTTTGTGTGAGTGAAAACCAAGTCATATCTTCTCCGCTGCGCTTACTGATAATAGTTTGCAAACTGATAAGTGACTTTGTATTTATAAAAGTGTTTCTTTGTAAAAGTTTTAAAAAGGCTATTCACCCCCCTAGCCTATTTTCCTACCAATTAGGCCTAACAATTGGTATCAGAGCTTGGAATTTTGAAAGAAATTTCCAAGCTTTGCAGCTTGTTTGCCGATACCATGGCAGGAAAAATCATGCAGTCATTCAACATCACCACCATCCCGTTGTTGAATGTCAACGAGTTTGGTGTCTGGAAATCTCGTATGATAAATTATATGAACTCAATCGATAATCGGTTGATGAAGGTCATAGAAGGTGGTCCAATCATTCCTTTATAAGTCTAGACCACCTATAGACCTATTCCCTCCACTCCGCTGACACAACATGCTGATCGTGACACTGAACAAGAACCCTATGTTCAGATTGAGGAAACTCTGGTTAAAAAACCCAAAGAGGAATGGACCGATGACGACAAACTTTCAGCTGCCCTAGATGGAAAAGCATGCCACATTATCTCTTGTGGTTTGGATGACAAGCAATACAAACTCATTGAATTGTGCTCCACGGCTCAAGAATGCTGGAACAAACTCCTTGCATACTTTGAAGGAGATGAGCAGGTGAAGGACAACAGACTTTACGACTGCATTGCTGAGTTTGAATCATTCAAGAAACAAGATGGTGAATCTCTCAGGAGTGCCTACGTCAGTTTCTGCAAGGTAAGTAATTTATGTGCTTCATTAGGAAAGATTTATACCATGAAAGACCTAAATATTCGTTTTCTAAGTTCTTTGGGAAATGAGTATCATACTAAGGTCACTGCTGTTAGAGAGGTTAGAGACTTAAACAAGACTTCTATTCAGAATCTTGTATCTAGTCTATTCTTGTATGAGAGAGAACTGCAAAAACTTAACGTTCTCGATAAAAATTTCAAAAACTTGTCTCTATCAGCTCAGTCACAGGTATCCTTCCCTTCAAACAAATTCCCTCCTATAGATCCCCATCAAACACCCTGCAGCTCCAAAAACCTAGAAGTAAACACTGACAAACCTATGGAAGAAGATGAATTCGCCGCCTTCGGTAGAAACTTCAAAAGGTTTAAAGACTTCAAAAAGATGTAGAAAGGAAATTACCAACAACAAAAGTCATTCACATCACCATTTCAAAAACCAGCAAGCTACAACAAACCCTCCACCAGTGCTACCGACGGAAATAACAACAAAGGTGACTTGGTCTGTTTTAACTGCAGGAAACCTGGTCACTTTGCTTCCAAATGTCCTCAACCAAAATATGAGTACGTAAGGAAATAATTCAGCAAGAGACATCCCAAGTCTCGAAGCTTTGTTGCCGATGAAAGCACAAAAAAGGTCTTGCCGGTTTGGTGTGAGACTGACTCAGATGAAGATGCCGATGAAGATGAAGATGCTGATGTAAGCTTTGTTGCTCTAGACCTGGAAGATGCTGATATATCATCATTGCCGACTCCAGTCTACCGAGATCTATCTCCTCCAAGAACTCCAATCAGAGAAGAAACTGCTGGAAAACCTCAACCACACTTCAAAGAAATAAGTGTCAAAGCAGAAAACCCTAATGGATACAAATTTCATCAAGTGGGAACCTCACTCTATGGCCAGTGTACCTATTCTCACTTCACTGACGTCAAACCAACACCCTTACCGATGACAAGGAAGTTCTCATTCACTGAACATCCAAGCATTGCCAAAAGCTTATCTAAACCCATCTCTTCCCTACCTTACTTCTCTCCTAAACCTATTATCTCTACCTCTAAGATTTTAGGTGACCCTTTTCCTGAGATATCCAAAGCTGAAATGATAGAGACTATGGATGAACTTTTTATTGATCATGAGAAGCTGAGTAGCGTTCATAAAGTGATGGCTGCTGATTTCAATAGAATTTCTACAGAAAATGACTTGCTTATGTCTGAAATTAAAGTTCTCAAAGGACATAAGCTTGAGTCTGTTCTTCTAAAGAAAGAAAACCTGGATCTCAAAAGTCAAGTAATAATATTGATAGCTCAAATCGAAGATCTTGTGGCAAGAAACAATCATCTCACAAGGATTGTTGATTCTTACACAAAATATAGAGTTGCTGTTGATACAATCCTACAGACCCAAATGTCATATAAGGACCAATCTGGGTTAGGATTTGATTCCAGCAGCAGCATCTCTATTGAAACTTGTGCGACCGAGAAAAATGATGAGAAAGTTGAATGTAGTCCTGTTAACTCAGTGCATAAGGATGCTAAGCCAATATACAGTGCTGTGGCTATGAAGTATCCTAAGAACCAGAACAAAAGGAATGATAAGCACAAACAAAGATATGTTAAGGTTGCTGATACTGAGTTTACCGATAACGATATTCTTAGTGAATACATCAGCAGAGCAAGTGCTGCCGGTCTAACCACCTCTGCTGCCGATGGACAAGTACCTAAAAAGGTAACTGCCAAAGGTAAACAGAATGGGAAGAAAGGCAACACTAGAACCTTTAAACCTACTAAGTTTGTGCCTGCTTAATTCTCTAGTTCTACCGATGCACCGACTAAACAGAATGATGTTCTACCAACTCCACAGCCTATCAGTCAAGTGAGATGTTCTAATTGTTCTGATTATGGTCAAAAGGCTCATGAATGCCTCTTGAAGCACCTATCTGGACCCACTAAGGTTACATCCTCAAGTGGTGGCCAGATGTGGTTGCCAAAGAGGAACTAACCCTCGGACCCAAGAATAAGGGGGACCATAAGCATACCGTTTTATTTCAGGAATGCTTCATGGCCTCAAATGGTGAAAGCAAGGATTTGTGGATTCTAGATAGTGGTTGTTCAAGACACATGACAGGATTTGCAGATCTACTTGCCGATATCTCAGAAGCATCAGGTCCCCCAGTGGTTTTCGGTGATAATGCCAAAGGAAAAATCATCGGCGTAGATACCATCAAGAGAGGTACAGTAACTGTATAGAAGGTCTTTCTAGTAGATGGCTTGAAACACAACCTTCTATCTATATCACAATTATGTGATAAAGGGATGCAATATGTATTTACTACTTCCAGTTGCTATGTGAAAGACATTGCTTCCAAAGAATCTCTTCTCACTGCCAAACGTAAAGGTAACATTTATGCAGTAGACTTAAGTGCTATTACTGGTGTTGCTAATGTTTGTTTTGTAGCTAAGAACATCAGTGAGAACTCATGGCTATGGCACAAGAGACTCAGTCACTTGAACTTCAAGTATCTATCTAAGCTTGCCGGTTCAAATCTAGTTACCGGTCTGCCTCAAGTGTCTGCTGATCAAGTAAAGAAATGCAAGGCTTGCCATCTTGGAAAACAACATAAATCATCCTTCCGAAGCAAGCCCTGCATGTCAACTTCTAAGTGCCTCCAATTGCTACATATGGATCTATTTAGCCCCATAACTGCAGCAAGTATTGGGGGGATGTAGATACACCTTAGTTGTAGTAGATGATTTCTCTAGATATACTTGGGTGGAAACTTTCAGTCACAAAGATGACACCTATGCCGTTGCTACCAAGTTATTCAGACTACTACAGACCCAGAAAGAATGCGATATCATCAGTATGAGATCAGACAACTGCACTGAATTCAAGAACAATGGTATTGCTCAGTACTGTGATGATCATGGTATAGACCACAACTTCTCAGCTGCCGGTACACCACAACAAAATGTGTCGTTAATACCTCCTATCACATTAGAGGAATCGGCTGCCTGTTGTTGAGTAATAGCAAAGACACGCCCTTGCACCTTAGGCTTCCCCGAAGAGTCCCTCTTCTAACCCTGAGAAGGTCCAACCACACTTCCCGAAGACTGAACCCTTGACTTAGGACAATCCCTCTGAAAATGACCCAACTGGACACAATTCAAACACTTCTCTTGCTTCTTCCAGCAACGCTCTTCAGAATGTCCCTCCTTCTGACAATAATTGCATACCCGTTTGTTCTGACCCCCAGAGATATTACTTTGAGGTCGATTACCTGACTGTCCTTGAGATGATCCCCGGAACTGTGAAGATGCTCTTGAGATCCTCTATTATCACTACGTTGTTGCTGTGGTTGCCTTCCCTGTCCTCCTTGTCTTCCTCTACTCGATACTCCCATCTTTTTCTTATGCTCTACGATATCATGCTCCACTTTATAAGCACGATCAATTGCATCTTGCAAACCCGAGAAATTATGAGCAATCAGTTGAGTTCTAATCACCGTTTTCAACCCTTTCACGAACCTCGTAATCTTCCTTTCTTCAGTAGCCACCAAATACTGACAATGTCGAGCCAATTCAGTGAACTTAGCCATATACTCAGCTATGGTCATCATATTTTGTTCTAGATTAAGGAACTCTGCTTCCTTCTTGTCTTGATCTACTTTAGGAATGAAGTGTTCTTTAAATTTCCTCACAAAAAGTATCACAAACATAAGGAATGTGAGCCTCATCCCAACTTGTTTTCACTACCTTCCACCAATACTCGGCGGCCCCAATCAGATTATAAGTTGCAAACCTGACTCTATCCTCCTCAGAACATTGGAGTACTTCGAAAATTTTGTCCATGGACTCAATCCATCTTTCAGCCTTTGACACATCAGGCTCCCCATCATAACTGGTAGGCTTCATTTTCAGAAACTGTTCAAGGCCAAATCTGGGTGGTACATGTTCCCTTTCATGTCTCTGATCTTGGATTGCTTTCATTGCAAGCTCGAACATGCCTTGGAACATTACTCGAGCCTCTTCTCGAGCATTCCCTTCACCAGAGTGATCTCCCTCAGTTCCAACCATTTTTACCAAGTACCCCTGCATAAAACACTCAACATTACTCACTTATTATACCACTACCCACTTAAGTCTCTTAGTCATTCTAGATCATCTAGAACCTAGCTCTAATACCAACTGTCGAGCCCCGAACCCGTGGTCCTACTTGGTCCCACACTTGGGACACGAACGGAGGACATTATAAAACACTTTGAAATATTTTTTTTTGAAATAACTTTTCATAAAGTTTAACAAAATCGCAGCTGAAGTTCAAAGACTTCTACTCTACTTTCGAACAAACTCTACAAACGATTTTACAAAAGAAAGTACCTAGCCCGAGGGCTTACAAACTTTATACAAATGTACAACCACCACACAATGCCAAACAGGTGGTACAAAATGAGTAAGTCACGGATACTCTATCCCAAAGGTTATACATCTACAGAATGTAGCCTTTATCAAAACAATTCTAACTTTTACCCTGACAACGTCCTCCCGTGCAATGTGTCCTAACTCCTGGACCACCTTTATCTAAAACAATAAACAAATAAGGGTGAGAATAAATCTCAGTAAGCTACTAAAATGCAACTAAGTTACATACCATCATGATAGTCATAGAAGAACAATATCATATGCATCACATAGAACAAAACATGAGAGACAAAGCCACTCATCAAATAACACATAGTGTAGGAGTAAACACTCCTACGAAAATACCAAGCCAAGGTTTACCAAGCGAACCTAATCTTCAGTGAATACCATCTGAGAAAACCATCTGAACAGCATCAATAGCTGAAACCGGGATCCTGAAAACCAAACCAATAACCAAGAGGGGAATATGACACAAAGTCATAACCCAAGGCTCACCAAAGGGAGCAAGAATCCCATCCAAGGCCAATCTGGACTGGGGTTAAAAATGGGATGCCAATGCTGAGGACCTTACAATGAACTTGGCTTGTGTGCCATTATAATCCCTACACCATTGCCCGACACACAACACATATGACCAGCTGGACATTTAACAACGGCACAGCAATAAATACTTGCTTAAATCACAACAACGGGCAATGATTCCAAGTAAGGAATTATTCTGAGATCATCACTAAGATGCACTTACAGTTTACTCATAGAAGAGCTACACAACAATGACATTAAGTCTCACACAACTATATTGTAAACATAAAATTTCTAATCTCCCACTATCATAGTAACATCTTAGAACACATACACAATGACCTAAACAAATTTCCCAAGTTATATATAAGTTGTAAATCAAATGAAGCTGGAAATCAGGAGGGTGCGCATGCCTCCCAAACAAGGGTGCGCGCGCCCTCAACATCAGAAAGGTTGTTGTTTTTGATCTTACAAGGGTGCGCACACCTCCCATAAAAGGGTGCGCACGCCCTCACAAGACAGAAGAAATGGTTTCCTGAACTAGGAAGGGTGCGCACGCCTCCCTTAAAAGGGTGCGCGCGCCTCCAATGGCGAATTGCAGAGTACCAGATTTCTTCCTGGGTTGTTCTCGACAAGATTTGGGGTAAAATACCCACAACAAACCCAGCAACATAAATCTTTTTCCCAACTTGTTCCCACCTGCTCTGAGTTTCTAAACACCCACAACTACACCCAAATGCTCACTATACCATACTTCAATCCCAGAACTTAGAACTCAAAAACCAAAATCCCAAAATTCCACATAGGTCACATAACTTCATCAAAACCAATTTAAATCATGTATTCATCAAATATAACATCATATAAACCAAGGATGACCATTTTAACATTTAAATAGGGGAATTAGTAACTTACCTATTCCAGAAAAGTATCGAGAAAATAATATTTGAACCGGTAGCTATACTCTACTCAACACCCTGAACATTTATATATATTTAGATTTTGAAATGGAGTAATAAATAAAATTAAGGAAAATAATATGTGAAGAACACTTACCCTTTCTTCTCCTTCTTCTTTTCCTAGGGAGAAAGCAAAAATTGGTGTGTGTGTGTGTGTGTGTTTTGATTCTTACACAGAGAAATGAAATGGGGATAAACATGCCCAATTTTCCTACTAAACCCAACTTATTCTTCTTATTCTACTAAAGGCCATAACTCCCAAATTTCCCCCATAGGCCCACCAAGTTCCACTAACTCAATTAATTTTCAAACAAAATTTATGGCTAGCTATTAACTAACACATATACTCAAATAATACTTGTAAGTAAAGAAAATCTCATTTAACACAATGAACAAATAAAGAATGCAACTCATGAAATAACATGAAACACATAAAATGCACACAAAATTTCTATTTTAAGTTAAGAAAATTAAGATGGATTTCGGGGTCGTTACAATAACTACCCAATTAGTATAACTTTGAAAGTCCAAAGTTACATTATAGAATTTATCACAATCCATTTGTCATGCGATATCATATTGGACATAAGTCATGGTCCACGTCAACTTATGTTTACCAATGCTTTCTCAATCCCGAGTAGATTGATATGAGCAAATGACATTGATCACATCAATTCATTTGGGTATGGCCATGCACTATCGTCAATCTCACTCATCGAGTGGCCAAACAGATATCTCTCTTGAGAGGGCCAAATCGCATCTTGACTTATCATTCTTCCCTACAAGAATCCGATCATGCCAATCATAGCCTTTATAACTACCCGGTTAAAGGTAGCGTTTGACTATGTCAAACATAATGTTCATCATGTGAAAGACCATGATAATCTCAGGTCAAAGGATATCAAATGATATAACTATTATGAGATTTAATTTTGACATTTGACCATGACATAAATCTCATAACGGGTATATCCAGTACCTTGTTCTCCAACAAGTACCCACAAGTTTAATCCGCATCCTATGCAACATAATCATCATATGATTATCCATTAAAATCATGCTAGCTCTTCATAAGTGCTAGGGACAATGATTATTATAATAAACATGCAAAAGATAAAATGATCGGGTGTGTTATCTCTATAACAATAAAGCTATGATGTAACGTATATGTCTTTTTCAAGGGCCTAGGGCATAATATCCCACACATGGATTGACCCGTCTCTTCTATGAGACGGATCTAGGTGTTCTTACAAGAGACCACCTTCTATTTTTTAAAAGACGCAATTTTTTAGAGAATAACTTATTTTACACTAAAAATTGTGTAAAACTTGTTTTACATTAAAGCGAGTGTAAAACAAGTTTTTCTCGAGATTTTCACAATACTAAAAATAAAAATTGCTTGTTATTACCAAGGTTTGAACCTATGACCTCTTGGTCTCTACTATGTCTCTAAACCACTATATCAAACATCTTTGCTGGTTTTTTTTTTTTTTTTTTTTTTTTTTTTGTAAACTATTATATACTAACATGTAATAAGCCACAATTCTCTTTTTTTTATTAACAGTTTTTTCACAATTGAAAAATCGCTCAATTTTTAATAAAAAAAATAAGGTAAATTAATTTATCATTTGTCTAAAGAGAGTATGTGATAGCACGTGTGAACAACTGAGAAATACATGTCCTATTTATTATACTAACAATATGCATGTCCCGTTTATTATACTAATAATTAAGAAGTCCATTTTCCAGTTATTATACTAACAACTGAGAAATTCATGTCCCTTTTGTTATACTAACAACTGATAAATATATGTCCCAGTTAAAGTCAAACTCAGGTGTAAACAAATGATATATACATCTTCCAGTTATTACACTAACAACTAGAGTCGTCAATTTGGGATCGTTGCGTCGGGACGTCATGTCCCGCCATATAAATGGGACGGGATGGGATAGTATATTCTAATCCCGTATAAAAGAAAGCTATTTGGGACATCCCGTTTTGGGACGCAGGACAAAGCAGGATGGGACGGGACGTCCCGCATTTTTTTAATTTTAATTTTAATGTTAATTTTTTTTAACCTCTTAGCACTTAATTTTTAGTTTTTTCTTTCAACTATCCATTGTCTTTTTGTGTTGATTAAGCTATTTTATGAAATTAAGAAGTTTTGATCTTGTTGGATTGTAAAAGATTAATCTTATGTTTTTAATTTAATGTTTTAGTATCATTTCAGTTAGATTTTAGTTTTATAATATTAGCGTCTTCTTATCCCGCATTTGTCCCGTGTCCTGAGGTAGGATGGAACCGGACGGGGATTTTCCATCCGTGAAGAATTTGGGACATCTCGTCCCGTAATATTGTGAGATTTCATAGTTTCGTCCCGTCCCGTTCCGTTGTCCCGAATTGACAACTCTACTAGCAGCTGAGAAATGCATGTCCTAGTTATTATACTAAAACACGTGTGTAAACAATTATGAAATGAATATACCAGTTTTTATACTAACAACTGAGAACTCATGTGTGAACAACTGTGAAATGCATGTCCCAGTTATTATACTAAACAACTGTGAAATGCATGTCTCAGTTATTTTACTCAACTCATGTGTGAATAACTGCAAAATGCATGTCCCAGTTATAATATTCATACTCATGTGTGAACAATTGACAAACGCATGTATCAGTCATTATTTTAACTCATGTGTGAACAACTGTGAAATGGATGTCTCAGTTATAATACTAGAACTCATGTGTGAACATCTGTGAAATGTATGTCTCAATTATTATACTAACAAATGAGAAAAAATGCATGTCTAAGTTATTATTTCAACTCATGTGTGAACAACTGTGAAATGGATGTCCCAGTTATAATACTAAAACCCATGTGTGAACATTTGTGAAATGTATATCTCCATTATTATACTAACAACTGAGAAATGCATGTTTCAATTATTATACTAACAACTGAGAAATGCAAGTCCTAGTCATTATACTAACAACTGATAAATGCATGTCTCAGTTTTTAATAAATGAAAACTAAAAAGAATAGTTTCTCGTGCGCTTGTTTATTTCTTCTTAATGATATGATTAATACAGTGGTAGTTTGGTTTTTTTTTTTTTTTTCCTGTAATGTTTATTATGTTATTTTTTAATGTGTTTGAGTGAAGAAAAAAAGAGAAAGGAAGAAAGTGCTAGAAGGAAGTGGAAGGATGTTAGGGGCACTCATGTTCAAAAAAATATACTAAAGACTTTTTTAGTTAGTTTTGATAAAGTCCGTCTTTAATAGTTGTCTCTCTTCGACCAAAGGATGTATTTGTAAAGACCTCATTTTCTATTATGAGTGGAAGCGTCAAATGAATAGATTTTGAAAAGATAGGACCAAACTAATAAACGGGTTGAAGTTTTTTTTTTTTTTTTTACTTTATGCCATTATAAGTGCACAAGGTATAGGTATTCATTCTTGCTACAATTATAAGAAGAAAAAACCATTTTAGACTTAAATATAAGTAAATTTAGTCAATTTCAATACTAACTTTTTAATCTCACGATCATGTATAATTTGCGGGATTCCCACCCCCAAATCTAAACGAAATTTTTCCTCTAGGGCCCCCAGTCCCAGATTTAATTACACATAAATCCAAGCCCAGATCAAATGCCAGATAAGGAGTTGGGCCGAGATCCAAATTCCCCACACACCCCTAGCCACCTCTAGCCTTTTTTGACCAGTCAAATATAATTCCTAAATACCTAAAATAACCCCACACTCCCCTCCCTCCACCCCATTCTGCAACTCTCTCTCTCTCTCTCTCTAAAACACATAAACACACACACACACACACAATACTCTTTCTCTCTCTATCCAAACAGTCACCGACCGTCATCATCTCCGGCGACAGCGACGGCGACGACGACGGTGACTGCTACTCCTCCAATCCGTCTCTTTCTCCAGTGCCGGAAAGAGTTATTCTCCGGCCATCTCTCTCCCCGCTCTGGCTATAAAACACTAACGACTGCGAGTTCTCTCTAGTCTTTCCTACCTCCGACCGCTCACAGATCTCGCCCTTCCCCACCACACCCCTGGCCTCTCCGGTTTGGATATGCAGATCCGACCATGACTTTTCAACAAATTCATGTCCTTTGTGAAGATCGACCTCCTCTCCTTTATAGATCTGGCCGAAGTCATAGGATCTTCAACTTACCTCGGTGTCCTAGCCTCCATCCGAGTCACTACACCCCTGGCCTCTCCGGTTTGGATATGCAGATCCGACCATGACTTTTCAACAAATTCATGTCCTTTGTGAAGATCGACCTCCTCTCCTTTCTAGATCTGGCCGGAGTCATAGGCTCTTCAACTTACCTCGGTGTCCTAGCCTCCATCCGAGTCTCACTACCACAGTACATCTCCTTTCGCTCCTCCGATCCTAATTACGTCGGAATCCGCCGGTTTGTTTTAGTTTCAAATCACAGTAGTGTGATGAATGAGATCAGTCCTGAGCTTACTGCAAATCTGGAAAGTCAATTTGTGGATAAAGGATGGTAATCTTGTGGTATTGTTGAGTTGGCCTTTTGGTTTTTGTTCATATCTTGAAACCGAGATTTAGCTGCTTGGAGTTGCTTGTGCTCCTGCTCTTTTTTGGTGTTTTTTTTCATTTTCATTTATCTTTTACATTGGTTTTGGTGGGCTTAATTAGTGGCTTGAAGCAAGCACTTACAGTGAAACTTATCATTTTTGAATAAAATACAAGTGTTGGTACTTCTATTATTGTTGTAGCTTCTTTAAACTTTAAACTTTCAATGTTAAATGGTGAGCCAATTAACTAAGGTAGATTTTATGTGTCAGTTATAAGACTTGACTGGTGGGACGGCCAGTATGGCATATCTTATGAACACATGTTCAAATGAAACATGTTTCAATGAGACTGAATAAAAGTCTTATAATACACATTATTATTCATAAGAGCAAAGTCTTATGAACAGGTTCAATAAGACTTTAGTCTTATGAACAACTTCAAATAAGACTTTAGTCTTATGAACATGTTTATAAGACTTTGACACTTATATGTTAAATGTGTTAGTTATAAGAGTTTGATTGTTGTTTGACCAAGTTTGACCAAATTTGACAAAAAAAAATAACTATTATTTTTTTGTAAAAAAATGAAAAAAGTAATTTTTGTAACTCTTATATGATAATTATGTGTAAGTAATAAGAGTTTGACCAAATTTGACCAAAAAATTTATTATTTTTTTGTAAAAAAATGAAAAAAGTATTTTTTGTTACTCTTATGTGTTAGTTATAAGAGTTTGACTGCTGTTTGACCAAATTTGACCAAAAAAAATAATTAATTTTTTGTAAAAAAATGAAAAAAGTATTTTTTTTGTAACTCTTATATGATAATTATGTGTAAGTAATAAAAGTTTGACTGCTGTTTGACCAAAAAAATTTGTTATTTTTTTTGTAAAAAAATGGAAAAAATGATTTTTTTTTACTCTACTCTTATGTGTTAGTTATAAGAGTTTGACTGTTGTTTGACCAAAAAAATTTATTATTTTTATGTAAAAAAATGAAAAAAGTAATTTTTGGTAACTCTTATATGATAATTATGTGTAAGTTATAAGAGTTTGACTGCTGTTTGACCAAGTTTGACCAAAATTTTTATTAATTTTTTTGTAAAAAAATGGAAAAAGTGAAAATTTTGACTCTTATGTGTTAGTTATAAGAGTTTGACTGTTGTTTGACCAAAAAATTTTGTTATTTTATTTTGTTAAAAAATGGAAAAAGTGATTTTTTTTTTTTACTCTTATGTGTTAGTTATAAGAGTTTGACCAAAAAAATTTATTATTTTTTTGTAAAAAAATGAAAAAAGTAATTTTTTGGTAACTCTTATAAGATAATTATGTGTAAGTTATAAGAGTTTGACTGCTGTTTGACCAAATTTGACAAAAAAAAATTATTTTTTTGTAAAAAAATTAAAAAGTAATTTTTTAAATTGTTATATGATAATTATGTGTAAGTTATAAGAGTTGACTAAAATTTGCCAAAAAAAGTAAAATTGGGAAGAGATATGAGGGTATTTTAGTCTTCTTACATCATTTTGCTAGTGAGGGGTGTATGAGGAATTTTCCATCTAGATTTTCCTTATTTGGGTTTGAATCTGGGCTCAGGGGCCCTAGGTTTTTATTGGACAAAGTGTGGACATTGAAAAATGCAATAAAAAAAAACGTTTAGTGAGGACAACATAAAGAGAAAATAACAGCGAAAACATTAAAATATATATATATATATATAGGTAGGTGCTCAAATGAGAACCTAATGTATCCAAGTAATGTATCCAATGTATCCAAGTGAACCATTTGAGTAATGTATCAAATGTATCCAAGTTCTCACGATATTTAGGTTCTCACATGAGCACGACGCTATATATATATATATATATATATATATATATATATATATATATAGGGTCGCGCTCCTGTGAGAACCATTTTATATGAGAACCGTGAGAACCAATCATAACATTAGATTAAAAAAAATCAAGGGTCCAGATGTTAGATACATTGGATACACTTGGATACATTAGTTAATTTTCGAAAAACAATTGGATACATTAGTTTTTAACATAGTGTATCCAAGTGCAACACTTAGATACAATACTTATTAACCTATTGTATCCAAGTGTAATCGAATTTTTGTAATGTATCTAAGTGTATCAATTGTATCTAACATATGGACCCTTGATTTTTTTTTCTAATCTAATGGTTATGATTGGTTCTCACAGTTCTCACGATATTTAGGTTCTCATTTGAGCACCTACACATATATATATATATATATATGGGTTTTGTTAGGATACCCATTCAAGGGTATCATAACATCCAGCCCATAAATTTTGGACAAAAACGCCCATCATTTCCTAGCTTAAGAAAATGGATAAAGAGGGCTTGATCGTAATTGCAAAAACAAATGAGGCCCCACCTCCATCTTCTTCATCCATGTTCTCCAATTCGTCCTTAAACAGTCTACCACTCACTTGGCCCCTGAATCATCTGCACAATTACTCCTTTCCATAATCGGTTAGCCATACCCTCCTTCCCACCACCAGCCGAATTCGGAAATCACAGCCAAGCTTGGGCAAATTTAATTTTTCAGTTCAATCTCAAGGTCATTTTTTTTTTTGTATTTTGCTGTTGAAATCAGAAGCGGACAAGGGGTGATGAAAATTGCAATATCAATGCAATCTCTACTAAACTATAAAAGCCTTTATTCTCTACATTAACCAACTGTAAAAAGGGGACATGATTGCAAAAAAATGGGTTCTCCTTAAAATTTCATCTTCTTAAATTGAATCCCCCTTCTTAGTCGACGTGCCCAGGATTTCTTGAACCCAGAACAATATTCATCAAAATAAACTCTTACAGATCACAAATCGTTGAACAGAATTTCAGAATCACACATCTACTAACAGAAATTCGTTTAACTGGGTTTCAAGAAGTAGAGAGAAAGCTATCAATTTTCGAGATGATGCAGAAGATGAGCCAAAAAGGGTACGAGTTTGATGGGGGGATAATATTGTTTTGAGTTTTGATTCATGGCTGAGAGGTTTGGGGATGATACTGGGCTTAGTTAGATGGAAGATGGAGTGTCTATGATCTTGGATTTACAACCTTACCCCCAGTATATAGTAGCTTAAACTATGAAAATAAGGGTATTTTAGTCATAATGGTTATGATCGGTTCTCACGGTTCTCACAATATTTAGGTTCTCATTTGAGCACCTACATATATATATATATATATATATATATATATATATATAAGACCCTGGATCTTTATATTTTTATAGTTAAGGCTTGGCTAGTTCATTCCCGATGTGGGATAATTGCTCTAATACCATAATAAAGTCTAAGGTTTCATCTAAAAACCAATTGACAATGAGAGAAGTGACCCTGAATCTTTATATAGTCAAGACTTGGCTAGTGAATTCCCGATGTGGATAATTAGTCTGACAAAAACAAATATATAATCCTCTGGGCAAATTGATCGTAGAAAATGAGTGAAACGGCCAAATGGATAGATTATGAAAATATAGGACCAAACAATTTAATAAAGAGTCAAAGATGAGGACCAAATTTTTATTGAATCCAAGTTCTGTTCTTTATTTAGAACAAAAATGAATACTCCCTCCATCCCACGGAGGGAGTATTAGTTTGGAATAGAGATAGTAACTTTCTACATAAAATAGAAAAATCCATCACAAAAACACTTAGGAAACTTGGAAAGGGTTGTTTGCACAACAATTGACTTTGATATGTACTTTCCCAATCTTGAGTTGTAAGCTCACTTGCTTATACCAATGACAAACAAATCAAGTTCATCTTTCTTGTCAAGCTGGAGTAGATTTTAATCATTCCCTTAAATATGGTAATTTGTGAAACGTACAAAAAATGAAAAGTGAAAAACTGAGCCTAGTTGTCCGGGATTGAGAATTCGTAGGAGTAATCACTATGTAATGTATACGATTCAACAGTTGGTGATCGGTCGCATTCTGATCATGAAAGAAAGTCAATTCCGGAACTCGTAGGAGTAATCACTATGTAATGTATACGAGTCAACAGTTGGTGATCGCTCGCATGCATTCTGATCATGAAAGAAAAAGAATATACTTGGAAACTAGAAAGGGCGCAAAATCTCATAAAGAACGGGTTTTTGGGCCATTAAAATCGTTAGTTCGTCAGTTAAAACCCCCAGCTTACTAACGGCCAGACTTGGACTCGTGGTTTGATCCCCCAAAGTCCGTTTGCTTAGTTTGGCTGGCAATCCGGTGCTAAAACAAGTTAAAATGAGCCAACTCTAGCCAGCATTACGAATATAATTTGGCCAGCTACATACAAACTTTTTATTCTTAATTGATTTTCCTCATTGTTTCATTCACTGTCTAATGCCAAGGCTAAAAACAAAAAAATAAAGCCAAAAATATGAATAAAAAAGCCAAAACTGTCGCTTAAAATCATTGGTAACAACTCAATCCAATGCATAAATCTAAAATACAACCTGGAAAATTAGAATATGCGCGCCAATACATAGTTCGCTACTATGCTCTAAAAACAACTCCGTTGACAAAAACAAGAGAATTACGATCTTCAACCCGTTCCCCTCTTGTCACTACGCGTTACACTGATCACTATAAATTAAGATAAAAAAAATGAAGAAAAAAATAAGGAAAAAAACCAACATTTTTTGAAATATACTTCATAATGGCTTCAAAGTTTCAGTTAACCTTTACACTATCAGTCATTGTTCTTGCTTCTCTCCATGGATCATCAATGGGAGGCGACCCCGACATTCTCTCTGACTTCATTCTCCCTCCAAATGTCACCACCGTAGACGGAAACTTCTTCACATACACCGGAATGCGTGTCCTAGTCGGGGCCCCACCACCGCTGACATTCAAAGTTCTAAAAGCAAGCATGGCCGAATTCCCTGCCCTAAACGGTCAAAGTGTCTCCTACGCAGTTCTACAGTTCCCGGCTGACTCAGTCAACCCGCCCCACACTCATCCTCGAGCATCCGAGCTATTATTCCTTATTGAAGGCACCCTACAAGTTGGTTTCGTTGACACGACTAATAAGCTTTTTACGCAAACACTTCAAGTAGGTGATATTTTTGTATTCCCCAAGGGACTTGTTCATTTTCAGTATAATAGTGATGCGAAGAATCCGGCCATGGCTATCTCAGGATTCGGAAGTGCGAGTGCGGGGTTAGTATCCGTCCCGAATACGGTGTTTAATACAACTATTGATGATGGGATACTGGCAAAGTCATTTAAAACTGATGTTGCTACTATTGAGAAGCTCAAGGCTGGACTTGCACCCAAACAACACTGATCTCTCTATCTGCAAATTTGTTTCTGTATTTCAATAAAAAATTTGTAATCCTAATTTGTAGGAGCTTACAAAAATATGAATCAATACAATATATTTCTTGAGAAATTTCAAATGATTGTCATACATTTAGCGAATAAAACTTCGTACACAAGAAATTTACACACAGCAAGGGAGCTGCTAGAGCCTAGAGGGTAGATATATGCACATATACATATATATATATATATATTCACTGAAAATGTATACTCCCTCCGTCCCACTCGAATTAGGATTCTTAGTCAAACTAATTATACTTTGATCAATATTTTGAAGAAAAATAATGATGCTAATCAAAATTTAAAAATTATTATTATTTCACGGTTACTAATAAATTCAATAACTATTTTTAGAACTTCATTCAGATAACTATTTATCTTCAAATTATTGGTCAACGTACAATTAGATTGTCCAATAATCTTAATTCGAGTGGGACGGAAGGAGTATGTTTAATACTGTGGGGAAGAAGAAAAAGTAAAAGGTTATAATCGGGTAAGTCAATTATCATCGGTATTTTAGTCAACTAGGAGGGTGAAGATTGAGGAAACGCGATCTTTGTCAGTACACCGGCTAAGTAAGTCGAGATAGAGCATGGCATCCTGAGGGAGGAGGCCTTCCATGAAAAACCGAAACAGACGAGTGTGTGTGGTGTGCATCACATCTAAACACTGCTCTATCATTCTTTCTTGATCCCCTTTACTTAACTCTGCTGCTTCAATTTAGTGGTAAAATCTCTTTTTCCTCTTCTTGAAAGTGTTGTTTGCAATTCTCCTTAAAAAAAAACAAAACAAAACAAAACAAAACAAAACTATTAAGAAAAATTTGAGTTTTTCTACTGATTGTCTTCAAGATGATTGTTAAAAATCATTATGGGGGTCCCACATGTTTTTGTGTACCCCCAAGTCGACGAGGGGGTATAAAGAAGAGTGAACCTGTAATGTTTCAAGTCTAGTAATGAGACTGAGAAGTGCTTCTTGGAAGGCAGGACTACCCGAGTCAAGGACACCAATTCCTTTGATGTCTTCCTTGATGCCATTCATGATAGGTAGGTCCCGCGCGTGTTCTTCATTTGCAGCTTTACACAGTCCTGCATTACCATCAGATGGAGGGAAATTTGAGGATTATGAAGTTGAACTGGTGGAGAAAATCTAAATAAGAGTACCCTACGAATATAAATACTGCTATAGTGGATATATATATCAATATGGAAAGGGCAAAAGATGTCAATCTTCTTGGAGCTCTATTTTCTGCATATAGCATGAGAAATCAACTGATTCAACTAAACAAGTTACTAACTTTAGTTTCTTTCCGCTCAATATTGCAACATAAAGATATCCCCAACTTCAGTCTCGTTTTACAGCATCCTAAACAAAGAATCACGTTCCCTATTAAACTCATGGTAGTAATGTTTCAAATTTGCATTACTGCATTTATAAAAATATTTGAATTATAAGTTCAACATATTCAGCATAATGGTACTGTATTAGCAAACACATAAAAATAGATAGTTTTAAGCTTCTATGTCTTCTAAGTATTTTTATTTATTTTTTTGTTTGGGGGGGGGGGGGGGGGGGGGGGGGGGGGAGGGGTTGGGTGGTGATAGGCGAAAATTGGATTAAATCAACGCCTATCACCCTTTTAACCCCTCGTACTATAGTGACGCTCCGCTTTTAACCATTCTGTTTTTTTTTTAGCAGTTTTAACCACTCTACTATAAATACGCACTCACGTTAACCTTAACCCCAAACGACATCCAAAAAAATCAAAATTTCGTTAATAAAACTTAACAAACCTAACATGATTCTAACGTGGAAACTGAGTTACTATTTCTTCTACCCTATTCACCACTTTATATCCCAAATTGAAAACCTAAAACCCCAATAAAACAGAGGGCGAACTTCACACTTATGAATCCCTAGGTTTTGGAACCTTCAATTGTCCATGGCATCACTTAATTTTTAAGAAAGAGAGACGAAAAATGAGTGGAGCTGTCCAATTTGAAGAGGACGAATTCGGGATTGGTGAACGATTCGGTTGCAATCAAATTGCACCAGTTTGGTTCATTAGTAATCTACTTTTACCTTACGTTGCTCGAGCAGTGAAAAAGCATGCTATTTACTGCAATTGATTGATAGGTTTCACTAAGTTTTCTTAACGAAAGTCAGAGTGGTTAAAATTGTTAAGAAAAAAACAAGGATGGTTAAAAGTGGAGGTTCACTATAGTACAAGGGGTGAAAAGGGTGAAAGCCTTAAATTAAGCATGCTCAAGCTGAAAAAAACGTAAATGAGCAGGACTTCAGCCAGTATGATGAATTGAACTTTAGTTGATTCTTACATTGTGATGTATAAGCACCAATACGGTTTCTATACTTAATTGGTTCTCCTTGTTTCTTCCCACTGTCTTATGCCGAGGCTACATACAAAAGAATAGAGCTAAAATACGAATGAAAAATCCTCGACTGTTGCTTCAAATCATATTGTTGACAATCAGGTACGATGAAGATGTCAAAAAATAGATATTTTTAACAACCTTCATAACCTGGAATATGCCCTATGCATACGTTTCAAACTATGCTTTTGAAAACAACTTCCTTGACAAGAACAAGAGAATTGTGATCTCTCCTAATCTCCTATTGATTCATCAGTGTAACCCGAGCACAATAAATTGAGATCACAAATCAAAGGGATAGCAAGAGAACATCAGCACTATAAATTATATCACACTTCTACCACTGACTTGTTCATCATGGCATCAATGTTTCAGTTGACCTTTTCACTATCACTAGTTCTTGCTTCTCTCCATGGAGCCATGGCAGGGGACCCTGACATTCTATCTGACTTCATTCTTCCGCTAGGTGTCAGCACCGTAGATGGAAACTTTTTCACCTATACAGGAATGCGTGTCCTAGTTGGGGCCCCACCACCCCCTACATTCAAGGTTCTAAAAGCAAGCATGGCCGAATTCCCTGCTTTGAACGGTCAAAGTGTCTCCTATGCAGTTCTACAATTCCCGGCTGCCTCAGTCAACCCACCTCACACTCATCCTCGAGCATCCGAGCTCTTATTCCTCATTGAAGGCAACCTACAAGTTGGTTTCGTTGACACGACTAATAAGCTTTTTACGCAGACACTTCAAGTAGGCGATATTTTTGTTTTCCCCAAGGGACTTGTTCATTTCCAGTATAATAGTGATACCAAGAATCCAGCCATGGCAATCTCAGGATTTGGTAGTGCAAGTGCTGGATTAGTTTCAGTTCCTAATACGATTTTCAACACCACCATTGATGATGGGATATTAGCAAAGTCTTTCAAAACTGATGTTGCTACCATTCAGAAGCTCAAGGCTGGGCTTGCACCCAAACCCTGATCTGCCAACTTTGTCTTTTCTCATTTTTTTTTTTAATATTTGACATGTAACGGATCATCCGTCCACAAATAATTTTTTGTAATCCTTTAATGGTAATTACAAAATGCAGTGCAAGTAACAAAACTGTTCTTTTTCTTAACGGCACAAAAGGTACGAATTATCTTTAAGATTCAGTTTCGCTAACAAACTTTAGCATATCTAATATTGATTTAACATTTTTATTGAAATCCTAATCAACTGATTTATGTTTACGCACTATAGCCTCCAAATAAGAAATCTAACATGATAATGGCATGTGCAGTATAGCCTACAAATGCTTTTAGCTAGAGAAGCAACACTTGAAGCATCTCCATTTTCTTTGGTTGTAAGCATCTCCTACTTTTGCTTTACCTTTCAGCTTTCATCAAGAAGGTACTTAAGATAATAATTCCTACAAGTATCACATGTATTCCGCTTCAAGCAAGAATCATAAACATCTACTTGATTCTAGTCCGTGGCGACATGCTTATTAGTATTACTCCCTCCGTCCCAAAATAAATGTCCAAATTTGCTCTTTGATCAAGAGTAAATTTAGACATTCATTTTAGGATGGAGGTAGGCAGGTAGTACCCTTTGATTTGAAGCAACATAAAACCCGTATGATATATCCGCAAGACAAACACAAATATTCATTATGACTACCCTCTCAACCAATTTCTCCTCTGCTAATGATAGTCCTACCTCTGGGTGCCCCTATTATCTTTCATTAGCACGCTTACCACATGTATAGCTACAAATTGATTAAATATGTACTAAGAACCTCTACTAAACAAACAAAAGATAGTACTTCTTGGCTCAACTGCGAGATATTACTTCTACGAGGCTTTTTTTTTTCCTTGGCGGACATTATAATCTTTCTTTCCAACTACACAAATTATACACTCTTTCTCTTACAATAATTGTCACAACTAACTTGTCAATGTCTTTGAAAAATACTCCCTCCATCCCAAAGTATATGTCCACCTTTCCTTTTTGGTCTGTCCCAGAGTATATATCCACTTCCTATAAAATGGCAAAAAATCTTTACTATTCATCACACTCATTCTCTCTCTTACTTTTATACTCACAACACCAATCAACTTACTATTCATTCCCACTCATTCTTTCTCCTAGTTTACTTTTATACTCACAACACTTACATCACCACTTCCACCATTTCTTAATTTCCATGCAAATGGGAGGGTGGACATATATTCTGGGACGGAGGGAGTATGATTTATTTGTTTGTATGTTGCTTGAGGGAAAAATACGTTTTGATGCAACGTACCACACCCTAGATTACACTAAATGCAACGTACTTTAAAGTTACCACATAATGCAACGTACTTTCCAATTTTGTTTCAAATAATGCAATTTCCGTTTTAAATAATGCAACGTACTAAAATGTACGTTCATTATTTGAAACGAAAATTACATTATTTGAAACAAAATTGGAAAGTACGTTGCATTATATGGTAACTTTAAAGTACGTTGTACAAAAAGTACTTTCAAGTGTTGTACTCTCTCTGGTATAACTGTCATTTCCTCAGGTCCAAAATAACTATCGTTTTTGGTCGATCAGATGTAACTTTGACCAATAATTTTTTTTTTAAAATAATGATGCTAATAAAAATCTAAAATTTGTCATTGTATTATAATTAATAATACTTTTAATAACAATTTTTAGATTTATTAGGATCATTAATAAGTGACAGTTATTTTGGACCAGAGGGAGTATTGTACTACACTTGAATGCATAGTGATGTTGTACCTTATAGGATACTAAAAACATTTATGTAGTGTACATAAAATTCTGAATTTCAATCATCCTTCATGGTAGGGGTATGAAGAAAAGAAGAACACAACAAATGAATAAAATGCATTAATAATGTTGGAGAATGGGGTATGCTATACTCTAATCATCATCTGCATATACTCCCACGCACCCTCCGTCCATTTTAAACTTAAAAAAAAAAAATCATTTTTAGTGTCCCATTCCCATACCACTACACAATTTTCTCTATCTAACCAATCCATCTAAAACTGACAACGCATCACATTCAAATGAGACGGAGAGAGTACAAAATTGAGTAAAATAAAATTGAAGGGAAAAATCACCTCGATCAGCGCGCTCGAGAATTGGGAAGACGACCCTTTCCTCCATCTGCGCATGCTCTAACATCACCTCATACAGCTGCGAATAACTCGTCTCATACTTCCTCACCTCCATCCTCGGCGTCCCCATCGCCGGGTCACCACTCGAATTCCCCCCACGCGCCACCAAGTCCATCCACCACCGCACCATTCTCTCCAGATGCCACACCACGCTCTTGTGCTGCATCACCGCCAGCGTCGTCTCGTTGAACCGACCCCAGTTGCTCATCAAAGGGGGTATAGGGAACTTATCGTCGAGGCAACGGAGGAGCGTCATGGGTGAGCCGGTGATAACGTCGGAGACGACGTCGTTCCCGAATTGTATGACGGGGTTAGGGTCATTTGAAGGGATGAATCGGAGGGAAACGGGCTTGTGTTGGAGGGAGAAGCGAATGTAGGAGGTTATGTAGCTGGTGGGTGAACCAAAGACTTTGACGGTGAGGTGGGGTTTGGTGAATGTGGTGGTGGTGGTGGTGGTGGTGGGTGAAATCTTCGTCGTGTTCTTGTTCTGGGTGGTTCCCCAGCAGTTTCCCATTGTTTATGTTTAATGGAAATGGATTAAAGTGATATTGAGTTCATTGGGGGTAATCTAAGTTTATAGGAAAGTTGATTTTTGAAGATTACTATAGCAGAAAGTGAAAATGACGATTTGATAGAGAAATCTGATGCGAGTAATCCACCAACAAATTATAGGGAGCTCTGGAGGAGGACGATATTTTGGTAGATTTTCAGAATGCCTGTGACTGAATAATTAAGTACTCCCTCCGTCCCGGAATAAGGTTTTTAGTTTGACTTTACACGGAGATTAAGAAAAAGTAAATGTTGTGAGTATAAAAAAGTAAGAGAAAGTATGAGAGATAAAGTGGGCAGGGAGTTTGTGTTGTGAGAATGATAAGTGGATCCCATGGTCTATTTTAAATAATAAAACAACTAAAAACCTTAGTATGAGACGGAGGAATACTATCTGTCAGAGAAGAGTGTGTTATGTAGATTTGGAATGGGGTAGGGTGCGAGTGCGAGGCTCCCGCCAGATTCAGAATTTGACGTCATTGTTATCCTTTGTCATTTAGTAAACTATACCAAGTCAATCCACTAACATATTTTTATCTCTTTCTTACTTTTCATTATTAAAAGTGAGTATATGAGAATTAAGAAAATATGATAAAAAAATAAGTATTGTGAGTGGGTAGGAGTGTGAAAATAAGTTAGTGAATTCTCCCTCTGTTCCGTACTTATTGCTACCAAATGAGACTGCACGAAGATTAAGAACATACTGTTGGAACAATCTTAATCCCATGAATGCCATAACTCAAATCTGGGATAAGTTTAAGAGAGAAGATGAAGGCGAAAGCGTAATACCTGTTGATTCCATTGATGTTGTCTTTAGGGAGAAAGATGATGAAGAAGTAGGGAAAGTAATACTTCTAAATGATGAGTGCCTTTTCTCTCAAGAACTTCTAGCACAAACGAAGATTATGTAGGAGAGAATAATGAATGTAGTATGTCTCATGGGTTGATGGAAGACCCTTTATATAGAAAACAAATAGGCACTTCATTTAGGGACTACACTCTTTCATATTAAGTGGTGTGAAATTACCATTCTGCCCATCATAAATAGGTAATATTACACCCAGGAATTTTTACACATTATTTAATCCACTACACTTTATATTAACATTATAAGTATGATTTTATGTATGGAATTACACAATGACTTGTTATGCAATCCATGTTCTAACAATCTCCCACTTGGGTTGCATAACTATGTCTTTTCCTTAAAATCATAAGTATAACACAAATGACAACCCTTATGTGCACCTTGTTGTCATCTATAACAATCTCGTCTATCAGTCATACAAGCATAAGGACTAAAGGGACAGTTGTTGTAATTGATTCGCAACTAAACCCACAATAATCACGTATACATATCCAACTAAATGACATAGATCAAAAGTGTAGATGTGTAGCATGGAACATAATGAATATATACATATTCTTCCAACTAGTCCAACTTAACCAAATGAGATCAAAAACTTTAAAATAAGAGAAAAATTAATGAAGCACAACATAAACTCCTACTATATTAAATGTTATCAAAAGTTGTTACACCCATATGAGTAACATGCTCGTGAAATACTAAAGGTGATAACGCCACGGATCTGCTAACATGAAGTTTATTCCAATAAGTTGTATTTCTATTTGTTCATTTTGTACTATTTCTCTTACAACAAGAAACTTAATATCTATATGCTTAGATTTTGATGAACTCTCGTTGTTGTTGGAGTACAAGACTGCTGCCCGATTGTCAGAATATAACTTAATACGTCTTTCGACACTATCGACAATACGCAGTCCCTCAATAAATTTACGCAGCCATATAGCTTGATTGGATGCCTCGAAACAAGCAACAAACTCGGCTTTCATGGTAGAGGAAGTTACGAGTGTCTGTTTGGCACTTCTCCAAGAAATCGCTCCACCGGCTAATGTGAAGATATAACCAGACGTTGATTTACGACTGTCTTGGCATCCAGCAAAGTCGGAGTCGGAATACCCAATGATCTCAAGATGATTCGATTTTGAATATGTAAGCATTTAGTCCTTAGTGTTTTGTAAGTATCTCATCACTCTTTTGGCTGCAACCCAATATTCTCTCCCCGGATTGCTTTGGTATCTACCAAGAATTCCAACAATAAATGCAAGGTCTGGACGAGTACAGACTTGCGCATACATTACGCTTCCTACCGCTGATTCATAAGGGATATTTTCCATATACTTGGATTCAAAATTATTTTTAGGACACTGTTTGAGACTAAACTTGTCTCCTTTAGAAACAAGGGTGTCATGTGGTTTACAGTTTTGCATGATAAACCTTTGTAATACCTTTTCTATATAGGCCTTTTGTGATAATCCTAAAATACCTCGTGAGCGATCACGGTGAATTTGGATTCCTAATACAAAAAATGCCTCACCAAGATCTTTCATTTCAAAATTTTTTGAAAGAAAATTCTTAGTTTCTTTAAGAAGGTTTATGTCATTATTAGCAAGCAAAATATCATCCACATATAAGACCAAAAATATAAATTTACTCCCACTGAACTTATGGTATACACAATCTTCACCAAGATTCGTTTCAAAACCAAATGAAAGAATAACTTGATTAAATTTTAAATACCATTGACGAGAAGCTTGCTTGAGGCCATAAATGGATTTTTTAAGTTTACAAACTAATTGATTAGTTTGATCCAAATCAGTCACCATTTCTCGTTTCTTCATATAGATAGTTTCCTCAATGTCTCCATTGAAAAAAGTTGTTTTTACATCCATTTGATGAAGCTCAAGATCAAAATGTGCTACAAGTGCCATAATGATCCTAAAAGAGTTTTTAGAAGATACCGGAGAAAATGTTTCTTTGTAATCAATGCCTTCTTTTTTAGTAAAACCTTTAGCAACAAGACGAGCCTTATATCTTTCCACATTACCTTGTGAATCCCTTTTGGTCTTAAATATCCATTTACACCCAATAGGTTTCACATCTTTAGGTAATGGAACAAGATCCCAAACATCGTTGTCTTTCATAAATTTCAACTCTTTATTTATGGCATTGATCCACTTATGAGAATTAGGACTATTAATGGCTTCATGGAAGGTGAGTGGCTCATCTCCCACTAAACCTAAGTGTCCTTCATTCTCGGCAAGATACACTTCATAATCATCCGGAATTGCACTTCTTCTTACTCTATGGATCTCCTTAAGGGCACCGGTTCTTCCTGATTTTGAGGTTGTTGAATTTCATCCCCATGATCAACATTTTCATGTTGTTCAATATTTATAGGGGAGTCATTGTTTTGAATTGTATGTTCCTCTTGAATTTCAGGTATAAAACCTTGATTTCCAATGGGAACTACTATGGGAAGATGTATAGAAATGGATGCCTCTTCCTCTTCCTCTTCAAATTCAAAACTATTCCTAATTTCCCCTCTAAATTCAACATCCTCAAAGAACCTAGCATTTCCCGTTTCAAAAAAGGTTCTAGTTTGAGGGTTGTAAATTTATAGCCCTAGATCTCTCGCATACCCTACAAAGTAACTACTAACAGTCTTAGCGTCCAGTTTGCCCTCATTAGGCCTATAAGGCCAAGCTTCTGCTGGACAACCCCATACATGAAGATGATTTAAGGACGGTTTTTTATTCGTCCATAATTCATAAGGGGTTGTATTAGTAGCCTTAGAGGGAGCTCTATTGAGAATATAAGTTGCGGTTTTTAATGCATCGCCTCATAATGAGTGTGGTAAGGAAGTACAAGAAATCATACTTCTTACCATATCCTTAAGGGTTCTATTACGTCTCTCAACTTTACCATTCATGCTAGGCGTATCCGGCATAGTGTAGTGAGGGACAATCCGACACTCTTCAAGATAGCGAGCAAAAGGACCCGGACATTGTTCTCCCGAACCGTCATTCCGACCGTAGTATTCACCACCACGATCGGATCTAACGTTGTTAATAGTCTTTCTGTAGATACCCCAGGGCGAGCGCGGCCTTAGGCTAGGGCACACGGGTCGATTCCTATGATGTCTATTTGTGTTTTAGAGTCGCCACCTATGTTTTAGAGGAACATAAGAAAAACCTAATGTGTAGCCTAAGTTTGATTTACGAAAACAGAGATTCTTGTTTATGAGGTTCGGGGGTTAGGTTACGAGATGGGAAGTACTTAAACACCCATCTCGCCCAACTAATGTTGGTCTTGCTTGTTCAAAATCTACATAATCAAAATGTTCTTCCTATTCTTCGATGATGGTAAAAGGGGTTAAAAAAGGGTTTTTTAGAATGTAGGGAGATAACTCCTTGACTAACTTCAATGAAGTGAAGTAATCTTTGGTGTCATGTCCCAAAATATTTGGATGATTGCACTTTTGATTAAATAAAAGAGAATAAGAAAGATGAAGTAGGGAAGAGGGAAGAGAATAGTATTTTACCTATGCTTCAAGGTGACTTCAAATATTTTTTGAGAAATTGCCTTCGAAATGCCTTGAATATCTTTGTGTATAGTTTTCTTTCTTTAAAAAGGAGTCCTCCTTCCAATGGTTGAGAAGAGGGGTTTATATAGTTGTAAAACACATGTTTTTGGTGCCAAAACTCAGTCACCAAAAAATCTTTCCCGGGCAAAATCATGTAAAATGAGCAAGGGAGAGATTCTTGGACAGAAATCTGTAACTGACGCCTAGAGGCGCGCGCTTCCCACTTTGGGTGTGGAAGGCGCGCGCTTCTGGCTCCTATGGTCGGAGGCGCGTGACTCAGGGATGGATTTTTTGACAGAATGGACTGGAAAGTCAGCCCTGCTATTCAGTTTAGTCCCTAGACTTAATGGGGTCAGTCAGGAACTTAACGGAAGTAACAGAAACTGACAAAAAACATTTAAAAGAGGGAGAAACACAAAATCAAACGTGCAATCGTGGTGACCAGTCCAAGGCGGGGTGTCTACAGAGCCCCTCGGTGGCGTGGATTGTGAAGCAAAACACGCTGACGAAAGAAAAGACATCCGCCGAGGACATCACCAAGAAAAAGTAAAGACTCGATGAAAGCAGGAATTTGAAATTGCGAGAGATAGGGGTGCGCTCCCTGTGTGAGCGGCTTTTATTTATAGAGGAGGTGGCATGATCTGTTTGTGAATCCACCGGTTGAATCTGTTGGATGAATCTGTTAGTGAATCCATTGGAATGAGTCTGTTAGTAAACCCTCTTGATGACGAATCTGTTAGTGAATCTGTTGAACGAATCCGTTAGTGGATCTTTGAATGAGTCCGTTAGTAAACCATCTGTTGACGAATCTGTTAGTAAATCCTCTTGATGAATCCGTTAGTGAATCCCTTGAATGAGTCCGTTAGTGAACCCTTGTAGGCGAATCCGTTAGTGAATCCGTTGAATGAATCCGTTAGTGAATCCTCTTGAAGGAGCCCGTTAGTGAACTCTTGTTGATGAATCCGTTAGTGAATCCGTTAGTGAATCCGTTTGATGAATCCATTAGTGAATCCTCTTGAATGAATTCGTTAGTGAATCCTCTTGAAGGAGCCCGTTAGTGAACTCTTGTTATGAATCCGTTGAATGAATTCGTTAGTGAACTCTTGTTGACGAATCCGTTAGTGAATCCGTTGAATGAATCCGTTAGTGAACTCTTATTGATGAATCCGTTAGTGAATCCGTTGCTTTGCTTCAAGAAGTGGTGAATTTAGTGGCTCACCGCGGACCGAATTGCTATTGGTGGCTGCATTTGATGTTGACTTTTCCCGGGGTGCGGGCATAGTTGATTGCGGGCCGAAAAGAATGTTTTCCCTTTAGCGAGGAAAATTTCGAGATTGACCTTGACTGTTGTAACCGTAGGTTTTAACGGTGCCCGTTGTGGAATTTTGTACTTGAAACACCCCAAGGCGGAGCTGAAAACTCGGATGGGAGTTGAATGCATATTGATGTGATGTATTTTATTCCTGCATGGGAACTTGCACCTGGGCTTGACTGGACACGGGAAGCGCCCGCGTCTGAGAACGGGTGTGGGACGCAGCGCGCGGCACGTAAAGGCACCAGGAGGCGCGTGCATCGCGCTTAAGTTCAGCATATATTCAGAAACTGCTCATTCTGTTCGAGCCAAGTTCAAAAATAGCCCAAACTCTCTGTATTCTGAGTTAAAATTCTGTGAGGAAATCACCCCAAAACGTTTCCTTTGTCCATTTGAGACCATTCTATCGAGGAATCATGTCGAGTTCTCATCAAACACCCCCTTTCGAGATGCCCATGGGTAAAGAAGTCGAGGTTGGGGTCGAGGCTATGGACCCAAGGCAACTGACTTATGAGTCCCATACTCATATCTCCCACTTTGTTTCTGCGGGATTGGTAAGGATTTCGACTCTCCTTGTTGATTTTTCGCATTTTGGGGCTATGTCATTGTTGCCCGTAATACTGCTGCAGCAACCCTTTCGATCATGGCTGCATATTGTTGTTCTTGTTGATTTGTTGCGAAAGGAATGCTTGGACACCCATTTGCATGCTCACACACTTGTTTGCACGTGGTGATTTTGTTGAATTCTTCATGTTGGGTTTGGCCATTTTTTAGCCGTTATGCTGACGAATTTTTTCCTTTGTCTCTTGTTTCCTTTCAGAGGTAAAACCGTTTGACAGAGATCCGTGGTGAGGCTCAGGCGCCCGTTTCTGTATGGAGGAAACTGCCAGAGAATGTACAGACTCGGGTGGCCGCTACATTTTTCGGTCCTTTCATTACCGGTCTGCCTTCGTTGAAGAATGATACTGATGTGATTCAGGCTTTGAGGGAGCGCTGGAGGGACACCACTCACACCTTCCACTTGCCGATGGGGGAGGTGACTATGACCCCGACTGACTTTACGGCTCTGACCGGTTTGCCTTTTTCCGGGGTGCCGGTCCCTTGTGGTGTTAGCGGGATTGCTAGGACACCTGCTGAGTTGTTGGCTCTAATCGACTGCGAGTTTGTGGTGAAGAACTCCCGAGTGACCTGGGGGAGGATTCGGGCTTACTTTAGAGTCCTTGAGGCTGAGTCTCGGGGAGTTACTGCTGACAGGGTCGAGGCGGTGGCCCGATGCTTTATCTGGTACGCTTTGTCCCACACCCTTTTTGCAAATGGGGGATGTTCTGCGGCCTTGTCCCTGCTGGACCTCTTGATAGACTTGGACCAGGCTGCGCAGTACAACTGGGGTGCAGCGGGTCTAGCTGCTTGCTATCACGGTATGGACTTGACTAGTCGTTCGACTAGGAGCTCGGTCACGGGCTTTTCCCTTACTTGAGAGGTACATTTACTATTTTTCCCTTTTAGATTTCTGTCTTTTCTGCACTTTCAGCTGTGTTTAATTTCTGCTCTTGCTTTATTTTGCAGCTGTGGGCTTTTGCCGTTCTGGACATGAGGGACTTCAGGATTGGGAGAGAGGGACAACCCCTGTATCCGGATTGTGCTAGGTGGTCTCACAAGGCCAGAAATGTGAAAACCGGCACTGTCCCCATTGGCTTGGTTTCAGCTCGGCAGTATCTGGATGGTCTGAGGCCTAAGTCCGTGTCTCAGTCATTGTTCCCCTGGAGGCCGATTTATGTTGACATAGAGCACACGCTGTTCCCCACTCGTTCTAGATTACTGATGAGCTTGGTAGAGTGCATGGCTATGTACTTGGGAGAGAGGGTGTACTGGCAGCATGGGAGCCAGATGGTGGATTACCATAACCCGCCTAGGCCGGCGGTGTTGGTCCCAAAGGGCAACAAGGGTATGAAAAATAGCTAGAGGGGGGGGGTGAATAGCTGTTTTAAAATTCTTTTCGTACCCTTGAAAAACTCAATTGCAAATGCGCACTTTATCAAGTAAGCGTTATGAGATGCGCCTAAGTGAGTGAGTGAAATGCACAGCGGAATTTAGTAATGAAAAATAGGCGCAAAGTGATAAAGGGAGCGCAACACACACACTAAGTATTTTGGTTCAAAGTAAGTGAAATAAGGAACTAAGGCAAATGATATAACAAACACAACACAATTCAGTTCAATCAATCTACAATGAGAAAACAAGCAAATAGTGAGTGAAAATAATAACTTGAAAGAAATGACAAGATAATAACACAAGCTATTTGGAGAGGTTCGATCAATGAAAGATCTACGTCCTCTACCAAGATGGTTAGTCTTGGATTTCTAATGGAGATCTTATATAATGAGTGAGTGTTACAAATTACAATGATTGAGCTTATACACTAACTCAAGATCTATTACTATGAAAGAACAAATCCAAAACAATAACCGGTGTATCTCTTAAAGAAGAATCTAAATGATTAATCTTAAAGAGGTGCGTGTGTGTTCTTAGTATCAAGGCTCTTTAGATCTTTGAGATGGAGAGCACAAGAAACTAAAGTGTTAAGGCTTGAAGATCTGGGCTAAGGATGAAGGTATGAAGATGTTCTTGAGAAATCTGGAAAAACGAAGGCAATCTTCAAATCTTCAACGAATGCTTTGAGAGAGAAATTCTTGAAATTCTTAGCAAAACTCAGCAACTTCAAAATGTTGAAGTTATGGGGTATTTATAGTGAACTTCAAAAAAAAACTAGCCGTTGGAAATCTTTGTGGATAAGATGAGCTGTCGCTCGTTGATTGGAGCATGCATATATTATGGCCATTTTGACACTCAACATAAATGTGACCGTTATGGACACGTGTCAACAGATTAGGCGCATATGCATCTTTTAACCACCGTTGGATCATTGGCGTAATTTGAATTCTCTTCAAGTCTTCGAGTCTTCGATAAATCACTGAGTGTTGAATAAACATGTTGAGGAGCATTGAGCCAAGAGGCGCATTGAGCCAAGAGGCGCATTGAGCCAATAGGCGCACAGTAAACGTGCGCTTAAAACAAGGGGCGCAGAGGCGCGTAACATATCTTGTGAAGAAATCTTTATGCGCGCGCTCTAAATGGCGCAGGAGGCGCATAAGCGCGGCTCAAACTCACTGAGTGATTTTTCTTGAAACTTGATCTTCTTGCCCTATTTCTAAGCCTATTCTATAACAATGGACAACTTAAAAAATGAAGTATAAATACTTCTTACATGTGGGTCTAAAGTCCATGAAATAAAACTTAGGTGATGGATCAATCAAATCTAATAAATCCTATTACATTAAAACTGAGATATATATGGGCATACCCAACAATCTCCCCCTATTTGATTGATGCCATTACCTACTATATCAACGACAAACATTATACTTGATAAAAACATGTCCAAATGAATGAAATTGGTAAATCATGTCTCAAGTTAATGTACACACTAGTCCAAGATATATGTTTCTAATCTATTCCAATAAGAATAAAGAGTTACATATGGAAAGATAGAAACAACAGTTTAACACATTCAAGATGATATATGATTTTTAATTTTGAAATGTGTTTAAACCAAGTTTAAACTTAATGCATGAAAGTATGAAACAATTCAATATGATGCATATGAATTTAAACAATATTCATTGTTCTACAAACAAAGAGTTTGAGTGAACAAGGTTTGATAATAAGTGATGCATTGTTCTTATTAAAACTTGGGAAGTAGGAGTTACAAGTTACAAGTTTCGAATAGAACAAAGACAAAAGATGTGCTAAAACAAGTAAGCACTAAAATCACTATCTTCAAAAGGGATTTACTAACAAAAAATTCTAACTTACATTCAAAGAAAACTAAGGATTAGGAGGCGCGTCATCTTCCTTCAAACCTTCTTCAATTTCAGAAACGGAGCGCTGGATTTGTTTAGAAAGTTGATAAGCGCGGTTCACTAAACCATGAGTGTCTGTGACGCCGTCTCTGAGGTAGCGCAAATGACCAACATTGATGTTTTGATATTCATCAATGGTGCGTTGAGTAATGGCTTGCTGATGAGCGACGTTTTCTGCAACGTTCTGAAAGTTAGCTTCAATAGCAGCCTGCGCTGAAACAATGTCAGAGGAAATCCTATCTGAGCGCCTGTCTGCGCTGGAGTGTGCGGCGTTGAAGTGAGTGACAACTAACTCCTTCAAAACATCAATCTTTGAAAGCAGGGAGTTAATGTCAACAGGCGCGCTGGGAGCAGAGCTGGAAGAGGGCGCAGGAGTTTCAGGAGCTGGAGGCGCAGGAGTTTCAGAAGCTTTGGGTTCTGCGCCAGGATCAGCACCATACACAGTTAAACCTAGGATTTCTAGCTCATCCTTAACTTCCTTGAGTTTATCAACCACACTCAGCAATTTTTGGCTATCTCCAGCCACCATTTCAAACAACTTCCTTATATCACCCGCTATGTTCAACTCTACCTCCCTTATAGCATTAATGAAATCTTGGCCATCAGTGAGTTTGATACCACCATCTATGCGCTCATGAAGGGAGGCAAGAGTGCCTTTGAAGAGCTCATTCATTTGATCAATAGCGTCATTCCATTGTTGAGGAGTCAGGAAATGTTTGTCCTTGATGTTGGCATCTATGCGCTTTATCTCCCCCTTAATGGCAGCAATCTCATCAGCCTGCTGGGTAAGCATTGAAGTATGAAGCTCTAATTGTGAGTTCATTTGAGACTGGCCTTGCTGGAGTTGCTTTAGAAGAGAAATAACCACACTCATATCAGGAGTGGGAGGAGGAGGCGCAGGAGTAGAGGGGCGCGGAGTAGGAGCGCGAGGAGGAGATGGAATATATTCTGCGCTTGAAGAAGTTTCTTCAGGATGAGGCGCAGGAGCCTTTGGGCGCACAGATGATGGTTTGCGCCTTAACTGTTCTGGCTCCCCCTGAGGTTGATCCTCAATATCTTCACCAAATAAATCTGCAGAAATTTTATCTCTGACTTGTTGACGATCAAAAGATGGTGTTGGAGTAGGAGCAGGAACGGTTGGAGGCGCATCATGGGCAGGCGCGCGTGCATCAGCGCTAGACCCTGCGCCTTTGCGCCTTTCAGATTTAGATAAATCAGCAGCCTGTTTCAATCTGAATTCTTCATCTCTTTTTAACTGCGCTTCCAGTCTACTGGCTTCTTTAGCGCGTTTCAGCTCCTTTTCTTCTTCAGTGTCCGTTCTGGGGCGCTTAGCAGGTCTGCTTGGTTCTTCAGCAATCCCTTTGCCTTTGCCTTTCACTGCGCCAGGAATAGGTTCTGCGCGTGGCGCTACTGTAGCTTCTTCTTCACCATCTGCGCCAGCGCTTCTTCATCTGACTCAGTGGCTTCATCTACCAACTGGGAGCCTTTCACCCTTGGCGCGCGCTTGGCCATGCGCTTTCTGCGCCTCTTCATCACTAAACTGTCCTTACCAAAAACAGGGACATCAGTGGTCTGGTAGGCTGGGTTCTCAGCAAGAAAATTAGCAAGCGCAGGGTAGGAGAGGAAGATTTTAGTGAGAATACGGCAGTGAGTCTTGAACTTCGTCTTGCCGTCAGCTTTGTTTTTATTGTACTTGTCAATCTGGTCCTGAAGATTAGTAAATAAGATCTGAGGCCAGTTGAGGATGGTTTTTGCCATGATGGCAGATGTGAATTCCCACTGCTCCATAGTAAATCTGTTGACATTTCCAGTTTTGAAGATAATGGAAGTGCCAACCAGATGCGCAATATGCGCCAATAAGTCACCACCATCCCTAATTTCCACCGTTTTAATATTGTTTTGAAGCGTAGGAATACGAAGAAGGGAACGCGCCATAATGTTTTGAGCGGCGGCTGAATAAGAATTGACTTTGCCAGCTACACCCAAGGGGCCAGTTTTGTTGAAGTTGACAACGTTCTTTATAGTGCCGGCAGACATGGTTATCTCAACGTCTTGAACTACAGCGCGAATGCGATAGCGCACCATCCCTTCAATGTCTGTTGGAATTTCTACAAATTCTGCTGTAGAGAAAAATTCATCAACGAGGAGCGGAGAGTAGAAAGGTTGCTCCAGAGTGAACAAAGGGAGAAGACCAGCCAGTCTGATATAATCCATAATTTCAACACCCATAGGGTCAGCAGATAGCTCGTTTAAATCAAATGTTTCACCAGGTCTGAAGTTAGATAGATCCTAAAAAATTAAACATTTAAAGGAATTAGTGTGAATCAGGCGCATAGAAGCATAAATAAGCAAAGTGTATACCAGGCGCATGAAATTTGAGGCGCATAGAATAATTAGGCGCAAAGAGTCATTGGCACATAAGAGAGCACAATGAATCTAGGCGCATAATTATGGTAGGTGCATGAAATTTATGAGGCGCAGAGAAATACAAGGCGCATATTTATGGTTCTATGAAATATACTAAGAAAAGTTTGAACATAAGAATTGACTAAGTATGAATTGGGGCGCATAACAAGTGTAGGCGCATAAAGATATTAGGCGCATAAAGGATTGAGGCGCAAACGCATGTGAGCGCGAGAATCTCTTTGAGGCGCATAATGTCAATGTGCGCATAATCATGCTAGGCGCATGAATTCATATATAGGCGCATTACTTATGTAGAAATGTAAACAGAGTATAAAAACACACAAACACATGCAAACATACATATGCAATTTTTCAGAATCAAAAAGTGAAAATTTTGAAAAACAAGTTTTGAAAATTTATGAGACCCAAGTCAAGCAAAGATAATGAAGAACACGAAGAACATGTCTTGAATGCTCGAAGAACACCAAGAACACCAAGAACACATAATTCGTGAAACTTCACCAAATCAAGCATACAATATATCAAAATGACCGCACGAAGACAAGGATAACAAATATGTAAATCAAAACAAGTAAAAATCAACAACGAATCCAAAAAATGGATTCAAAGATCTTAAAAACCGAAAAGTCGAAAATGGTGGTTTTTCAGATTCGCACCAAATAGCGAATTGATCGTTGAAAAAGTTAGTTATAAAGACTCGAAATTGCAAAACGAACATAACCTAACGAACGATTTTGAAAACGGATCACCGAAGCAAGATTAATCAAGAAAAATGGGCATTCGGGTTTTTGAAAAAGACGAACACAGGAATTTTTTTTCAGAAATTTAAAGAGTTTAAGAGTTAGAATTCATACCATTTCGTCTTGGGTAGATTTTGTAGCTTTCTTAGGACCCATTAACGAGATATAAAAAAAAAAGAGAGAAACGGAGAGACTGGGAGAGAGAGAGAGTGTGGGGAGGTGCAGGGAGATGATGAGGGAGTTGGTGAGAGAGAGAGAGAGAGAGAAGGGAAGTGTATATATAGGTTAGGTTTAAAAATTTTGCACTGATATGGAAATAATACTGTCAAAAATTTAAAAAGATGGGAAGTTGAAAGGATGTGTATTTATAAGGGATTTTGAAAAAGGTGGCTCATCATGACATGTGTACGGCGCATTAATGAGGGATTTATGGATTTGAAGGGCATTAAATGCAGAATGACATAAAGTGTCATGATGTGACATATTGGGTAAAAGAAAAACTGCTCCACTTTCCCTTTAAGTGTATGAGCAATTTTGACTAATTTTTGCACAAACCCCAAAAACATCTATTTTGGTGTAAGTTTGGGGTGCAAGAAATAAATCCCCAGAAAATAAAATTTTCGAAAAGCGTAAAACGAGGGAAAAATTTAATTGCACAAGTACCCTTGAACAATTAATGGAATGTCAAAAGACATAGATTCCTATAATAAATGAACAGAATAAACATACCTGGTACTTGTGTATTTAATACGTTCAATCATTGAAATTGAATTTTGAGAAATGATTGAGCCGCAATAGTTAATGCGCGCATGAAGGGGCGCATTACTTCAGCAAGGCGCATACTCATCTAGGCGCATTACATATCAAGGCGCATAAGAGATGGTTAAGGGCGCATAAGCGTTTTAAGCGCATGAATTGATAGGCGCGCATGGATTGTGCGCGCAGAAAATGAGGAATGGGCGCGCAGTATAGATGGCGCATAGATTCCTTGAAACTTTGAAAAGTTGATTTAATCATTTGTACCTAATATACTCATAACTCAACACAACATAAAATCATTAGTATTGACAAAACTATATTGAATTTAGTTGAGTTCAAGCATACCCATTTCACCTCTCAAAAACATGAACCGTTTCGCGTCAGTGCTTTCGTTAGAATGTCGGCGATTTGATAGTCGGTTCCCACGTGTTCCAAATGAATATTGCCTTTCTCACGTGGTCTTTGAGGAAGTGATATTTGATGTCGATGTGCTTGGTCTTTGAGTGCATGACAGGATTTTCAGAAACCGCAATTGTTGATGTATTGTCGCAGTAGATGGGACAATTTTCTTCGATGATATCATAGTCCACCAATTGCTGCTTCATCCATAGTATTTGACAACAACAACTTCCCGCAGCGATATATTCGGCTTCGGTTGTTGAAACAGATACAGAAGCTTGTTTCTTACTTGCCCATGACACAAGTCGATATCCGAGGAAATGACAAGTGCCACTTGTGCTTTTCCTATCAATTGTGCACGCTGCATAATCCGCATCTGAGTAACCTACAAGTTTAAAGTTCGAATCTTTGGTGTACCAAAGTCCAAGGTTAACAGTGCCAGAGAGATATCTTATAATACGTTTCACAGCAATTAAGTGTGCTTCTCTAGGGTCGGATTGATAACGAGCACAAACACAAACACTAAACATAATATCGGGCCTACTAGCAGTAAGATAAAGGAGTGAGCCAATCATACCTCGATAGAGCGTTTGATCAACACGTTTACCTTTTAGATCTTTGTCGAGTTTGTTGCCGGTGGCCATTGGAGTATCGTATGCTTTAGCGTTCTCAAGTCCAAACTTCTTGATTAAGTCTTTTGTGTATTTGGCTTGATTGATAAATATGCCTTCACTCATTTGCTTGATTTGAAGCCCGAGGAAGAATGTGAGTTCTCCCATCATGCTCATTTCAAACTTGCTCTTCATTAGTTTCTCAAAACGCTTGCACAACAATTCATTAGTAGAACCAAATATAATATCATCAACATAAATTTGAACAAGTAATTTATGACCATTATGTTTGGCAATGAAAAGAGTTGTATCGATTTTACCGCGAGTGAAGCCTTTTTCGATGAGAAACTTTGATAGTGTATCATACCATGCTCTTGGTGCTTGTTTGAGTCCATACAAAGCTTTCTGGAGTTTGTACACATGATTTGGAAATTGTGAATCTTCAAACCCAGGTGGTTGAGCAACATAGACTTGTTCTTGGAGTTCACCATTTAGAAACGCGCTCTTCACATCCATTTGATATAACTTGAAGTTCTTGTGAGCGGCGTAAGCTAGAAATAATCTGATAGCTTCAAGTCTTGCTACGGGCGCAAAAGTTTCATCGTAGTCAATTCCTTCTTCTTGCCTATAGCCTTGTGCAACCAATCTTGCTTTGTTTCTCGTGATGGTTCCATTCTCGTCCATCTTGTTCCTGAACACCCATTTTGTACCAATTACTCCATGATCATTTGGTCTTGGAACTAGAGTCCAGACCTTACATCGTTCAAATTGATTGAGTTCTTCTTGCATTGCAACAACCCAATTAGGATCTTGGAGCGCTTCATCAGCCTTCTTTGGTTCAATTTGAGAGATAAAAGCAGTGTAAGCATCAAAGTTTGTAGCTCTCCTTGTACGAACACCAACTTGTAGATCACCGATGATATTAACAATTGGATGACCTCTAACTTCACGAATTTCAGGAGGTAAGTTAGGTTGAGTCGTAGAAACTTGAAGGTCTTCAATTGGTACATCTTCACTAGATTCAAAGTCATTGAAATTTGGGGGTTGAACTGGCTCAGAATTGAAATTTGGGTTTACACCAGATGCAGCAGTAGAAATAGGCGCGTGAGAGGAATCATGAGGCGCATCATTTAAGTGAGGCGCAATAGATGATTCACCAGGCGCATTATACATTGAATTAGGCGCATTTGATGTAGATGGATTTCCTTGTGTTGATAGATTCTGATCTTGAGTGGGCGCAACATAAATAGGAGCACCTGTATTATTTAGCTCAATAGAATCATCAGCAACATTTGGAGCCAAATGTGGCTCAAGGAGAGAATGTTCATCAAATGTAACATGTACAGATTCAACTATCACTAATGTAGTTCTATTAAAAACACGAAAAGCTTTAGAGTGTTTGGCATACCCAACAAAAATACCTTCGTCGGCTTTGGCATCGAATTTACCTCTATGTTCGTTTCCGTTGTAGAGGATATAACATTTGCAACCAAAGATCTTGAAGAATGCAATGTTGGGAGTTCTACCACGCCAAAGTTCATACGGAGTCTTGTTGTGAAGTTTGTTGATGAGGGAACGATTTTGAGTAAAACATGCAGTGTTGATAGCTTCTTCCCAAAAGTACTTAGGCAATTTAGCTTCAGCTATCATCGTCTTTCCCGCTTCAATCAACGTTCTATTCTTTCGTTCAACAACGCCATTTTGTTGAGGGACTCCGGCGGTTGAAAAGTTGTGATCTATCCCATGATCTTCACAATATCGAGCAACACCGTTGTTCTTGAATTCTGTTCCATTGTCGGATCGAACACTAACGATGTCATCTTCTTTTTGGGTTTGGAGCAGTCGAAATAAGGTAGTGAGAATATCATAACAATCATCTTTTGTAATCATCATCTCTACCCATGTATATTTGAATAATCATCCACCACAACTAGAGTATACTTGTTTCTTCGAATGCTTGCGGTGGAAACTGGTCCAAATAGATCAATGTGAAGCAGTTGCAAACATCTTGTAGTTGAAGGATTTGACTTGCTTGAAAATGACTGCTTCGGTTGTTTGCCAAGTTGACATGCGGCGCACTTTTTGTCATGATGATCAGCAACCTTGGGAAGTCCTTTGACAAGATTATTCCTGCTGAGTTTAGATAGATACTTGAAGTTCAAGTGACTTAAGCGCTTGTGCCACAGCCAACTATTTTCGTTCACACTTTTTGCTACAAAACAAAGATTAGTACTAGAGTTCATACTATGGAAATCAATAATGTAAATATTTGTCTTACGATATCCCGTGAGTAAGATAGCTCCAGTTTTGCCATTCTTGATAAGACATTGCGTTGAAGTGAAATGGCATTCTAATCCTTTGTCGCAGAATTGAGATATGGATAATAAGTTGTGCTTGAGCCCTTCGACGAGTGAGACTCTTTCAATGCACACTTTGTCTTTCTTGAGCTTTCCATATGCTACAACTTGACCTTTGTTATTATCGCCAAATGTTACGGAGGGACCTCTTTCTTCATGGACATCTTCTAATAAGGATTCATCTCCAGTCATGTGTCTTGAACACCCACTATCGAGAATCCATTCATAATTTCTAGCTTTTGAAGATCCAGCCATGAAACAAAGAACCTGAAATATAGACATTTAAGCAGGTCCCCTTTATTCCTTTTGGGTCCTAGGGTTAGCAACTTTTGACAACCCACTCTTGCTTGACCTTAGGATTTTTACGTCCTTTGGCATTTGGAGTGAATCGCAAAAGGCATTCCACGGCCTTGTGTCCTGAACAATCACAAATGGAACAATGATGAAAGCCACCAATTACATGAGTTTTCACAAACTCCTTACTTTTCTTGGGGATGGCATTCTTCTTTGGGTCAAATGAACTAGCCTTAACAAAATCTTTCTTTTGAAATTTTGGAGCGCTTTTTCTCGGAGGGCGCATAGGGCTAGGAGGCGCACGGCGATGGGGCGCGTGGCTCTTAGGCGCATAATGAGCACTCGGAGAAGGAGCGCGCCTATTTTCAAGAATGATTTTGCTAGGAGATGGTTCATCTGTAGCTATATCTTTCCCATTAGCTTTCCCAAATTGCTTCGTTGGGTAGACATAGTGGAATGTTTGTCTCTTGACTTTTTCTTGTCCTTTACCCATTGAATTAGAATGTTTTTCCTTGGGAATTTCAAAAGTTTGTTGGTTGGTAAATTCACTATCTCTTTCAGCACAGACATCACATTTAAAGTTGTCACTAGTTGATGAGAATCCCAAGCCACTTTTATCACCACTGACTTTTTGGGACTCAAATATATTCTCCATAGTGACACGAGAATTGGACCACTCATTTGTAATCTTTTTAAGATCAGTAATTTGAGCAACCAATTCATCGTTTTGAACTTTAAGAAGTGAGTTCTGTTCTGTTAGAAAAGTGTTTTTAACAGTAAGAGGAGTCATGCTCTTTATCTGCTCCTTAAGGAGGGTGAGTTCAGATTTAAGTAGAGATTTCTCGGTCTTAAGCTGGGAAATTTCATCACATGATAGTGCTAAAGCTTCCTTCATACTATCAAATCTAGTGATTACCTTTTCAGCCTTTTTGAACAATTTTTCTTGTTCAGCAATCACTTCATCATCATTGATTTTGGAGATTGGAGCAGTTGGTTCAACCTGTGGTCTAATGTATGCTCCTTTTCTCAATTTGTTCCTTGCTCCAAGATCACACCGTGAGAATAGCAATCCACCATCGTTTTGAGCCGGAGTGAGAAATCCTTGTTCAACGAGCTCGCTGATGGTTGGTCCTTTCTTCTTTTTCACTTCTTGAAAACCTGCAGATTTCTTGATAGGTTTATTCAAGGCATTCATATCGGGAACATCCTTGGAGAAGTCATCATCAGAATCATAAGCATCAACTTCATCATCATTTGCCATCAAACAAACGAGTCCATCATCGGAATCTTTATCGCTCTCATCGGAGTCTGTTTCAATCCAAGTGTTGTGCTCATTTGCTGGTGCTTCTTCTTCAGCAACCATTCCCTTGTGACGAGTGAACTTGGGAGTGAATTTGTGAGTATGGCTGCTCTTCTTCTGCATATATTCAAATTTGGGGATCGGGCAGCTTGATGCAAAATGTTCGGGTTTCCTGCAATTAAAACAAACAAGATCTTCTTTTCTTTTTGAATCACTGCTCCTTGAAAACTTTTGAGGAGCTTTGCTGGTAGATCCTTGAAATTTGTTGGTTGAGCCGGGTCTTGAGAATTTTCTGAATTTTGAAATTTCTTCACAAATAAAGCGAAGTCTTCATCATCCATGTCTAATAGCTCAGAAGTAGAAATTTTGGGATCGGAGCTTTTCTCATCTTGTACAGGCGCAGGAGTAGGCGCAGGTGTAGGCGCAGCTTCTCTGTGCGCCATCATAGCCATAGATTTTGACTTTCCTTCAGTTTCGCTGATTCGTTGGAGTTTGAGTTCGTAAACTTTGAGATTTGCATATAGGTTCCTTAAAGTCCAAACATCTAAAGTTCCAGCGTCTTCAAGAGCGCTAGATTTATGTAGGTATCTTGATCCAAAAGCTTGTAGAAAATTTACATTCAAATCTTTGTTGGTAAACTTCATGCCAAGTGAAATACATAGATTGATAATTTCACAGTAGCGTTCATAAGTTTGCCTCAAGTTTTCACCGGGGAGTTGAGAGAAATTGTTGAATCTCTTTTGTACTTCGTATTTTTTGTTCTCCTTGCAGACGGTGTCTCCTTCAATATGCTCTTCAATAGCATCCCATAGCTCATTAGCGTAGTAGCACAATGCATGACTTGTTGTTTCATAGCCGTGCTTAGAGTGCTTAAGAGAATGTTTCTTGCTTTGCCATCATTTGCAACTCTTCTAATTTCTTCCTCGGTCCATTCTTCCCTTGGTTTTAGAACTGTAGGTTGAGCAGCGTTGGTGCGTGGATTTGGATTCGCCTTCATCGGAATATAAGGTCCATAAACGACGGTGTCATGGAGCCTTTCATCGATTGAGTTGAGATGAGTCAATATGCTGAATTTCCACACGTCAAAATGATCTTCATCAAAGACCGGAACGTGAGTGTAGTTTGCAGTTGCCATAGGTTTTGAGTTTGCCATTTAGAATCGGCACCCAAGCTGTTAAGCTTGAAAAAACGAAAAATGTTTTATAAAGGTGTTAGCTCTGATACCACTTGTTGGTCCCAAAGGGCAACAAGGGTATGAAAAATAGCTAGAGGGGGGGTGAATAGCTGTTTTAAAATTCTTTTCGTACCCTTGAAAAACTCAATTGCAAATGCGCACTTTATCAAGTAAGCGTTATGAGATGCGCCTAAGTGAGTGAGTGAAATGCACAGCGGAATTTAGTAATGAAAAATAGGCGCAAAGTGATAAAGGGAGCGCAACACACACACTAAGTATTTTGGTTCAAAGTAAGTGAAATAAGGAACTAAGGCAAATGATATAACAAACACAACACAATTCAGTTCAATCAATCTACAATGAGAAACAAGCAAATAGTGAGTGAAAATAATAACTTGAAAGAAATGACAAGATAATAACACAAGCTATTTGGAGAGGTTCGATCAATGAAAGATCTACGTCCTCTACCAAGATGGTTAGTCTTGGATTTCTAATGGAGATCTTATATAATGAGTGAGTGTTACAAATTACAATGATTGAGCTTATACACTAACTCAAGATCTATTACTATGAAAGAACAAATCCAAAACAATAACCGGTGTATCTCTTAAAGAAGAATCTAAATGATTAATCTTAAAGAGGTGCGTGTGTGTTCTTAGTATCAAGGCTCTTTAGATCTTTGAGATGGAGAGCACAAGAAACTAAAGTGTTAAGGCTTGAAGATCTGGGCTAAGGATGAAGGTATGAAGATGTTCTTGAGAAATCTGGAAAAACGAAGGCAATCTTCAAATCTTCAACGAATGCTTTGAGAGAGAAATTCTTGAAATTCTTAGCAAAACTCAGCAACTTCAAAATGTTGAAGTTATGGGGTATTTATAGTGAACTTCAAAAAAAACTAGCCGTTGGAAATCTTTGTGGATAAGATGAGCTGTCGCTCGTTGATTGGAGCATGCATATATTATGGCCATTTTGACACTCAACATAAATGTGACCGTTATGGACACGTGTCAACAGATTAGGCGCATATGCATCTTTTAACCACCGTTGGATCATTGGCGTAATTTGAATTCTCTTCAAGTCTTCGAGTCTTCGATAAATCACTGAGTGTTGAATAAACATGTTGAGGAGCGTTGAGCCAAGAGGCGCATTGAGCCAAGAGGCGCACAGTAAACGTGCGCTTAAAACAAGGGGCGCAGAGGCGCGTAACATATCTTGTGAAGAAATCTTTATGCGCGCGCTCTAAATGGCGCAGGAGGCGCATAAGCGCGGCTCAAACTCACTGAGTGATTTTTCTTGAAACTTGATCTTCTTGCCCTATTTCTAAGCCTATTCTATAACAATGGACAACTTAAAAAATGAAGTATAAATACTTCTTACATGTGGGTCTAAAGTCCATGAAATAAAACTTAGGTGATGGATCAATCAAATCTAATAAATCCTATTACATTAAAACTGAGATATATATGGGCATACCCAACAGGCGGTCCCAGAGTTTCCTCCTTTCTGTCCACGTAACTGGGGAGCATTGTCTGAGGATGATAGGGCCATGTATGTGGCAAGGGTTGATGCTACCCCTTTCATCTATCTTTACCAGGATTATAGCCTTTTCCGGGCAAATCATTTGATGCCGGGTTTTATGTATGCCGATCCACGGGGAACACAGCCTGCCCCCTCGACCTCTACACAGTTCTACCCCACAGGGGCGGGTTATTGCTTCGATCCTCCTCTGCCTCCTTCGTATTATACCTACTCCAACTTTGGGGTTGTTGATGAGCAGATGGAGATTGTCCCTGAAGATATGTCACCGGAAAGGGAGCCCCCGGCCCAGACTGCTGTGGTATGACTTTTACTTTTCTTGCACGTTTCTGATTATGGCCCACTTTTTTGTTCTAGTCTGTCTCATCTCAGTACACTGATGTACTTTCCTATTTCTGTTGTGGCAGGTACCCGTGGCTGCTTATAGGTACATAGGCTGCCAGAACAAGGGGATGAGGAGCAGGATGCGCCGTCTGGAGGAGAGAGTCCTGGAGCTCTGTAGGGACATGGCGAACCTTACCAGGGAGGATGCGGGGACTGTGTCTGGAGCTGCTAGAGGTATGGCTCGGGGTGCCCGTGGCATGGGGCGAGGTTGCAGAGATGCGGCCCTTGATGTGGATGAGCCTGTGCAGTCGGCTAGGCAGTCACTGAGCAGGAGTTTGAGCCACGGAGGTGCTAGTTCATCGGCCAGGATGCCAAAGAGAGCTCGTCACGAGATCGTTGTTGAGGAGTCTGAAGAAGAGTCTGATGATGACGATGAAGAGACAGAGAGTGGTGATGAGGGGGTTGAGCACAGTGCCACTGGTGATGGTTCGGAGTAGACTGGGGAGGATGAGTGCCTAAACAATTAATTTTTTTAACATGTAATAACATTTAGCACATATTTACAATCCTAGCTATTTTATCTACGTTTTTTTATGTTTTATTTAGACTCGATCTTAGGTGTCGACTCTTTACAAACAAAATGTGTGCCCAAAGTGTTCCACTTGTTGCGGGTGAATGTTGCTTTGTTGTTGTAGATTCTGAACTGATTGCAGGTCGAAGGCTTTGAGATGCCTGGGCAGTTGCTGAACTGACAAGGGCTGTTCTGTTCTCTCATCCGTCAACGGCGCGCGCATCTGGAAATAGAGACGAGAGGCGGGCGCGTTTCAGATCCAAAGGGGGAGGCGCCCGCGTCTGGGCTGCTGATTTACAGCCCCTTTCTTTTCTGAACTGGGTCTTCCAACAGCTATAAATTTGAATCCATTTCGACCAGTTTGGTCACACAGCAATATTATGCACTACTTCTCATCTCTTTAAGTCTCCAATTCTAGTCAAGAATGGCCCCCATGACTTTTTCCTTTGAGGTGAAAGTGTTTGTCCCCGAAGGTGAGCAAGTGAAGTCCGTCCCTATTGTGAAGGCACGCCCGAGTGTCTTTGACCGTTTGGGGAGGCCAAATGAGGTTGTTGCGGAGCCTTCAAAGCCGATGGCTCGCGTTGAAGCCCCTAGGCCACATTATTTTCCGAAGAATAAGAAAGGCAAAGGTAAGGGCCATTCTCCTCATGTGTGGAAGCGGCCTTGCAAGGCTCCGCTCAAGGCTTCTTTTGACAAAGGCAAAGAGAAAGGGAAGGTCGTCGATGAAGCTCCGCCCCGTCCTAGTGTCTTCTCTCGTCTTGGTGGTTCCAAGAGTGCTCCGCCCCCACCTAAGAAGGTCAAAGGCTATAGCAAGAAGCAATGAGTTCCCAAACCGAATAAAGATTAGGCTTTTCTTTGTACCCCAAGATTGCAATTTAATAGACCACTTGTTTAGGATTTAATGTTTTATTGTCTTTTATTGCTCAACAAGATCCGTTGTAGTGGTTAAAATAATTCAAGAGATGAATAAAAATTGCATTTTGTTATGACATGATTGGGTAAAAAATTATGTTTTAGACTGCACCCGAAGGTTGCCTACGTTCCTCTTGTAGAGAGGCTCAGGTCTCCGTAGTTCAAAAAAATGAAGACCATTTTTTTTGTGCACCCTGTTTTTTGCCTAGACCACCCTTTCGGGTTTTCAATCTAGCGGGCTTCTTTTTTGCACGTGCTCTAATTTTTACCTAGGCCGCCCTTGCGGGTTTTCAACCTAGCGAGCGTTTTTTTTAATGGTCTTTATTTGTTAAGCGTAGAACTTCTTGAGCTTGTCGAGGTTGACTTCCTTTGGCAATTGATCGCCATCCAAGTCTATGAGTCGGACTGCACCGTCGCTTAGTATTCTTTTGACCACGTAAGGACCGATCCATCGAGGTCCCCATTTCCCAAGGGGATTCATGGCATTGGGAGGATGTTGTCTTAGGACCAAATCTCCTACTTTGATATTTCGGGGCTTCACCTTCTTGTTGAAAGCTCTTGCCATTCTTTGTTGATAAGCCCTTGTGCGTTCAAACGCTCTTAGCCTCTTTTCGTCGAGTAGGGCTAGTTTCTCATATCGGCTTTGCATCCAATCAACCTCGTTGACTTGGTTCTCGAGTTAGACCCGTAGAGAAGGAACCTCGAGTTCGACCGGGAGTACGGCTTCAGCACCATAAACCAATGAGTAAGGGGTTTCTCCCGTTGCTGACCGTATTGATGTGTGGTAGTGTAAGGATCCCGCCCCAAAAAACACGAGCGCGTTTCAAGGGCGAAATACCAAACGCGGGAACCGGACCAATTTAACGGAGTCGCCACATTTTGTTAATTTTAAACCCAACAAAATGACAAAGGTTTGAGTTCAAAGGTTCGGAGATCAGGTTACAACTTGGGAAGAGTTTTTACGTCCTCCCAAGTTGCCTCGGACAAAGCCGAGTCTCCCTTGTTAGTTAACAAAAGTGCATGTGTGTGTGTGTGTTTTAACGGAAAATCTCTGTTTTAACTTTTTATTTATCTTTTCAACTGAAAAAGGGTTTGTTTGGCAAGAAAACAGAAGACAGAAGGGCAAAATGGTCAATCTCCCCATACGGCCAAAGTAGCCGTACGGATGGGGAGACTACTCCTGGGATTTTACAGTTTATTCAAGCAACAGTCCAGTTCTAGGCAGAAACAGAGCATTCTGCTTAAACTGGACCAAACTGTTCTGATTCCAGTTTGTTATTCCAACACAAAACAACATTAACAACTCATTCCTATGCCATTTGATCATCAAAGAACCTTCCAAAACAAGAGTTTGGGCATGATCAAAGGCAATCATGGGAGAAACATGAAAAAGGTGGCCAATATGCCCTCTTGAGCCATAGTGACCATTTGATGAGTAAAGATTGAGACTTTACCATCAAAATGGCTCTTCTAGGCAAGATTAATCCTTTAGGGACAAGAACAAACCATAAAGATTGGATCTTTATTACCCAAACTTGGGAATTTTGGGCTAGATCAAGGTGATGAGGATAAAGATTGAGACTTTATCCTCAACATGATCATCATAGCTTAAAATGAGCAAAATGAACAACAAGAGTATCATCCATGACAAGAATGTAAATGAACAATCAACAAGCCATGATCAAACTAGGTTTGAACCTCTTCCACACAAAGTATGGAGGGAACCTTTGATCATCTCATGGCTTGGACTAGGAAATATAAATAACAATAGATATATGTATATTGCTTGAATGGACAAGACTTGCAAGAATGTAAAGATCAACAATAAATGACAAGATCAAAGATAATAGAGTTCTTAGATGAAGAGAAGGGAGGGGAGGAGGTGGCTTTACCTATCTTGGTTTAGGCCAATCTTCCTTTCTCTCTTTCACTCTTTGTTCACTCTTACTCATACTATTCTGAGGTGAATTCGACAGAGTTACCTTAGTTCTAATGTTTCCCCCCCCCTGAAATGATCACCAAGGGGTTCTATTTATAGGGACTGAGGGTGCCCAAACCAGCCGTACGGCTAGGCCCCTCTAGTACCCAAAGCATCCGTACGGGTCAGCCTGGTGAGCTTCTGGATTTTTCCAATTTTATACCAGAGTAGTCCTGGAATTTATAGCTTATCCTAGGGAGGTCCTGGCCTATTAGATTATCCCTGAAACGGTGCTAAGGCTACCTCTAAGATAGGTCGGTTTCAGATTGGGGTACTTACAGAGCCCCTCGGCAACGTCGCTTCGAAGGAGCGGGGTTGTCGATAGAAATAAGCATCCCAATCTGACGGGACGACGGCTTTAACCGATTTTGGTTGCATGGCTGGACCTAGTGGTATAGGATTCCTATGTATCCCGTTCGCGGGGAATCAAGCCTAACGTAGTTCGGAGGTACGCGGGGTTACTTAGATCCGCAAGGAGGCATGACTCTAGGGGTCAGAGGCGAGACATGGTCAACTTGGCTCTATGGGAGAGGGTTGACTTGCTGGGGATACGGTCAACTTGACTCTATAGGAGAGGGTTGACTTACACGGGACAGATTTTTACTGGGCTTACGTTGGGGACGGCCTATGGTGACTATTCTAAGTCCAAGCTTGACCGAGGTCAACTCCATCTTTGGGGAGATTGACGGGAAAACTGGTCTTACGTCCCTCTAAGGACTGCCGGGACAAAGGCTCTTGCCTATAACGACTATTCTAAGTCATAGCTTGACCGGGTCAACTCCGTCTTTGGGGAGATTGACGGGAAAACTGGTCTTACATCCCTCTAAGGACTGCCGGGACAAAGGCTCTAGCCTATAACGACTATTCTAAGTCTAAGCTTGACCGGGGTCAACTCCGTCTTTGGGGAGATTGACGGGAAAACTGGTCTTACGTCCTTCTAAGGACTGCTGGGACAAAGGCTCTAGCCTATAACGACTATTCTAAGTCTAAGCTTGACCGGGGTCAACTCCGTCTTTGGGGAGATTGATGGGAAAACTGGTCTTACGTCCCTCTAAGGACTGCCGGGACAAAGGCTCTAGCCTATAACGACTATTCTAAGTCTAAGCTTGACCGGGGTCAACTCCGTCTTTGGGGAGATTGACGAGAAAACTGGTCTTACGTCCTTCTAAGGACTGCAGGGACAAAGGCTCTAGCCTATAACGACTATTCTAAGTCTAAGCTTGACTGGGGTCAAATCCGTCTTTGGGGAGATTGATGGGAAAACTGGTCTTACGTCCCTCTAAGGACTGCCGGGACAAAGGCTCTAGCCTATAACGACTATTCTAAGTCATAGCTTTTAATCTAAAGGGTCACTCGGGGGATGAAGATTTGGTCAAGCCTACACTGCGGGATGGTTGACACATTTTCTTGATACTGGGAAAGAGCCTAGGGGTGAACTTCAAGACTCATTGTGGACAAAAAAGGTCCAAGACTTTGGAACAATCATTTTGAGAGGAGATCAAAAGCATTTTGCTTGAAACAATGTTTTTAACAAATGACGCCACATGGGCAAATCGGAGTACTTATTTCCAAAAGAAAATCTTTTAACGAAGCATGTTAATCAAATTTTTGATTTTAACTTAACCATGAGGTTGGTTATGCATAAAGTCCTTTGGATTTGGTTCATTTGCTGAGAAGTCACCGGTGGTAGGATATTGGCTTGTCGCTGTCGTGGGGATATTCCCAATATCATCTTTGTTGCTGCTGTCGTCAATGGGGGCATAGCCCCGTGTTTTTGTCGGTGTTGGTGGCGGCGTAGCCCCAATGTCATTGTATGTGTCGGGGTAGCCCCATGTCCTTCTTGTCGTTGATGTCGGGGTAGCCCCATGTCCTTGTCGGCGTCGGTGGCGGCGTAGCCCCAATGTCATTATATGTGTCGGGGTAGCCCCATGTCCTTGTGATCGTCGTTGATGTGGAGGTAGACCTAATGTTGTCCTCCGACTTTTGATGTTTGCGTAGACCCAATATCGTCTTTTGACCTTTGAAGTGAGGTTAGTGTTGGGTATGCTTATCACTTAACCCTCCTACATTTGTTAGAATTGATTGATACCATCACCTATGAGTATTTTTATGGACTTTAGGACCTCATGTAAAGAAGTTTATAACTTCAATTTTTAGCTAAGTCCTTTTTATAGTATAGGCTTAGATGATAGGACTTGAAGCTTTGAAGTATCGAAGATTTCCTAAAGCAGGATTCATTTCACTGCGCAGGATGTTCTCTGCGCAGGTCGCCACTGCGCATAAATATCTTGCGCAGCCCTTGACCCTGCTCAGTTTTCAAGATCTCATTCCCCAAACTCTCAAGTGATCTTTTTGTGACCAAGCATGGTGCGCATGCTGTTCATGCGCTGAATCCATGCGCGCCGGAAATGCGCATGCCTTTGTGCGCGGACACAACCTTGGTCAAGTTCCTCATCTCCTGATCTCACATTCTAGAAGCTTGGAAAGCATCAAGACAAGCTACGCTTTTTGGATTGAGTAAGAGTGCTGAGGTGTGCACAAACGACAATATAAGCACACTCAGCAAAACCATTGGTGGAGACATACTTCAAAAAAAAATCTCAAGTGAAGACAGCTGTCAACCTTCTAGAAGAAGCTTTTGAATTTGGTCTTCATGCTCAGTCTCCAATGGCTCTAAATCACCTGCGCACCAATCATATTGTGCTAGGTCATCATCTTTGATCAGAGCCCCAACGGCTATAAAGGACAGCTGCGCGCCAATCACTTTGTGCCAGCTCATTGTCCTTGCTCAGAGCTCCAACGGCTATATTCAAGCTCTCAGCTATAAATAGCCTGCTCATCTTCATTTCCAAGCTGCCCCTTCATCGGCCCATTCATCGGCCCCTTTTATCAAGCCCCTCTTGTTGGCCACTATGCTTCAGAGCTCGAGTTTCATGCTTCACTGAGAAACCTTGAAGATCTGAAGACTGCTGCTTAGTATTTCCAGATTCTTTAGAACAGCCTTCAAGATCTTCAAACCTTCAAAACTCCTGCTCATATCACAAAGCCTATATCACCAGAATTCTTGGTGCTCTTCATCTTTCATATTCATAGAGCCCAGAATTTCTGTCACACACACACCTCTTGAAGCTTTGATCATTTTGATCTAACTTCTTGAGATACACCGGTTTAGTCTAGGATTTGTTCTTCATAGATAATAGATCTTGAGTTAGTATTGAGCTCAAATGTTGTAATTTGTAATACTCTCTCATATAATAAGATCTCCATTAGAAATCCAAGACTAACCATCTTGGTAGAGGATGTAGATCTTTCATCGATCGAACCTCTCCAAATAGCTTGTTCATTATATTTACTGCATATTTCCTGCTTAACTATTTATGAACTGCTTTGTTTGATCTTTCAGATTGTTACACTTTGATGTTGTAATTGTTATTGCTCATTTGCCTTAGAATCCTTTTTTCGCCACTCTTTAGCCTCATACTTAGCGCGTTCGTTTTTATCTCTGCGCAGTATACCCTGCGCAGAGCTGCTTTAAATTTCCGCTGTGCATTTCACACTCTTACTGCGCGCTATACTTAGCCAAAATAAGAGTTGTGCACATATGCCATTGAATTGCAAAAGGGTTTGAAAAGAATTTTAAAACGCTATTCACCCCCCCTCTAGCGATTTTCACACCCTTGTTGCCCTTTAGGGACCAACAAGTTGTATCAGAGCAAACACCTTCATAAAACTTGTTTTGTTTTTCAAGCTTAACAGCTTGGGTGCCAATTCAATATGGCTTCAAAATCTAGGGCAATGGCTAACTTTTCACATATTCCTGCGCCTGCTCAAACCTCAGATCAAATTCAGAAAGTTCTCCAAACTTGGTGGATCCTTGAGCGAACCTCCTATTCTCTCTCATAGAGACTCAAAGAAAGATGACTTGGTCAACTGCAGAAAGCCAGGACATTTCATTTCAATGCCTACTCCAAAATTTGAGTACAAGGAAAAGCAACCCTGCGCACAAAAGCATCTAAGCAGTGCGGAATGACTGCTGAAGAGAACTGCGCAGAAAAGAAGCTAAGGACTTGGATACACTGAAGACAACGATGCTGACTCTGAGGATGGACTGCTCTGCTTAGTGGCAAATGCTGACAATGATTCAAAAGTTGTTTCTGAAATAGAACCTGAGAATGTGCCAAGGACAATCAAAGAAAGATCCCTTCACTCCAGTGTAAACGGGACACCTTCACCAAGCAGACAGAATGACAAGCACCTATTTGCCAGAGCTAACCTAACAAAGCTGCGTCATCACCTACCCCACAGCCGCGCAAGGAATCTCTTAAAGTGCCTGCTGATCTTAACTGATAACTCTGCTGTGGAGCGCAAGCCAATGTCACAATTATGCGATAAAGGTCTGGAATGCCATTTCACTTCAAAGCATTGCCACATCAAAAATGGCGTTTCTGGACTAACTTTGCTCACAAGGACTCGTAAGACGAATTTTTATATTATTAATCTTACCGCTATATTTTCTATTACTAATCCTTGTTTTGTAGCAATGAGCTTAAGTGAATGCATCTAGCAATGGTATGAGCACCATGCCAGCTTAGTAAGCAGCCTAAGCAGTCTTCCTCCAGCAAGATTGCTCCAATGTTAAAACGCTTACAACAGCTTCACCTCATGTGTTTGGGCCGCTCACTACCGCGAAGCTTTGGACCAACCTGTGGTATCTCTATGATATCCTGGCTGCTCTCCTTCTAAATCTCCAAACATAGAAGACATCAATAGAGTTCGACACTTCAATGGAACAGAATTTATGAACAAAGATGTCGCTCAATATTGTGAGAACCAACAAGAACCAACAAATGGTATTCTTCACAATTTCTCTGCTGCTGGAGTTCCGCAACAAAATGGTGTTGTGGAAAGAATCGCTCGTTGATTGAGGATGGATAGACAATGATAGTAGAAGCAGTACTTCTAAATGTATTTCTGGGAAGAAGCTGTCATCGGTGCATGCTTTACTCAGAATAAGATTCCTCATCAACAAAGCTTACATCTATACACCATACGATCTATGGAGAGAGAGAAAGTGCCCAACATTGCTTTCTTCAAGCTCTTTGGCTGCAAACGCTATAGAGGTAAATTCGACGCCAAAGCAGATGAAGGTATTCTCGTTGGGTATGCCAATCATTCTATAAGCTTTTCATGATCATAATAAAATAAATCTCTAGTTATTTTAGTATCTGTACATGTTACTTTTTGATGAGCATTCTCTCCTTGAGCCACATCTGGCTCCAAATGATTCTGATGCCTCTGCTGAGCTTTTTAGACAGGTGCGCAGTAACTCTATTCCTGCGTAGGATATAGATCAAGCAGATTCAGAATCAGTCCATCTCATGCGCATACTCCAAATGCTGCGCCTGAAGTTACAACTCCTGATGCGCAAACACTTCCTCCTGCGCATGATGTTTCTCCACTTCAGCAAATCACCTTTGATGATCGTGATGCTGAAGCAAATGAAATACCCATTGATCTTCGTATTCCTATCATCTCAATGTAGGGGTTCGCACATCGAGAGCATCAAACTTTGCGGTGTAGGATTCGTTTATCTCTCTTGTCGGATCAAAGAAGATTAGTAGAGTGCTCCATGTTTTAAGCTGGATCGATGCTATGCAAGAAGTGCAAGAAAAGCTCATCCAAAACTTAGCACTTCAATGGGTGTTCGGAAACAAGATGGATAAGAATGGAAGCGTCACAGAATCAAAGCAAGAAAGCTTTGGATAGACTTAAGCAAGCTCCAAGAGCATGGACGATACGCTATCAAAATTCCTACTAGAGAAAGGCTTCAAGCGCGGTAAAATCGATACAACTCTTTTTATTGCTAAGTATAATGATCATTCTTTACTTGTTCAAATTTATGTCGATGATATTATATTTGGTTCTACTAATGAGTTACTTTGTAAGCGCTGTGAAAAACTCATGGAAAAGCAAGTTTGAAATGAGCATGAAGGGAGAACTCACATTCTTCCTCGGGCTTCAAATCAAACTATTGAATGATGGCATCTTCATCACATCAAGCTAAGTACACAAGGGACTTAATCAAGAAGTTTGGACTTGAGTGCTTAAGCATACGACACTCCAATGGCCACCAACAACAAACTTAGCAGACTTAAAAGGTAAGTTGACCAGACTGTATCTAGGTATGATTGACTCTCCTTTATCTTCTGCTGTTTGGCCAAGATATTATGCTGACTGGATCTGTGCGCACTATCATGCTAATTCTTCTGGAGAGCACATAACTGCTGTAAAATGTATTAGATATATTTTTGGCTCTGTTAACCTTGGACTTTGGTACACCAAAGATTCGAACTTTAAACTTGTAGGTTATTCAGATGCGGACTATGCAGCGTGCACCATTGACAGGAAAAGCACAAGTGGAACATGTCATTTCCTTGGAAATTGACTTATAGCATAGGCAAGCAAGAGACAAGCTGATGTGTCCATCTCTACTACTGAAGCAGAATATATTGCTGCTGAAAGCTGCTGCTGCCAAATCTTATGGATGAAGCAACAACCTGTGGACTATGGGATTCATGAAGAGAATTATCCAATTCTCTGCGATAATATGTCCACCATAGCAGTTTTCAATCTTGCCAAGCACTATTACCAAGCTCATCAACATCTAATATCATCTCCTCAAGAATTAACAAGTGATCTCTTGAAAGGAGAAATGGGTATGCTTAAATCTTAGCTAACTTGTCCATATAATTTATACTAATGTATTTGCTTGATAAGTGTGCAAAATAGGTTAAGTTTCATGCACTCTGCGCAACACCTGCGCAAACAAATGTCTGCGCATGAAACAACAGTTCTGAGATTTATAGAATCTCTGCGCTATCAATGCGCTACGCATGACTATCCATGCGCAAATCATCATGGACCGCAGGTAAGTGTTCTATTCATTAGATTTTGCACATAGGTCCTTGACTGAAAAGTCAACGCTGAGTCACAAGGGTACTTGTGTAAATTAAATTTTTCCCGCGCTTTTATTTTTGAATTTTCTTGGGAAATTACCTTTTTACCCCTGCGCATGTCCCATTGTCATTTAATGCAAACTGCAATTAATGACAGCGCACCTCGCGAATGTCTGCTCACTATTTATTGAGGAAGGTGATGCGACAGCCGTCAGCCTCTTTTCGCTGACACACGCGCGCGCAAAGTCTGCGCACGCGCGTCCCCCATTCGGCCACATCACCCTGCTAACGTGCGCCCGTCCTTTCACTGACTCACCATTTATGAGGAAGTCGACTTGACAGTGACCGGCTTAGAACTTCACACGCACACGCGTGCATAGGCCTGCGCATGCGCGTTCCCTTTTGTGACACGTGGTATCGCTATCCTGCGCCACTGCACATTTTCTCAAACATTTCTTAGCTATCGTGCGCCAACATCTCCTTCCCTACTTAAACCGCTTCTCTCTCTACTTCTCTCTTCCCTCTAAATTCTCTCTCACTCTCTTTATAACCTCTGTTCTAAACCCTCATTTCTCATCTCCTGTTCTTTATTTTCAACCTCAACCTTTCTTCTCTCAAAACCATTTCAATGGCGCCTAAGAAAACCAAAACTCAACCCGAAATCATCATCTCCGACTCTTCTTCGCACTCCAATCCTGGGAACTCTCACGAAGAAGAAGTAGAACAACAATCAAGGCATCCAACCGTCAAAGACATGGTATGTTTCACTATAACTCCTTATTTTTCCACCATTATTGTTCTTGGAGGTCTCAAGACTCCCTTTTTCGATTTCTCCCTTATTTGTTGATCATTTTTGAAATCGATCGTTGTGTTGTGTTCGTATTTGCCTGATCTATTCTTTCATGGAGTTTATTTCATGATCAATGGTCGTTACATGTGTTTTTCGTCAATTTCTGTGCTCCGTAACTTCCTTGGCAGACGAACCGTTTTTCTGAATTTCTGGGTTTGTTTTAATGTCGTTAACCATACTTTTTACATGGTTGACTTCGTCCTGTTCATGCCGTCATTTCGATGTATTTTTTGTTGAATTTTGTCAACTTTTGTTTTTCGGTGTTCTTGGGTGTTCTTCATGTTCTTAAATATTCTTTCTTATTTTTTTAATATTTTATTTGGTCTATTGTTATACCCCCCCATCTCTGTATTCTGCGCATAGTTTCCTGCGCATGGCTTTCTGCGCATATAGTTGTATCTATTTCTCTGCGCACACTTTTTTACTAGTATTTATTCTCTGTGCGCACGATCCCTCTCTGCGCATGCATTCTTATTTTATGCGCACCCACTTCCTATTTTCTGCGCACAAATACTTTGCTTTTCATGGAACTTCTGCCAAGGTATATCTGCATTACTTGCAAATGCGCACAGCTCCATAAGCAATAGGTTGTCTAATTCTATCTATTGTTTTACGCAGGGACACGTTTACTTCATACCGGGTTGGGAACTTATTCAGGCAGATCTTTCTTTAGATGCAATTGGTCGTCGTCTGCTTCACCTTCTCAGCTCCTCCGGTATTCTTCCTTTATTCACTCTTGATCAATCCTTCATAGTGCCTGCGCTGGTAGATGAATTCTTCAGGACAGCAAGAGTTGTTCCGGCGCAACTTGAAGACAAGCCAACAGAAATGATCATGGCCACTGTACAGCGCAGTGATATAATGGTTCATCCTAACCACATTCGCAGCCTCCTAAACTTCAACGTTGATAGTTCTTCAGTCAACTATGATGAGGCTCACCAAAATGCTCTTGCACAGAAACCTATTGGCATTCCTTCTCTTAACAAGAAGTGGCCAATGTATAACAGGAAGGAATTTGGTGATGTGATTGTGCACCCTAATTGGAGATTCCCTCAACTGCAAGAATGGAAATAATGGGCACTTCATCTCAAAGCAGTGGGAATACAGCGCAGCCATCTTCAACGAAGATCAACTCGACTGGCCGCAGATTATCTTCAATGAGATTGTGAAGGGAATGACCAGCTATGACAAGAAACTGAACGCAGGGAAGACTAAATACCGAACTCACTGCAGACTGCTAACCAAACTCTTATTGACTTATGGCGAACTGGCCACCTATGTTGAAGAAAAGTCAATCAAGAAGCAGTCTTGCGACGCAAAGTACTACTCCAGAGTACATCTCCAGAATTTGCGCAGTGAGATAGGTAACGCTGAGTACTATGAAATCTGGCTGTCTGATTCCGCTCCCAACAAGGAACCTTGGATAGGCCCAATTCCTGTGGCCAAGTCCAAGAAGAGTGCAGGAAGATCTACACCTGATGCTGCACAAGAGACCGCAGAAGAAGCGTATAATCGCAAGGGGAAGGGCATTGCTCCGCCCAGTGGCAAAAAGCTCAAGGACATTCCTTTGGTTCAATCCACCAAAGGAATTTCATTCAAAGAGGCAGATCCTACCAGCAATCCAGCTCCTGCTCCCTCAAAGCCAACAACAATGAAGCGCAAGGCTGATTTTCGTGGTGATTCAGATGATGCTGCAGTTGAGGGGGAGAAAATGCACGAAGCCTCTCAAGAAGCCATCCCTAGTGCTGATATCGCACATATCTCTTCTCGTCTCAAGCATAAGGTGCGCAGCAGCGCAAAAGGAATGAAGAAGCGCCGTACTAGTTCCGCAGCGTCTGACAGCATTGATCTTTCTCCAGTTCAACCTTCATCTACCGCCCCTGAGACTCCTACTTCCTCTTCAGCTGAGCTGCGTCAGATCGTGCAATCCTTGCACTCGGTTCAAGCGAATCAAGTCGCTACGCAGCTGCAGCTGAATCAACTCCTTACTGCTCAAACTGCTTTATTGTACCGTCTTGACATGCAGCGTTTGGAGATTGATACCATTAAGGGGGAGAAAGCTACGGAGGAAGCAAAGGCACGTGTAAAGGAGAGCACGGAGAGTGCTAAGACGGAGGCAAAGGCAATTTCATCTGAGCCTGCGCAAGAAAAAGGTCCTATCTCTTTGGATCATCTTATCCTGGACTCCCTGAGAACCATCAGCGCCCAGCTCGAAAATGTCAGCGCACAACTCAAAAATGTGTGCACCCTTGGAGCGCTTGATGGTGGACTCAGGGACATACTGAAAAAGCTCAAGAAAACCCTCGCAGATGGGTTACTTAGAGGATTTGATGATCTTCAAGCTCAGATGGAGGCTCAGATGGAGAAGATTGAACAAGGAAGCTCTGCGCATAATATTGAAGAAGTGCGTAGATGCATCGCTAAGTCCATGACAGATTTTTCTTCCGTGTTCAACGACAAGATGGACTACGCAATGCTAGATATTCAAGCCAGCGTCAACACTCAGCGCCTCCATACCGACACAAGATTAGAAGCTACGCAGACTGCCATCCTAACGGACAGCAGAGCAAAGTTCAGAGAGCTGGTGGATGACAATGCTGATATGCGCAGAGGCATGAACACTTATGTTGGCAAAGCTGTTGAGTTCCAGGACAAATTTCAAAATTTAAAGGTGGAACTCATGAACAAGTTCAACAGTCTTCAGAATGAGATGCGTGAAGCCCTGCAATGGATCAACATAGACTAGATTTCTTTTGTAAGTATTTTGTTATTTTTGAAACATTTTGAGTCTTGTTGCGCACAGTATGTTTTATGCGCTTTTATTTCGTGCGCTTTTGTTTTTATGCGCACCTCTTTTGTTTTTCCTCTTTAAAGCTTGTACTCTGTAACAGTCAATCCTTCAAAGTTTTAATGAGAAGAATGCATCATTAAACTTTCACAAAACCTTGTTCAATTCAAACCATTCGTTTGTGGAACATTGAATGCATTATTGCTTAAACTCATGCGCATAATCTTTACTGCTCATGTTTTCTACGCATGATGTTTAAACATTCAGTTTAAACGCACACTTAAAACTTCATCTCACATTATTTGTATGCTCTGAATGATATTTCTATCTTTCCTATCTTGTAAGTTTTTAATCATTTGGATAGATTAGAAATCTATAGCACTGGCTAGTGTGTGCATTGACTTGAGGCATGATTTACCATTCACATTTTTATGGACATGTTATTATCAAGTACAATGAATTGCCTTTGCTATAGTAGGTAATGGCATCAATCATTTAGGGGGAGATAGTTGGGTATGCTTATCACTTAACCCTCCTACATTTGTTAGAATTGATTGATACCATCACCTATGAGTATTTTTATGGACTTTAGGACCTCATGTAAAGAAGTTTATAACTTCAATTTATAGCCAAGTCCTTTTTATAGTATAGGCTTAGATGATAGGACTTGAAGCTTTGAAGTATCGAAGATTTCCTAAAGCAGGATTCATTTCACTGCGCAGGATGTTCTCTGCGCAGGTCGCCACTGCGCATAAATATCTTGTGCAGCCCTTGACCCTGCTCAGTTTTCAAGATCTCATTCCCCAAACTCTCAAGAGATCTTTTTGTGACCAAGCATGGTGCGCATGCTGCTCATGCGCTGAATCCATGCGCGCCGGCAATGCGCATGCCTTTGTGCGCGGACACAACCTTGGTCAAGTTCCTCATCTCCTGATCTCACATTCTAGAAGCTTGGAAAGCGTCAAGACAAGCTACGCTTTTTGGATTGAGTAAGAGTGCTGAGGTGTCCACAAACGACAAAATAAGCACACTCAGCAAAACCATTGGTGGAGACATACTTCAAAAAAAATCTCAAGTGAAGACAGCTGTCAACCTTCTAGAAGAAGCTTTTGAATTTGGTCTTCATGCTCAGTCTCCAATGGCTCTAAATCACCTGCGCACCAATCATATTGTGCTAGGTCATCATCTTTGATCAGAGCCCCAACGGCTATAAAGGACAGCTGCGCGCCAATCACTTTGTGCCAGCTCATTGTCCTTGCTCAGAGCTCCAACGGCTATATTCAAGCTCTCAGCTATAAATAGCCTGCTCATCTTCATTTCCAAGCTGCCCCTTCATCGGCCCATTCATCGGCCCATTTTATCAAGCCCCTCTTGTTGGCCACTATGCTTCAGAGCTCGAGTTTCATGCTTTACTGAGAAACCTTTAAGATCTGAAGACTGCTGCTTAATATTTCCAGATTCTTTAGAACAGCCTTCAAGATCTTCAAACCTTCAAAACTCCTGCTCATATCACAAAGCCTATATCACCAGAATTCTTGGTGCTCTTCATCTTTCATATTCATAGAGCCCAGAATTTCTGTCACACACACACCTCTTGAAGCTTTGATCATTTTGATCTAACTTCTTGAGATACATCGGTTTAGTCTAGGATTTGTTCTTCATAGATAATAGATCTTGAGTTAGTATTGAGCTCAAATGTTGTAATTTGTAATACTCTCTCATATAATAAGATCTCCATTAGAAATCCAAGACTAACCATCTTGGTAGAGGATGTAGATCTTTCATCGATCGAACCTCTCTAAATAGCGTGTTCATTATATTTACTGCATATTTCCTGCTTAACTATTTATGAACTGCTTTGTTTGATCTTTCAGATTGTTACACTTTGATGTTGTAATTGTTATTGCTCATTTGCCTTAGAATCCTTTTTGCGCCACTCTTTAGCCTCATATTTAGCGCGTGCGTTTTTATCTCTGCGCAGTATACCCTGCGCAGAGCTGCTTTAAATTTCCGCTGTGCATTTCACACTCTTACTGCGCGCTATACTTAGCCAAAATAAGAGTTGTGCGCATCTGCCATTGAATTGCAAAAGGGTTTGAAAAGAATTTTAAAACGCTATTCACCCCCCCCCTCTAGCAATTTTCACACCCTTGTTTCCTTTTAGGGACCAACAAGTGGTATCAGAGCAAACACCTTCATAAAACTTGTTTTGTTTTTCAAGCTTAACAGCTTGGGTGCCGATTCAATATGGCTTCAAAATCTAGGGCAATGGCTAACTTTTCACATATTCCTGCGCCTGCTCAAACCTCAGATCAAATTCAGAAAGTTCTCCAAACTTGGTGGATCCTTGAGCGAACCTCCTATTCTCTCTCATAGAGACTCAAAGAAAGATGACTTGGTCAACTGCAGAAAGCCAGGACATTTCGTTTCAATGCCTACTCCAAAATTTGAGTACAAGGAAAAGCAACCCTGCGTACAAAAGCTTCTAAGCAGTGCGGAATGACTGCTGAAGAGAACTGCGCAGAAAAGAAGCTAAGGACTTGGATACACTGAAGACAACGATGCTGACTCTGAGGATGGACTGCTCTGCTTAGTGGCAAATGCTGACAATGATTCAAAAGTTGTTTCTGAAATAGAACCTGAGCATGTGCCAAGGACAATCAAAGAAAGATCCCTTCACTCCAGTGTAAACGGGACACCTTCACCAAGCAGACAGAATGACAAGCACCTATTTGCCAGAGCTAACCTAACAAAGCTGCGTCATCACCTACCCCACAGCCGCGCAAGGAATCTCTTAAAGTGCCTGCTGATCTTAACTGATAACTCTGCTGTGGAGCGCAAGCCAATGTTTCAATAAAGCAGAAAAGATCTAATTCACTATGCACTCTCAAGCTCAGTTGATATCGACAGTGGATTCTAGACACTACTGGAGATGTCAACACTCTTAAAGGTGCGCACGAAGGAAGAGATCACTCAGTAATATATGGTGACAACAACAAAGGGCACATAATTGGATTTGGACTAATCATAAAAGACAGTCTCAAGCAACCTGCTCTCCATGTCACAATTATGCGATAAAGGTCTGGAATGCCATTTCACTTCAAAGCATTGCCACATCAAAAATGGCGTTTCTGGACTAACTTTGCTCACAAGGACTCGTAAATCTCCAAACATAGAAGACATCAATAGAGTTCGACACTTCAATGGAACAGAATTTATGAACAAAGATGTCGCTCAATATTGTGAGAACCAACAAGAACCAACAAATGGTATTCTTCACAATTTCTCTGCTGCTGGAGTTCCGCAACAAAATGGCGTTGTGGAAAGAATCGCTCGTTGATTGAGGATGGATAGACAATGATAGTAGAAGCAGTACTTCTAAATGTATTTCTGGGAAGAAGCTGTCATCGGTGCATGCTTTACTCAGAATAAGATTCCTCATCAACAAAGCCTACATATATACTCCATACGATCTATGGAGAGAGAGAAAGCGCCCAACATTGCTTTCTTCAAGCTCTTTGGCTGCAAATGCTATAGAGGTAAATTCGACGCCAAAGAAGATGAAGGTATTCTCGTTGGGTATGCCAATCATTCTATAAGCTTTTCATGATCATAATAAAATAAATCTCTAGTTATTTTAGTATCTGTACATGTTACTTTTTGATGAGCATTCTCTCCTTGAGCCACATCTAGCTCCAAATGATTCTGATGCCTCTGCTGAGCTTTTTAGACAGGTGCGCAGTAACTCTATTCCTGCGCAGGATATAGATCAAGCAGATTCAGAATCAGTCCATCTCATGCGCATACTCCAAATGCTGCGCCTGAAGTTACAACTCCTGATGCGCAAACACTTCCTCCTGCGCATGATGTTTCTCCACTTCAGCAAATCACCTTTGATGATCGTGATGCTGAAGCAAATGAAATACCCATTGATCTTCATATTCCTATCATCTCAATATAGGGGTTCGTACATCGAGAGTATCAAACTTTGCGGTGTAGCATTCGTTTATCTCTCTTGTCGGATCAAAGAAGATTAGTAGAGTGCTCCATGTTTTAAGCTGGATCGATGCTATGCAAGAAGTGCAAGAAAAGATCATCCAAAATTTAGCACTTCAATGGGTGTTCGGAAACAAGATGGATAAGAATGGAAGCGTCACAGAATCAAAGCAGGAAAACTTTGGATAGACTTAAGCAAGCTCCAAGAGCATGGACGATACGCTATCAAAATTCCTACTAGAGAAAGGCTTCCAGCGCGGTAAAATCGATACAACTCTTTTTATTGCTAAGTATAATGATCATTCTTTACTTGTTCAAATTTATGTCGATGATATTATATTTGGTTCTACTAATGAGTTACTTTGTAAGCGCTGTGAAAAACTCATGGAAAAGCAAGTTTGAAATGAGTATGATGGGAGAACTCAAATTCTTCCTCGGGCTTCAAATCAAACTATTGAATGATGGCATCTTCATCACATCAAGACAAGTACACAAGGGACTTAATCAAGAAGTTTGGACTTGAGTGCTTAAGCATACGACACTCCAATGGCCACCAGCAACAAACTTAGCAGACTTAAAAGGTAAGTTGACCAGACTGTTTCTAGGTATGATTGACTCTCCTTTATCTTCTGCTGTTTGGCCAAGATATTATGTTGACTGGATCTGTGCGCACTATCATGCTAATTCTTCTGGAGCGCACATAACTGCTGTAAAATGTATTAGATATATTTTTGGCTCTGTTAACCTTGGACTTTGGTACACCAAAGATTCGAACTTTAAACTTGTAGGTTATTCAGATGCGGACTATGCAGCGTGCACCATTGACAGGAAAAGCACAAGTGGAACATGTCATTTCCTTGGAAATTGACTTATAGCATGGGCAAGCAAGAGACAAGCTGCTGTGTCCATCTCCACTACTGAAGCAGAATATATTGCTGCTGAAAGCTGCTGCTGCCAAATCTTATGGACGAAGCAACAACCTGTGGACTATGGGATTCATGAAGAGAATTATCCAATTCTCTGTGATAATATGTCCACCATAGCAGTTTCCAATCCTGCCAAGCACTATTACCAAGCTCATCAATACCTAATATCATCTCCTCAAGAATTAACAAGTGATCTCTTGAAAGGAGAAATGGGTATGCTTAAATCTTAGCTAACTTGTCCATATAATTTATACTAATGTATTTGCTTGATAAGTGTGCAAAATAGGTTAAGTTTCATGTACCCTGCGCAACACCTGCGCAAACAAATGTCTGCGCATGAAACAACAGTTCTGAGATTTATAGAATCTCTGCGCTATCAATGCGCTGCGCATGACTATCCATGTGAAAATCATCATGGACCGCAGGTAAGTGTTCTATTCATTAGATTTTGCACATAGGTCCTTGACTGAAAAGTCAACGCTGAGTCACAAGGGTACTTGTGTAAATTAAATTTTTCCCGCGCTTTTATTTTTGAATTTTCTTGGGAAATTACCTTTTTACCCCTGCGCATGTCCCATTGTCATTTAATGCAAACTGCAATTAATGACAGCGCACCTCGCGAATGTCTGCTCACTATTTATTGAGGAAGGTGATGCGACAGCCGTCAGCCTCTTTTCGCTGACACACGCGCGCGCAAAGTCTGCGCACACGCGTCCCCCATTCGGCCACATCACCCTGCTAACGTGCGCCCGTCCTTTCACTGACTCACCATTTATGAGGAAGTCGACTTGACAGTGACCGGCTTAGAACTTCACACGCACACGCGCGCATAGGCCTGGGCACGCGCGTTCCCTTTTGTGACACGTGGTATCGCTATCCTGCGCCACTGCACATTTTCTCAAACATTTCTTAGCTATCGTACGCCTAACATCTCCTTCCCTACTTAAACCGCTTCTCTCTCTACTTCTCTCTTCCCTCTAAATTCTCTCTCACTCTCTTTCTAACCTCTGTTCTAAACCCTCATTTCTCATCTCCTGTTCTTTATCTTCAACCTCAACCTTTCTTCTCTCAAAACCATTTCAATGGCGCCTAAGAAAACCAAAACTCAACCCGAAATCATCATCTCCGACTCTTCTTCGCACTCCAATCCTGGGAACTCTCACGAAGAAGAAGTAGAACAACAATCAAGGCATCCAACCGTCAAAGACATGGTATGTTTCACTATAACTCCTTATTTTTCCACCATTATTGTTCTTGGAGGTCTCAAGACTCCCTTTTTCGATTTCTCCCTTATTTGTTGATCATTTTTGAAATCGATCGTTGTGTTGTGTTCATATTTTCCTGATCTATTCTTTCATGGAGTTTATTTCATGATCAATGGTCGTTACATGTGTTATTCGTCAATTTCTGTGCTCCGTAACTTCCTTGGCAGATGAACCATTTTTCTGAATTTCTGGGTTTGTTTTAATGTCGTTAACCATACTTTTTACATGGTTGACTTCGTCCTGTTCATGCCGTCATTTCGATGTATTTTTTGTTGAATTTTGTCAACTTTTTGTTTTTCGGTGTTCTTGGGTGTTCTTCATTTTCTTAAATATTCTTTCTTATTTTTTTAATATTTTATTTGGTCTATTGTTATACCCCCCCCATCTCTGTATTCTGCGCATAGTTTCCTGCGCATGGCTCTCTGCGCATATAGTTGTATCTATTTCTCTGTGCACACTTTTTTACTAGTATTTATTCTCTGTGCGCACGATCCCTCTCTACGCATGCATTCTTATTTTATGCGCACCCACTTCCTATTTTCTGCGCACAAATACTTTGCTTTTCATGGAACTTCTGCCAAGATATATCTGCATTACTTGCAAATGCGCACAGCTCCATAAGCAGGCTTCCGAGCAAGCAAGCAATAGCAAATATCGATCCAGTTTCTGGTCCACATTCGACTTCATCTCATTTACGACTCTGAGATTATCGTATCTGCTTTTGAAACTGGAGTCATTGTACATAATGTCTTAAAATCAAATAAGGTGGTATCAGAATAAAGTTCATGCCATCTGTTGGATTTCATTATTTTAGCTTACAAAGTATCGACCTTAGTTATTTCCTCTTTTTATGGCAAGGATTTGTGCTTCAGGTAGTTAAGCTGGTTAGAGTAAAGCAAAGTCAGTTTACAAGTGAGGAGATATCCTAGTGCAGGGACACGTTTACTTCATACCGGGTTGGGAACTTATTCAGGCAGATCTTTCTTTAGATGCAATTGGTCGTCGTCTGCTTCACCTTCTCAGCTCCTCCGGCATTCTTCCTTTATTCACTCTTGATCAATCCTTCATAGTGTCTGCGCTGGTAGATGAACTCTTCAGGACAGCAAGAGTTGTTCCGGCGCAACTTGAAGACAAGCCAACAGAAATGATCATGGCCACTGTACAGAGCAGTGATATAATGGTTCATCCTAACCACATTCGCAGCCTCCTAAACTTCAACGTTGATAGTTCTTCAGTCAACTATGATGAGGCTCACCAAAATGCTCTTGCACAGAAACTCATTGGCATTCCTTCTCTTAACAAGAAGTGGCCAATGTATAAGAGGAAGGAATTTGGTGAGGTGATGTATCACCTGTGCACCCTAATTGGAGATTCCCTCAACTGCAAGAATGGAAATAATGGGCACTTCATCTCAAAGCAGTGGGAATACAGCGCAGCCATTGTTGGTAGTGGTGCCCTAGGCACGTTTAATAAACGTTGTAATTGTTATCATTTATTTCATATCAATAAAGAGATGTTTTGATTATTATTGTTGTTCATGTTTACTTATAATAATCCCCGTCCCTAGTACTTGTTAAGCACTAGTATAAAGGCTAAATGATCATGGGATGATCATGTTAGATTTATGGGTACTTGTTTGGAACAAGGTACTGGACATGACCCGCTGTATGAGATTTATGTCATGGTCTATGTCGTACATATATCTCATATTAGTTATGTCATTTGAATCCTTAGACATGAAGTTATTATAGTCTTCCACTTGATGAACATTGTGTTTGACATATTCAAACGCTACCTTAACACGGTAGTTATAAAGGGTATGATTGGCATAATCGGATTCCCGTTGGGAAGAATAATAAGCTAAATGGATTTGTCCCTCCACGGAGAGATGTCAAGCTTGGGCCCCTCGAAGGAATGATGTTGATGAAATGTTCGGCCGGACTCAAATGGATTGATTGGATCAATAGCATTTGAATTATCAACATATTCGGAATCGAGAAAGTATTGAACAAAACAAGTTGACTGTTTGACCATGACTTGTGTTCAATGACATCGTGGACAAAGGGATTGTGACATATTCTAAAGGAATGCGAACTTGTATCTAGTTATACTATTTGGGTAGGTATGACGGTTTGCTAGAACCTAATCATATCTTATGGAATCATGTTTGAGCCCATTACCAACTTAGTATAATCCTAGAGGGTCACACACAATAGAACGAATCTTAAATAAAAGGGCTATATTGGCATTTAGGGTCGGAGGACTTCCAAGGAATTTCTGGAAAGATCTGGGCCTCCTGGTCAACCAAGCGGGCGCTTGGGTTGAACCAGGCGGGCGCCTGTTCAAGCCGGAAAGGAACTGGACTTTCTGCCCAAACAGGCGGGCGCCTGGGTAGGACCAGGAGGGCGCCCGGTATGCCGATTGGGAATTTCCTAATTCGATTAGGAATGGTTTTTGACACAAGTTACCTATTTGGAATAGGTCTTAATTGTGTATAAAAACACCAATTCGTCCAGACCATATAAAAACAAGTGCTTTTGTGAGTCTCAAAGAGTTTGAGAGAGATTTTATTTTGTTCTAAGATATCATTGATTGAGGAACAAAACAATTCACAAAATAAATTCCATATAGTTCTTTATTATATTGTGAAAGTGTGTTTCATAATATTGGTCTAGCAACCAAGATCAAAGAAGCTCCTTTGATATTCGTTCGAAGTGTGGATACCGCTAGAGGGTGAAAATCATCATCTTCAAAGTTCGTGTTCAAGCTTTGTGATCGTGATCAAGTCTTCAAATCTCCACCAAAGACCAAGAGAAAAATTTTATAGCCATCAAGGGTTAGTTATTCCTCTATTCATCTTGTTGTATTTGATTTAATCATATGAACGGATCCATGGCTTTGGGTTTCTTAAAATTTTAATTGCTATATTCCGCTGCGCATGTTACTACGAAACCCAACAGTGGTATCTGTTGGGTATGCCCACATATCTCAGTTTTAATGTATTAGGATTTATTAGATTTGATTGATCCATCACCTAAGTTTTTATTTCATGGACTTTAGACCCACATGTAAGAAGTATTTATACTTCATTTTTTAGGTTGTCCATTGTTATAGAATAGGCTTAGAAATAGGGCAAGAAGATCAAGTTTCAAGAAAAATCACTCAGTGAGTTTCAGCCGCGCTTATGCGCCTCCTGCGCCACGCGCCACGCGCCTTCCACATTCGCGCCATGCGCCATTTAGAGCGCGCGCATAAGGCTCTCCTCATAAGCTATGTTACGCGCCTCTGCGCCCCTTGTTTTAAGCGCACGCGTCTGTGCGCCTCTTGGCTCAAACGCGCCTCAAAGTGTTTATTCAAACTCAGTGATTTATTGAAGACTCGAAGACTTGAAGATAATTCAAATTACGCCAATGATCCAACGGTGGTTAAAAGATGCATATGCGCCTAATCTGTTGACACGTGTCCATAACGGTCACTTTTATGTTGAGTGTCAAAATGGCCATAATATATGCATGCTCCAATCAACGAGCGACAGCTCATCTTATCCACAAGGATTTCCAACGGCTAGTTTTTGAAGTTCACTATAAATACCCCATAACTTCAACATTTTGAAGTTGCTGAGTTTTGCTAAGAATTTCAAGAATTTCTCTCTCTAAGCATTTGTTGAAGATTTGAAGATTGCCTTCGTTTTTCCAGATTTCTCAAGAACATCTTCATACCTTCATCCTTAGCCCAGATCTTCAAGCCTTAACACTTTAGTTTCTTGTGCTCTCCATCTCAAAGATCTAAAGAGCCTTGATACTAAGAACACACACACACCTCTTTAAGATTAATCATTTAGATTCTTCTTTAAGAGATACACCGGTTATTGTTTTGGATTTGTTCTTTCATAGTAATAGATCTTGAGTTAGTATATAAGCTCAAACATTGTAATTTGTAACACTCACTCATTATATAAGATCTCGATTAGAAATCCAAGACTAACCATCTTGGTAGAGGACGTAGATCTTTCATTGATCGAACCTCTCCAAATAGCTTGTGTTATTATCTTGTTATTTCTTTCAAGTTATTAATTTCACTCACTACTTGCTTGTTTACTCATTGTAGATTGATTGAACTGAATTGTGTTGTGTTTGTTATATCATTTGCCTTAGTTCCTTATTTCAACCACTTTGAGCCAAAATACTTAGAGTGTGTGTGCGCCCCTTTATAACACTTTGCGCCTATTTTCATTACTAAATTCCGCTGTGCATTTCACTCACTCACTTAGGCGCATCTCATAACGCTTACTTGATAAAGTGTGCATTTGCAATTGAGTTTTTCAAGGGTACGAAAAGAATTTTAAAACAGCTATTCACCCCTCCCTCTAGCTATTTTTCATACCCTTGTTGCCATTTGGGACCAACAAGTGGTATCAGAGCAAACACCTTTATAAAACATTTTTCGTTTTTCAAGCTTAACAGCTTGGGTGCCGATTCTAAATGGCAAACTCAAAACCTATGGCAACTGCAAACTACACTCACGTCCCGGTCTTTGATGAAGATCATTTTGACGTATGGAAATTCAGCATATTGACTCATCTCAACTCAATCGATGAAAGGCTCCATGACACCGTCGTTTATGGACCTTATATTCCGATGAAGGCGAATCCAAATCCACGCACCAACGCTGCCCAACCTACAATTCTCAAACCAAGGGAAGAATGGACCGAGGAATAAATTAGAAGAGTTGCAAATGATGGGAAAGCAAGAAACATTCTTCTAAGCACTCTAAGCACGGCGATGAAACAACAAGTCATGCATTGTGCTACTGCAAATGAGCTATGGGATGCTATTGAAGAGCATATTGAAGGAGACACCGTTTGCAAGGAGAACAAGAAATACGAAGTACAAAAGAGATTCAACAATTTCTCTCAACTCCCCGGTGAAAACTTGAGGCAAACTTATGAACGCTACTGTGAAATTATCAATCTATGTATTTCACTTGGCATGAAGTTTACCAACAAAGATTTGAATGTAAATTTTCTACAAGCTTTTGGATCAAGATACCTACATAAATCTAGCGCTCTTGAAGACGCTGGAACTTTAGATGTTTGGACTTTAAGGAACCTATATGCAAATCTCAAAGTTTACGAACTCAAACTTCAACGAATCAGCGAAACTGAAGGAAAGTCAAAATCTATGGCTATGATGGCGCACAGAGAAGCTGCGCCTACTCCTGCGCCTGTACAAGATGAGAAAAGCTCCGATCCCAAAATTTCTACTTCTGAGCTATTAGACATGGATGATGAAGACTTCGCTTTATTTGTGAAGAAATTTCAAAAGTTCAGAAAATTCTCAAGACCCGGCTCAACCAACAAATTTCAAGGATCTACCAGCAAAGCTCCTCAAAAGTTTTCAAGGAGCAGTGATTCAAAAAGAAAGGAAGATCTTGTTTGTTTTAATTGCAGGAAACCCGGACATTTTGCATCAAGCTGCCCGATTCCCAAATTTGAATATATGCAGAAGAAGAGCAGCCATACTCCCAAATTCACTCCCAAGTTCACTCGTCACAAGGGAATGGTTGCTGAAGAAGAAGCACAAGCAAATGAGCACAATACTTGGATTGAAACAGACTCCGATGAGAGCGATGAAGATTCCGATGATGGACTCGTTTGTTTGATGGCAAATGATGATGAAGTTGATGCTTATGATTCCGATGATGACTTCTCCAAGGATGTTCCCGATATGAATGCCTTGAATAAACCTATCAAGAAATCTGCAGGTTTTCAAGAAGTGAAAAAGAAGAAAGGACCAACCATCAGCGAGCTCGTTGAACAAGGATTTCTCACTCCGGCTCAAAACGATGGTGGATTGTTATTCTCTCGATGTGATCTTGGAGCAAGGAACAAATTGAGAAAAGGAGCATACATTAGACCACAGGTTGAACCAACTGCTCCAATCTCCAAAATCAATGATGAAGTGATTGCTGAACAAGAAAAATTGTTCAAGAAGGCTGAAAAGGTAATCACTAGATTTGATAGTATGAAGGAAGCTTTAGCACTATCATGTGATGAAATTTCCCAGCTTAAGACCGAGAAATCTCTACTAAAATCTGAACTCACCCTCCTTAAGGAGCAGATAAAGAGCATGACTCCTCTTACTGTTAAAAACACTTTTCTAACAGAACAGAACTCACTTCTTAAAGTTCAAAACGATGAATTGGTTGCTCAAATTACTGATCTTAAAAAGATTACAAATGAGTGGTCCAATTCTCGTGTCACTATGGAAATATATTTGAGTCCCAAAAAGTCAGTGGTGATAAAAGTGGCTTGGGATTCTCATCAACTAGGGACAACTTTAAATGTGATGTCTGTGCTGAAAGAGATAGTGAATTTACCAACCAACAAACTTTTGAAATTCCCAAGGAAAAACATTCGAATTCAATGGGTAAAGGACAGGAAAAAGTCAAGAGACAAACATTCCATTATGTCTACCCAACGAAGCAATTTGGGAAAGCTAATGGGAAAGATATAGCTACAGATGAACCATCTCCTAGCAAAATCATTCTTGAAAATAGGCACGCTCCTTCTCCGAGTGCTCATTATGCGCCTAAGAGCCACGCGCCTCATCGCCGTGCGCCTCCTAGCCCTATGCGCCCCCGAGAAAAAGCGCTCCAAAATTTCAAAAGAAAGATTTTGTTAAGTCTAGTTCATCTGACCCAAAGAAGAATGCCATCCCCAAGAAAAGTAAAGAGTTTGTGAAAACTCACGTGATTGGTGGCTTTCATCATTGTTCTATTTGTGATTGTTCAGGACACAAGGCTGTGGAATGCCTTTTGCGATTCACTCCCAATGCCAAAGGACGTAAGAATCCTAAGGTCAAGCAAGAGTGGGTTGTCAAAAGTTGCTAACCCTAGGACCCAAAAGGAATAAAGGGGACCTGCTTAAATGTCTATATTTCAGGTTCTTTGTTTCATGGCTGGATCTTCAAAAGCTAGAAATTACGAATGGATTCTCGATAGTGGGTGTTCAAGACACATGACTGGAGATGAATCCTTATTAGAAGATGTCCATGAAGAAAGAGGTCCCTCCGTAACATTTGGCGATAATAACAAAGGTCAAGTTGTAGCATATGGAAAGCTCAAGAAAGACAAAGTGTGCATTGAAAGAGTCTCACTCGTCGAAGGGCTCAAGCACAACTTATTATCCATATCTCAATTCTGCGACAAAGGATTAGAATGCCATTTCACTTCAACGCAATGTCTTATCAAGAATGGCAAAACTGGAGCTATCTTACTCACGGGATATCGTAAGACAAATATTTATATTATTGATTTCCATAGTATGAACTCTAGTACTAATCTTTGTTTTGTAGCAAAAAGTGTGAACGAAAATAGTTGGCTGTGGCACAAGCGCTTAAGTCACTTGAACTTCAAGTATCTATCTAAACTCAGCAGGAATAATCTTGTCAAAGGACTTCCCAAGGTTGCTGATCATCATGACAAAAAGTGCGCCGCATGTCAACTTGGCAAACAACCGAAGCAGTCACTTTCAAGCAAGTCAAATCCTTCAACTACAAGATGTTTGCAACTGTTTCACATTGATCTATTTGGACCAGTTTCCACCGCAAGCATTCGAAGAAACAAGTATACTCTAGTTGTGGTGGATGATTATTCAAGATATACATGGGTAGAGATGATGATTACAAAAGATGATTGTTATGAGATTCTCACTACCTTATTTCGACTGCTCCAAACCCAAAAAGAAGATGACATCGTTAGTGTTCGATCCGACAATGGAACAGAATTCAAGAACAACGGTGTTGCTCGATATTGTGAAGATCATGGGATAGATCACAACTTTTCAACCGCCGGAGTTCCTCAACAAAATGGCGTTGTTGAACGAAAGAATAGAACGTTGATTGAAGCGGGAAAGACGATGATAGCTGAAGCTAAATTGCCTAAGTACTTTTGGGAAGAAGCTATCAACACTGCATGTTTTACTCAAAATCGTTCCCTCATCAACAAACTTCACAACAAGACTCCGTATGAACTTTGGCGTGGTAGAACTCCCAACATTGCATTCTTCAAGATCTTTGGTTGCAAATGTTATATCCTCTACAACGGAAACGAACATAGAGGTAAATTCGACGCCAAAGCCGACGAAGGTATTTTTGTTGGGTATGCCAAACACTCTAAAGCTTTTCGTGTTTTTAATAGAACTACATTAGTGATAGTTGAATCTGTACATGTTACCTTTGATGAACATTCTCTCCTTGAGCCACTTTTGGCTCCAAATGTTGCTAATGATTCTATTGAGCAACAGGTGCTCCTATTTATGTTGCGCCCACTCAAAGTCAGAATTTATCAACTCAAGGAAATCCTTCTACATCAAATGCGCCTAACTCACTGTATAATGCGCCTGGTGAATCATCTATTGCGCCTCACTCAAATGATGCGCCTCATGATTCTTCTCACGCGCCTATTTCTACTGCTGCATCTGATGTAAACCCAAATTTCAATTCTGAGCCAGTTCAACCCCCAAATTTCAATGACTTTGAATCTGGTGAAGATGTACCTATTGAAGACCTTCAAGTTTCTACGACTCAACCTAACTTACCTCCTGAAATTCGTGAAGTTAGAGGTCACCCAATTGCTAATATCATCGGTGATCTACAAGTTGGTGTTCGTACAAGGAGAGCTACAAACTTTGATGCTTACACTGCTTTTATCTCTCAAATTGAACCGAAGAAGGCTGACGAAGCGCTCCAAGATCCTAATTGGGTTGTTGCAATGCAAGAAGAACTCAATCAATTTGAACGATGTAAGGTTTGGACTCTAGTTCCAAGACCAAATGATCATGGAGTGATTGGTACGAAATGGGTGTTCAGGAACAAGATGGACGAGAATGGAACCATCACGAGAAACAAAGCAAGATTGGTTGCACAAGGCTATAGGCAAGAAGAAGGAATTGATTACGATGAAACTTTTGCGCCCGTAGCAAGACTTGAAGCTATCAGATTATTTCTAGCTTACGCCGCTCACAAGAACTTCAAGTTATATCAAATGGATGTGAAGAGCGCGTTTCTAAATGGTGAACTCCAAGAACAAGTCTATGTGGCTCAACCACCTGGGTTTGAAGATTCACAATTTCCAAATCATGTGTACAAACTCCAGAAAGCTTTGTATGGACTCAAACAAGCACCAAGAGCATGGTATGATACACTATCAAAGTTTCTCATCGAAAAAGGCTTCACTCGCGGTAAAATCGATACAACTCTTTTCATTGCCAAACATAATGGTCATAAATTACTTGTTCAAATTTATGTTGATGATATTATATTTGGTTCTACTAATGAATTGTTGTGCAAGCGTTTTGAGAAACTAATGAAGAGCAAGTTTGAAATGAGCATGATGGGAGAACTCACATTCTTCCTCGGGCTTCAAATCAAGCAAATGAGTGAAGGCATATTTATCAATCAAGCCAAATACACAAAAGACTTAATCAAGAAGTTTGGTCTTGAGAACGCTAAATCATACGATACTCCAATGGCCACCGGCAACAAACTCGACAAAGATTTAAAAGGTAAACGTGTTGATCAAACGCTCTATCGAGGTATGATTGGCTCACTCCTTTATCTTACTGCTAGTAGGCCTGATATTATGTTTAGTGTTTGTGTTTGTGCTCGTTATCAATCCGATCCTAGAGAAGCACACTTAATTGCTGTGAAACGTATTATAAGATATCTCTCTGGCACTGTTAACCTTGGACTTTGGTACACCAAAGATTCGAATTTTAAACTTGTAGGTTACTCAGATGCGGATTATGCAGCATGCACAATTGATAGGAAAAGCACAAGTGGCACTTGTCATTTCCTCGGATATCGACTTGTGTCATGGGAAAGTAAGAAACAAGCTTCTGTATCTGTTTCAACAACCGAAGCCGAATATATTGCTGCGGGAAGTTGTTGTTGTCAAATACTCTGGATGAAGCAGCAATTGGTGGACTATGATATCATCGAAGAAAATTGTCCCATCTACTGCGACAATACATCAACAATTGCGGTTTCTGAAAATCCTGTCATGCACTCAAAGACCAAGCACATCGACATCAAATATCACTTCCTCAAAGACCACGTGGAGAAAGGCAATATTCATTTGGAACACGTGGGAACCAACTATCAAATCGCCGACATTCTAACGAAAGCACTTGACGCGAAACGGTTCATGTTTTTGAGAGGTGAAATGGGTATGCTTGAACTCAACTAAATTCAATATAGTTTTGTCAATACTAATGATTTTATGTTGTGTTGAGTTATGAGTATTTTAGGTACAAATGATTAAATCAATCTCTCAAAGTTTCAAGGAAACTATGCGCCTCGCTAACTGCGCGCCCATCTCTAAATTTCTGCGCGCACAATATCTGCGCGCCTATCAATCCATGCGCTTCAAACACTTATGCGCCATCAACCATCTTTATGCGCCTTGAGATGTTATGCGCCTTGATGAATAATGCGCCTAGATGAGTATGCGCTTTGCTGAAGTAATGCGCCCCTTCATGCGCGCATTAACTATTGCGGCTCAATCAATTCTCAAATTTAATTTCAATGATTGAACGTATTAAATACACAAGTACCAGGTATGTTCATTCTGTTCATTTATTATAGGAATCTATGTCTCTTGACATTCCTTTAATTGTTCAAGGGTACTTGTGCAATTAAATTTTTCCCTCGTTTTACGCTTTTCGAAAATTTTATTTTCTGGGATATATTTCTTGCACCCCAAACTTACACCAAAATAGATGTTTTTGGTGTTTGTGCAAAAATTAGTCAAAATTGCTCATACACTTAAAGGAAAGTGGAGCAGTTTTTCAAAAACCTAAATGTCACATCATGACACTTTGTGTCATTCAGCATTTAATGCACCTGAAATGATTAGCCGCCTTTTCAAATCCCTCATTAATGCCATCTTTTCATCTTCCAATTTTTTTTAAATTTTTGACTGTATTTTTGCTTTATCAGTGCAAGTTTTTAAACCTAAACCTATAAAAACATCATCACCTTCCTCCTTCCTACCAACTTCCCGTTTCTCTCTCTCCCTGTCTCACTCTCTCCCCGACTCTCATCTCTCTCTATCTCTCCATCTTCTTCATTTGTCTTCTTCATTTTACATATAAATATATAAGTTTATGGGTCCTAAGAAAGCATCAACATCTACACAAGACGATATGGTATGAATTCTCAACTTTTAATCTCCTTATATTTCTGAATTTTTTCTTTTTTCGTCATTTTCAGTGATTTTTTCGTTTTTACTAAACCCGGATTCATTTTCCTTTGATTTCTCTTGTTTCGATGATCCGTTTTCTATATCGTTTGTTGGGTTGTGTTCTATTCTTGATTTCGAATCTTTTAAAACCAACATTTCAACGATCAATGCTATGCTTGTTACAAATCTGAATTTTTGTTTTCAAAATATTTCAAAATTTTCGGTCATTCTTTTGATCATTGTGCTTTCATTATTGATTTGTTCATATTTTTGTTTACATATTTAGATTCCTTGTTGTCATGCAGTCATTTTGATATATTATTTGTCTAGTTTGGTGAAGTTTCATGATTTTCGTGTTCTTGGTGTTCTTCGAGCATTCAAGGGTCGTTCTTCGTGTTCTTCGTCATTTTTGCATGTTTTGGTCTCTAAAAATTTTCTACCTTGTTTTCGAAAATTTGAACTTTTTGATTTTCATTTCTTTCATTTGAATGATTGTTGTTTGTTTTTCTTACTAAGTTAAAATTCTCACGATATGCGCCTATATACCTCTTTATGCGCCTATTCTTTTATGCGCCTGAATGCTTTCTGCGCCTCTACTTGTATATGCGCTTAAATCATTCTGCGCCTAAAACCTTATGCGCCTAACTTCGTACTTAGTCAAATTTCGTTGTTCTATTTTTCCTTAGTAATCACATAGAACCATATTATGCGCCTTGTAACTCTATGCGCCTTTAATATTTTATGCGTCTAATTCAATCATGCGCCTTGATTCTCTATACTTTGTGCGCCTGTTTCAATTATGCGCCTATCTATTTCATGCGCCTATGTTACTTTGATCATTTTATGTTTCTATGCGCCTATGTCATTTCTAATATCAATCATTTTTTTCAGGACCTTGCAAATTTCAAATTAGAAGAATCTCTTGATCTATTAGAGCTGTCTGGTGAAGTGATGGGAAGAGAAATAATTGAAACCCTGCGCGTTGCTGGTCTGCTCCCCTTATTCACCATGGACCAAGATTTCTATTCTGTGCTCCTCGTGGATGAGTTCTTTTCCACTGCTGTTCTAGTGGAAATTGATGTAAATGGGCGCACTCACTACCGGATTGAGGCGCGCGTTCAAAATGTTGACGTCCATATTTCATCTTCTGTGATTCGACACTTGCTTGGTTTTCCATCTACCGGTGAAGATCGCATTATTGGGCGCCCGATGACTTACTCTATTGATGATCAGAACAAGATGGCTGCCTCACTTTTAAATATTCCCACGCTTCAAAACAATATCAAAACACTGAAATTCGAGATGGTGGAGAACTCTTGACTCACATCGCGCACTTGGTGGGAACTTCAATTGTGTTCAAAACAGGAAACGTGAACCGATTCACGGTTGAACAATGGGAATACACAGCTGCCATCATGGCCAAGGAGAAGCTTCACTGGCCTCACATTCTGTTCAAGACTCTGCGTGAGCAAATTGATAAATTTGTGAAGAACAAAAGTGATGGAAAAACCCGATTCCGCTCACACTGCCTTCTTCTCACAAAACTTTTTCTAACTTACCCTGAGTTAGTTAAGTTTTTGAATGAGAATCCTGAATACAAGATCAACGATGTTCCAATGTTTGGTAAAGCTAATTTGGACCTCAAGAAGCGCAGAAAGAAGCCTACAAAGCGCGCCAAAGGAATTCAAATCAAGACTGTTGAAGGCTTAGTGGATGAAGACACAGAGTCCGATGATGCGCCAGTCCTTAAAAGCGCACCTTTGATAAAGAGCGCAGTGAAAGCAAGCGCTAGACAAGGCGCTGATCCCTTGCCAGGCGCAGAGAAGAGCAAAGGAAAAAGAGTGGTTGATGACCCTCCTCGTGCGCCTATCAAACGTACTAGATTTGAAACTGATGAAGAGCGAGATCTGAGGCTAGCGCAGGAAGCCAGCAGGCTTGAGGCTCAAAGAAAAAGAGATGAAGATTTTCTAGCCAAACAAGCTGCTGAGTCAGAAAAGTTAGAGCGCATGAAAGGCGCCGGATCAAGCGCAGATATTGAGAAAGGACCTTCTATTTCCGCGCCTACCCAGCGCGCTCCTTCTCAACGCGCCCCCACTCCTCGTGCGCCCTCATTCAAATTTCAACCGACCAACGTGTCAAGGGTACAACTCCTCTCTGATTTCTTCGGAGATGACATTTCAGACATAGAGGAACCTGTTCAGGGGGAGCAAGAAACCATCCCTCAGCGCACTCCTTCTCCTGTTACGCCTCCACCTGGACCTGATCAGATCACAACAGCAACTATTGATGTTGAAACAGTTGTTGTTGAAACTGTTGATGTTGAAACTGAAGATGAATTTGAGTCTCCTACTCATTCACCTCCTCTTGCGCCTCCATCTCCTTCTGCGCCCCTTCAATATTCTGCGCCCCTTCAAGATGATGCGCCACTCTCTACCCCTGCGCCTCCTCCGTCTGCTCCTGATTTGAGCGAGGTACTTTCAATTCTTCATTCTTTACAGCAGGGGCAAGCCAATTTAGAGCAAGGACAGACGCATATAAAGTCTCAATTTGAGCTTCTTACTTCCTTACTCACTGATCAATCTGAAGAGATTGCTGCCATTAAGGGGGAGATGAACTCTCTCAAGGCCAAACTTTCTGCTCATTCTCCTCCTCCGGCGCAGACTCAGGTTCAAGCTCATACTGATCAGGCGCAAACCACCGCTTCTGCGCCTACTTTCATACCTCAGTCTGCTGCGTCTCAATCCAACATGAATGTGCTAGTATCTAAGTTGGATGTCCTGAAAGAGTTGGTCGTCACTCATTTCACTGCTGCTCACTCAAGCTCTGACAGACGCGCTGAACATATTTCTTCCGATATTATCACGGCTCAAAATGCCATTGAAGCTCACATTCAAATCTTGGAAGAAAATATTTCTCAACAGCAGCAAATCACTCAGCGTTCCATTGATGAATACCAAAACATCAATGTGAATCACTTGAGTTACATTAGAGACGGTATCACTGCCACTCACTCCAGTGTCACTGACACTCAAGGGTTAGCGAACCGTAGTCATCAGCTCGCAAAGCAAATTCAGCGTTCTGTTTCAGAGATTGTTGAAGGTTTGAAGGAAGATGATGCGCCTCCCAACCCTTATTTTCTATTTTTTTTGTTTGTAAGTTTTTAGAACCTTTTTGTAATAGAATCATCTCTTTTGTGATAGTGATTTTGTGCTTACTTGTTTTAGCACCTTTTGTTTTTGTTCTATTCAAAACTTGTAATTTGTAAATCTTACACCCCAAGTTTTAATGAGAACAATGCATCACTTATTATCAAACCTTGTTCACTCAAACTCCTTGTTTGTAGAACAATGAATATTGTTTAAATTCATATGCATCATATTGAATTGTTTCATTCTTTCATGCATTAAGTTTAAACTTGGTTTAAACACATTTCAAAACTAAAAATCATATATCATCTTAAATGTGTTAAACTGTTGTTTCTATCATTCCATATGTAACTCTTTATTCTTATTGGAATAGATTAGGAATCTATATTTTGGACTAGTGTGTACATTATCTTGAGACATGAATTACCAATTTCATTCATTTGGACATGTTTTTATCAAGTAAAATGTTTGTCCTTGATATAGTAGGTAATGGCATCAATCAAATAGGGGGAGATTGTTGGGTATGCCCACATATCTCAGTTTTAATGTATTAGGATTTATTAGATTTGATTGATCCATCACCTAAGTTTTATTTCATGGACTTTAGACCCACATGTAAGAAGTATTTATACTTCATTTTTTAGGTTGTCCATTGTTATAGAATAGGCTTAGAAATAGGGCAAGAAGATCAAGTTTCAAGAAAAATCACTCAGTGAGTTTCAGCCGCGCTTATGCGCCTCCTGCGCCACGCGCCTTCCACATTCGCGCCATGCGCCATTTAGAGCGCGCGCATAAGGCTCTCTTCATAAGCTATGTTACGCGCCTCTGCGCCCCTTGTTTTAAGCGCACGCGTCTGTGCGCCTCTTGGCTCAAACGCGCCTCAAAGTGTTTATTCAAACTCAGTGATTTATTGAAGACTCGAAGACTTGAAGAGAATTCAAATTACGCCAATGATCCAACGGTGGTTAAAAGATGCATATGCGCCTAATCTGTTGACACGTGTCCATAACGGTCACTTTTATGTTGAGTGTCAAAATGGCCATAATATATGCATGCTCCAATCAACGAGCGACAGCTCATCTTATCCACAAGGATTTCCAACGGCTAGTTTTTGAAGTTCACTATAAATACCCCATAACTTCAACATTTTGAAGTTGCTGAGTTTTGCTAAGAATTTCAAGAATTTCTCTCTCTAAGCATTTGTTGAAGATTTGAAGATTGCCTTCGTTTTTCCAGATTTCTCAAGAACATCTTCATACCTTCATCCTTAGCCCAGATCTTCAAGCCTTAACACTTTAGTTTCTTGTGCTCTCCATCTCAAAGATCTAAAGAGCCTTGATACTAAGAACACACACACACCTCTTTAAGATTAATCATTTAGATTCTTCTTTAAGAGATACACCGGTTATTGTTTTGGATTTGTTCTTTCATAGTAATAGATCTTGAGTTAGTATATAAGCTCAAACATTGTAATTTGTAACACTCACTCATTATATAAGATCTCGATTAGAAATCCAAGACTAACCATCTTGGTAGAGGACGTAGATCTTTCATTGATCGAACCTCTCCAAATAGCTTGTGTTATTATCTTGTTATTTCTTTCAAGTTATTAATTTCACTCACTACTTGCTTGTTTACTCATTGTAGATTGATTGAACTGAATTGTGTTGTGTTTGTTATATCATTTGCCTTAGTTCCTTATTTCAACCACTTTGAGCCAAAATACTTAGAGTGTGTGTGCGCCCCTTTATAACACTTTGCGCCTATTTTCATTACTAAATTCCGCTGTGCATTTCACTCACTCACTTAGGCGCATCTCATAACGCTTACTTGATAAAGTGCGCATTTGCAATTGAGTTTTTCAAGGGTACGAAAAGAATTTTAAAACAGCTATTCACCCCCCCTCTAGCTATTTTTCATACCCTTGTTGCCCTTTGGGACCAACAGTATCAGAGCCCCGTTCATGTTGATTAATTCAATACTTGGATCATGTTGTGTGTATATAAATTGTTTATGTGCCAAGCATGATATGAATATTGGATTATATGATGTTTATGTGTTTTGTGATTTTATGTGGTTTATTGTTTTGCAACTTTAATCGCACGATTCAATCGCAATAAAAATTATGGTGGATTCTGAATTATTTCGATTATTGATTTTTGATTGGATCAAAGTTTTAATAGTCGGGGAAAAATAATTTTGAGACAAAATTTTCGAACTTTAAAATTCTAAACTATTCTGGCCATTCAAGCGGGCGCCTGGTCCTTTGCAGGCGGGCGCTCGGTGGTCAAAATTCGTTCTGATTTTGGTTAAAATTTGAATATGGAATTTTCGATAAATTCGACAAAACCAGTAACAGAACCAGTCCAGACTTGTTGATCTGGAATGGATTTTGGGTAGTTGGTTTGTGTGTGGATTTTGGGGTTTGATTTTCCTATTTGTTTTAGTCTTGTGATTCCTAGATTGGTTCAAGTTTTGGATGGCTAATCTGCGTTCATCGAGATTGTGTTTCCCAAAATTGATCGCAATCAAAGTTTCAAAGACAAAACGAAATTAGAATTATGAAGAGTTCATAATTGCTAAAATTGAGAAAACAAAGTTCTTGATTCAATGATTGGAGATCCATGTGGAATTGTGAATGCAATTGGCCTACGTTCATCGAGACCATCTATTGCTTAGTTTCGGCCACATGGACTACTTTCTTGGTTTCTTGAATTAGTGCGGGATTGTGGTTGCCTAATGGCTTAGTTCGACCGCACTTCTTGTTGTCTTGATTTGGAGATAATAACCAAAGTTGAAATAGTCTCATCCTCATAATTATAGAGAAACTAATGACACATAAATACCATGCTTAAATTAATGGAGATTAATTTAGTGGCTAAACTTGATGTATAACATGTTTATATTATGTGCTCATAAATGTGTTATATGCTATATGTGATGAACCTTCAAAGAAAGTTTTAAGTCCTTTTGCCATGCCATGATTAAAACACTTGTTTATACATGAGTAATTTTATGTGGGCTCGCCAAAGCGAAGTGCATTCATTTTATTCATGTTTGAGCAAGATGAGTGAATAAGAGTTTCCTATGCGTTTAAAATGGTTGGACTTAATTAAGCGTCAAAACAGTTTTGGGCTTAAGGCAAAGATGAGATTTAACATGTTTTTTGAAATTGGATTTCTTAAAGAATCTCATGAAAATAACTGAGAGTCATATGAGATATGATTGACAAGAGTTGTCTACCTAATTGATTTAATTTTGAGCGGTGCGCCAAAGCGTACTCAAAATTAGATTAAAGCATGATCTCAACCCATTTAAATTATATTATACATTGGATGTATATAAAGGTTATATAATTTAGTGGGAGTATTTTGTTTTAAAATACATTTTTTATCTCTTTAATGAAAACCGGTACTTATTAAATTTTGGAATTTTTTGCATATTTGTAGATAATGACTAATAACACTCAATCAATGTCGTTGCGATCGATCCTTGAGAAGGATAAGCTCGAAGAGAATGGTACAAACTTTATGGATTGGATCCGTAGCATAAGAATTGTTCTTAGGCAAGAAGATAAGTTGTACATTCTCGATGGGCCTCTCCCCGCTGAACCACCGCCTACTGCCCCTAGGGTAGAAAGAGACAATTACAAGAAACATCGTAATGATTCTAGAGATGTAAGTTGTCTCATGCTTGCTGCTATGTGTTCAAAACTCCAACAAAGTTTGGAACATTTGGAAGCCTATGAGATAGGCGTGGAGTTGAGAACCATGTTTCAAGAGCAAGCTAGGCAAGAGAGGTACAAGACCATTGTTGCATTCACTACTAGTAAAATGAATGAAGGGCAACAAGTGAGTCCTCACTTTCTTAAAATGAAAGGTTATGTAGAGCACCTTGAGAAACTTGGCTATCCAATCCCATTGGAGCTAGCCACGGATCTCATTCTTAATTCATTGCCAAAAGTTATAATCAGTTTGTGATGAATTATAACATGCATGGAATGGATAAGAATCTCTCTGAGTTGCATGGGATGCTCAAAACTGCAGAGATGAAAATTGTGGAGAAAGGTTCTCCCGTGCTCTTGGTTCATGATGGGAAGAAGGCTAGTGCCAAAGGAAAGGGAAGGCAAAAGTTGTCAAACCCAAGATAAGCAAGGCAAAGGTTGACAAGGCTTCTGAGGCAAAACCTGATTCACAAAAGGATGCAATCTGTTTCCATTGTCAAGAAATTGGTCATTGGAAACGTAATTGCAAGGCTTTCTTGGAAGAGCAAAAGAAGAAGAAGAGCAGCAAGGCTGCGTCGACTTCAGGTATCTATATGATAGATATTCTCCTTTCTACCACTGATTCCTGGGTATTGGATACCGGATGTGGTTCTCACATTTGTCTAAATGTGCAGGGACTAAAGAATAGGAGACTGCTTAAAGAAGGTAAAGTAGATCTACGCGTGGGAAATGGAGCAAGAGTTGCTACATTAGCCGTAGGGACTTATGAAGTCACTTTACCTTCCGGATTAATTCTTGTTTTGAACAATTGTTATTATGTTCCGGATTTAAGCAGAAATATTATTTCAATTTCTTGTTTGGATAATGAAGGTTTTAAGTTTCTTATTGAGAATAAGAAATTTTCTATTTATTTAAATGATGTGCTTTATGGTATTGCTAATTCATTTAATGGCCTTTATATCTTGGATGTCAAGAATGAAAATAACGTCTATCATGTAAATAAGAAATCTAAACCTAATGATGTAAATCATACTTATTTGTGGCATTGCCGTCTTGGTCATATTAATGAGAAGCGTATCTCAAAACTCCATGGGGACGGACTTTTGGGTTCATGTGACTTAGAGTCATATGATACTTGTGAGTCGTGTCTTCTTGGAAAAATGACTAAGACACCTTTTACCAAGTTGGGTGAAAGGGCAAGCGACTTATTGGGGTTGATACATTCCGATGTATGCGGACCATTAAGTAGCAATGCTAGGGGAGGATTTCAATACTTCATAACCTTCACTGATGATTATAGTAGATTTGGGTATGTTTACCTAATGAAACATAAAAGTGAAGCATTCGAGATATTTAGAATATTTCAAAATGAAGTAGAAAAACAACTTGGCAAAAGTATAAAGGCACTTCGATCAGATCGAGGTGGAGAATACTTGAGTCAAGAATTTGATGATCATCTAAAGAATTGTGGAATAGTTTCACAATTGACTCCACCTGAAACACCACAATGGAATGGTGTGTCCGAGAGGAGGAATCGGACTTTGTTAGACATGGTTCGATCAATGATGAGTCAAGTTGATCTTCCAATATCCTTTTGGGGTTACGCTCTAGAAACCGCTGCTTTCACACTAAATCGTGTTCCAACTAAATCGGTTCAAAAGACTCCATATGAGATGTGGAGCGGAAAGAAGCATTGTCTATCTTTCATGAAGATTTGGGGTTGTGAAGCTTTTGTCAAAAGACTTATCTCAGACAAACTTGCACACAAATCTGATAAATGTATGTTCGTGGGATATCCTAAGGAAACTAAAGGATATTACTTTTACAACCGAGAGGACAACAAAGTGTTTGTTGCCCGAACTGGTGTCTTTCTAGAGAAAGAGTTTCTCTCCAAAGAAATCAGTGGGAGTAAAATAAATCTTGAAGAAATTCGAGACCCAGAAAATAACATTGAACCAATAGTGGAACAAGAACAAGAACCACAAGGAGTTGTGGAACCTGTTCAAAATACACAAGCAACTCGCAGATCTAGTAGGTTACGATCCGAGCCCGAGAGATATGGATTTCTCGTAACGGATAGTAATGAGGTAGAAATCATTGAGAATGATGAACCGTCAACCTACCAAGAGGCGATGTCTTCTCCTGATTCGGACAAGTGGCTTGGAGCCATGGAATCCGAATTACAATCCATGCAAGACAATCAAGTTTGGAATTTGATTGATGCACCCGAAGGTGTAAAAACCATAGGATGCAAATGGGTCTTCAAGAAGAAGACTGACATGGATGGGAAGGTGCATACTTACAAAGCTAGGCTTGTAGCGAAGGGTTATAGGCAAGTTCATGGTATTGACTATGATGAGACCTTTTCACCCGTAGCAATGATCAAGTCTATAAGAATTTTGCTTGCCATTGCCGCATATCATGACTATGAAATATGGCAGATGGACGTCAAAACCGCTTTCCTAAATGGAAAACTCCAAGAGGATGTGTATATGACACAACCGGAAGGTTTTGAACAAAATTCTAAAGTATGTAAATTGCAGAGATCCATCTATGGATTAAAGCAAGCTTCAAGGAGTTGGAATCTCCGTTTTGATGAATCGGTCAAAGAGTTTGGTTTCATCAAGAACGAAGATGAGCCTTGTGTATACAAGAAGATTAGTGGGAGCATAGTGCTATTCCTTGTTTTATACGTGGATGACATATTGCTCATTGGAAACGACATTCCTACACTTCAGTCTGTGAAGACTTGGTTAGGAAAGTGTTTTGCAATGAAAGATATGGGTGAAGCCGCATATATTCTTGGCATTAAGATCTATAGAGATAGATCAAGGAGGCTACTTGGTTTAAGCCAAAGTACATACATTGACAAGGTCATTAGAAGATTCCGTATGGAAAATTCTAAGAGAGGGACCTTGCCCGTGCTACATGGAGTTTCTCTAAGCAAGACTCAATGTCCTAAGACAAACGATGAGCGTGAGAAAATGAATGATGTTCCATATGCTTCGGCAATAGGGTCCATCATGTATGCCATGATTTGTACTAGGCCGGATGTATCTTATGCTTTGAGCATGACAAGTAGATACCAATCCGACCCTGGCGAAAATCACTGGATAGCTGTAAAAGCGATTCTTAAGTACTTGAGAAGAACTAAAGACTCCTTTTTAGTCTATGGAGGAATGGAAGATGATCTCGTTGTAAATGCTTACACGGATGCAAGCTTCCAAACTGACAAAGATGATAGCCGATCGCAATCAGGTTTTGTGTTTATGTTAAATGGTGGAGCTGTAAGCTGGAAGAGTTCCAAGCAAAGTACAACCGCTGACTCTACAACAGAAGCTGAGTATATTGCTGCATCGGATGCTGCAAAGGAAGCTGTTTGGATTAAGAAGTTCATAACTGAACTTGAAGTGGTTCCTAGTATTGCTAATCCAATAGACCTTTATTGCGACAATAATGGTGCTATTGCTCAAGCAAAGGAACCAAGAGCACATCAGAAATCCAAACACATACTTAGGCGTTTTCATATCATTCGAGAGATCGTTGATAGGGGAGACGTAAATATATGCAGAGTACCGACTGATGGCAATGTTGCGGACCCGCTAACAAAGGGACTTCCACAAGATAAACATGATGGTCATGTTAGGTCCATGGGTATTAGATACATGGGAGATTGGGCCTAGGGCAAGTGGGAGATTGTTGGTAGTGGTGCCCTAGGCACGTTTAATAAACGTTGTAATTGTTATCATTTATTTCATATCAATAAAGAGATGTTTTGATTATTATTGTTGTTCATGTTTACTTATAATAATCCCCGTCCCTAGTACTTGTTAAGCACTAGTATAAAGGCTAAATGATCATGGGATGATCATGTTAGATTTATGGGTACTTGTTTGGAACAAGGTACTGGACATGACCCGCTGTATGAGATTTATGTCATGGTCTATGTCGTACATATATCTCATATTAGTTATGTCATTTGAATCCTTAGACATGAAGTTATTATAGTCTTCCACTTGATGAACATTGTGTTTGACATATTCAAACGCTACCTTAACACGGTAGTTATAAAGGGTATGATTGGCATAATCGGATTCCCGTTGGGAAGAATAATAAGCTAAATGGATTTGTCCCTCCACGGAGAGATGTCAAGCTTGGGCCCCTCGAAGGAATGATGTTGATGAAATGTTCGGCCGGACTCAAATGGATTGATTGGATCAATAGCATTTGAATTATCAACATATTCGGAATCAAGAAAGTATTGAACAAAACAAGTTGACTGTTTGACCATGACTTATGTTCAATGACATCGTGGACAAAGGGATTGTGACATATTCTAAAGGAATGCGAACTTGTATCTAGTTATACTATTTGGGTAGGTATGATGGTTTGCTAGAACCTAATCATATCTTATGGAATCATGTTTGAGCCCATTACCAACTTAGTATAATCCTAGAGGGTCACACACAATAAAACGAATCTTAAATAAAAGGGCTATATTAGCATTTAGGGTCGGAGGACTTCCAAGGAATTTCTGGAAAGATCTGGGCCTCCTGGTCAACCAAGCGGGCGCTTGGGTTGAACCAGGCGGGCGCCTGTTTAAGCCGGAAAGGAACTGGACTTTCTGCCCAAACAGGCGGGCGCCTGGGTAGGACCAGGCGGGCGCCCGGTATGCCGATTGGGAATTTCCTAATTCGATTAGGAATGGTTTTTGACACAAGTTACCTATTTGGAATAGGTCTTAATTGTGTATAAAAACACCAATTCGGCCAGACCATATAAAAACAAGTGCTTTTGTGAGTCTCAAAGAGTTTGAGAGAGATTTTATTTTGTTCTAAGATATCATTGATTGAGGAACAAAACTATTCACAAAATAAATTCCATATAGTTCTTTATTATATTGTGAAAGTGTGTTTCATAATATTGGTCTAGCAACCAAGATCAAAGAAGCTCCTTTGATATTCGTTCGAAGTGTGGATACCGCTAGAGGGTGAAAATCATCATCTTCAAAGTTCGTGTTCAAGCTTTGTGATCGTGATCAAGTCTTCAAATCTCCACCAAAGACCAAGAGAAAATTTGATAGCCATCAAGGGTTAGTTATTCCTCTATTCATCTTGTTGTATTTGATTTAATCATATGAACGGATCCATGGCTTTGGGTTTCTTAAAATTTTAATTGCTATATTCCGCTGCGCATGTTACTACGAAACCCAACAGCCATCTTCAACGAAGATCAACTCGACTGGCCGCAGATTATCTTCAATGAGATTGTGAAGGGAATAACCAGCTATGACAAGAAGCTGAACGCAGGGAAGACCAAATACCAAACTCACTGCAGACTGCTAACTAAACTCTTATTGACTTATGGCGAACTGGCCACCTATGTTGAAGAAAAGTCAATCAAGAAGCAGTCTTGCGATGCAAAGTACTACTCCAGAGTACATCTCCAGAATTTGCGCAGTGAGATAGGTAACGCTGAGTACTATGAAATCTGGCTGTCTGATTCCGCTCCCAACAAGGAACCTTGGATAGGCCCAATTCCTGTGGCCAATTCCAAGAAGAGTGCAGGAAGATCTACACCTGATGCTGAGCAAGAGACCGCAGAAGAAGCGTATAATCGCAAGGGGAAGGGCATTGCTCCGCCCAGTGGCAAAAAGCTCAAGGACATTCCTTTGGTTCAATCCACCAAAGGAATTTCATTCAAAGAGGCAGATCCTACTAGCAATCCAGCTCCTGCTCCCTCAAAGCCAACAACAATAAAGCGCAAGGCTGATTTTCGTGGTGATTCAGATGATGCTGCAGTTGAGGGGGAGCAAATGCACGAAGCCTCTCAAGAAGCCATCCCTAGTGCTTATATCGCACATATCTCTTCTCGTCTCAAGCAGAAGGTGCGCAGCAGCGCAAAAGGATTGAAGAAGCGCCGTACTAGTTCCGCAGCGTTTGACAGCAGTGATCTTTCTCTAGTTCAACCTTCATCTACCGCCCCTGAGACTCCTACTTCCTCTTCAGCTGAGCTGCGTCAGATCGTGCAATCTTTGCACTCGGTTCAAGCGAATCAAGTCGCTACGCAGCTGCAGCTGAATCAACTCCTTACTGCTCAAACTGCTTTATTGTACTGTCTTGACATGAAGCGTTTGGAGATTGATACCATTAAGGGGGAGAAAGCTACGGAGGAAGCAAAGGCACGTGCAAAGGAGAGCACGGAGAGTGCTAAGACGGAGGCAAAGGCAAGTTCATCTGAGCCTGCGCAAGAGAAAGGTCCTATCTCTTTGGATCATCTTATCCTGGACTCCCTGAGAACCATCAGCGCCCAGCTCGAAAATGTCAGCGCACAACTCAAAAATGTGTGCACCCTTAGAGCGCTTGATGGTGGACTCAGGGACATACTGAAAAAGCTCAAGAAAACCCTCGCAGATGGGTTACTTAGAGGATTTGATGATCTTCAAGCTCAGATGGAGGCTCAGATGGAGAAGATTGAACAAGGAAGCTCTGCGTATAATATTGAAGAAGTGCGTAGATGCATCGCTAAGTCCATGACAGATTTTTCTTCCGCGTTCAACGACAAGATGGACTACGCAATTCTAGATATTCAATCCAGCGTCAACACTCAGCGCCTCCATACCGACACAAGATTTGAAGCTACGCAGACTGCCATCCTGACGGACAGCAGAGCAAAGTTCAGAGAGCTGGTGGATGACAATGCTGATATGCGCAGAGGCATGAACACTTATGTTGGCAAAGCTGTTGAGTTCCAGGAAAAATTTCAAAATTTAAAGGTGGAACTCATGAACAAGTTCAACAGTCTTCAGAATGAGATGCGTGAAGCCCTGCAACGGATCAACATAGATTAGATTTCTTTTGTAAGTATTTTATTATTTTTGAAACATTTTGAGTCTTGTTGCGTACAGTATGTTTTATGCGATTTTATTTCGTGCGCTTTTGTTTTTATGCGCACCTCTTTTGTTTTTCCTCTTTAAAGCTTGTACTCTGTAATAGTCAATCCTTCAAAGTTTTAATGAGAAGAATGCATCATTAAACTTTCACAAAACCTTGTTCAATTCAAACCATTCATTTGTGGAACATTGAATGCATTATTACTTAAACTCATGCGCATAATCTTTACTGCTCATGTTTTCTACGCATGATGTTTAAACATTAAGTTTAAACGCATACTTAAAACTTCATCTCACATTATTTGTATGCTCTGAATGATATTTCTATCTTTCCTATCTTGTAAGTTTTTAATCATTTGGATAGATTAGAAGTCTATAGCACTGGCTAGTGTGTGCATTGACTTGAGGCATGATTTACCATTCACATTTTTATGGACATGTTATTATCAAGTACAATGAATTGCCTTTGCTATAGTAGGTAATGGCATCAATCATTTAGGGGGAGATTGTTGGGTATGCTTATCACTTAACCCTCCTACATTTGTTAGAATTGATTGATACCATCACCTATGAGTATTTTTATGGACTTTAGGACCTCATGTAAAGAAGTTTATAACTTCAATTTTTAGCCAAGTCCTTTTTATAGTATAGGCTTAGATGATAGGACTTGAAGCTTTGAAGTATCGAAGATTTCCTAAAGCAGGATTCATTTCACTGCGCAGGATGTTCTCTGCGCAGGTCGCCACTGCGCATAAATATCTTGCGCAGCCCTTGACCCTACTCAGTTTTCAAGATCTCATTCCCCAAACTCTCAAGAGATCTTTTTGTGACCAAGCATGGTGCGCATGCTGCTCATGCGCTGAATCCATGCGCGCCGGCAATGCGCATGCCTGTGTGTGCGGACACAACTTTGGTCAAGTTCCTCATCTCCTGATCTCACATTCTAGAAGCTTGGAAAGCGTCAAGACAAGCTACGCTTTTTGGATTGAGTAAGAGTGCTGAGGTGTGCACAAACGACAAAATAAGCACACTCAGCAAAACCATTGGTGGAGACATACTTCAAAAAAAAATCTCAAGTGAAGACAGCTGTCAACCTTCTAGACGAAGCTTTTGAATTTGGTCTTCATGCTCAGTCTCCAACGGCTCTAAATCACCTGCGCATCAATCATATTGTGCCAGGTCATCATCTTTGATCAGAGCCCCAACGGCTATAAAGGACAGCTGCGCGCCAATCACTTTGTGCCAGCTCATTGTCCTTGCTCAGAGCTCCAACGGCTATATTCAAGCTCTCAGCTATAAATAGCCTGCTCATCTTCATTTCCAAGCTGCCCCTTCATCGACCCATTCATCGGCCCCATGCTTCAGAGCTCGAGTTTCATGTTTCACTGAGAAACCTTGAAGATCTGAAGACTACTGCTTAGTATTTCCAGATTCTTTAGAACAGCCTTCAAGATCTTCAAACCTTCAAAACTCCTGCTCATATCACAAAGCCTATATCACCAGAATTCTTGGTGCTCTTCATCTTTCATATTCATAGAGCCCAGAATTTCTGTCACACACATACCTCTTGAAGCTTTGATCATTTTGATCTAACTTCTTGAGATACACCGGTTTAGTCTAGGATTTGTTCTTCATAGATAATAGATCTTGAGTTAGTATTGAGCTCAAATGTTGTAATTTGTAATACTCTCTCATATAATAAGATCTCCATTAGAAATCCAAGACTAACCATCTTGGTAGAGGATGTAGATCTTTCATCGATCGAACCTCTCCAAATAGCGTGTTCATTATATTTACTGCATATTTCCTGCTTAACTATTTATGAACTGCTTTGTTTGATCTTTCAGATTGTTACACTTTGATGTTGTAATTGTTATTGCTCATTTGCCTTAGAATCCTTTTTACGCCACTCTTTAGCCTCATACTTAGCGCGTGCGTTTTTATCTCTGCGCAGTATACCCTGCGCAGAGCTGCTTTAAATTTCCGCTGTGCATTTCACACTCTTACTGCGCGCTATACTTAGCCAAAATAAGAGTTGTGCGCATCTGCCATTGAATTGCAAAAGGGTTTGAAAAGAATTTTAAAACGCTATTCACCCCCCCCCTCTAGATATTTTCACACCCTTGTTGCCCTTTAGGGACCAACAGTTAGGAACCCATCCCTTTTTTCATGACGCACCCTTTCTTTTGCCTAGGCCGCCCTTGCGGGTTTTCTGCCTAGCGGACTACTTTTTTGCGTCTTTTATGGCACACCCTGTTTTTTGCCTAGGCCACCCTTGCGGGTTTTCAACCTAGCGGGCTACTTTTTTGGTGCCTTTTTCTTTTCCCTTTTTTATGAGTGATCCAGCCGACTCGATAGAACGGGGACTTTAAAGTATTTTTCTTGGAGGAAACATGCAAGGGCATTTTATTTGGGAGAGAGTCCCTTTTTGTTGGTGAGCTCTTTGAGCAATATATCATGAAATGGAAGGAAGCCCTTGCTTGACAGAATACAAGTGTTTGGCTCTTTCCTAAGATGTAGAGAGAAGAAGACTTGTTAAGACATTTGAAACTTGCCCTAGTTAATATCATCAAATGATTGCTGGAATGGACCATATTTATTATTAAGTCAAGATTATAACAAGCAATTAGCCTTAACATGTATAAATGTTGTGATCAATTAAGATTAAGATTCGATCAATGGCAAGATCAAAAGGTGTTTATGGGGAGATTGGTCATTATCTGGGAAATTGGTCATTGATGGGACCATGGGAAGAGAACCGGGTCATTTTGGGAGGATCGAGGTTTGATGGATTCATTTTATGCTGTGACCGGACCCGAAGGTTGCCTACGTTCCCCTCAGTTTGAGGAGCTCAGGTCGCCGTAGTTCGGCCGTGGGGCCTTCTTTTGCTGGGGTTGGTGTCCTTTCGAATGATGTTGTTGCTTTGCTGATGTAGATCGCTTTTCTTTGCGGTGAACTCCTCGGGATGTTCTTTAAGGTGGACTTTTGCAGTGAACTTGGTGAGCTTTTGAGGTAAACTTCCTCTTTGCCAATATTCATTTGCTTTCCTTTTTTTCATTATCCATTTCTTTCTCTCTTATCATTTTTTTTAGAGAGAGGGGAAATATTAGCCCCAACTTGCTATCTTGGACATTGGCTCATTTGTAGCCCCTTGGTGGAATTCTGCCACTTCTTACTTTGACTTTTGAAGATCTGGGAAGTCCTTTGCTTGGTTGCGCATGCGCGATCGTGGTTGAATCTTGGTGGTTGAGCAACAACATCCTCGCCTTTTCATTGTCTCGGGATGCCTTTGATGCGCATCAAGGATTTGTATAGGAAAGGTGTATCGGGTTGTGTATCGGGGTAATGTATGAGGGAGGATTTGCCATTGATGGTTTCTTCATGCCAATTGATCACAACATTTATTCATATCAAGATTAATTGTTTGCATTTGGCACTTTTCATTTGTGTTAGGTCCATTCATCCTTAATGAGTCGTCATTGACTAGTATGCTTAGAAGTCAATTCGTCATTTTGGGGACGTAGCAATCAATTGATAATAACAAGCAGGGAAATTTCAAGAGTAAACATATATTGCAAATAATGTCTCAAGTCTAGAGAGAAGAGAAGGAAAATGACTCTTTTATTTAGATAACTTTGTACATACATGTCCAAGTGCGGAACTCTGTAAAAATAAAAAGACACGGTCCAGAATGGACTCTTTTTTTTCTTTCTAGAACCTACGAGGCTGGAAGACTCACATTTTTTTTAAGGATGGGTTCCCATGAAGCACGATGATCCATTTTCTTCCACAGTTGTTGGAGGGGTTGTCGGCGGCATATTCCATGTCTTCCACGGGGAACTCGGGTTCCGTGTCGTCGGGACAGATGTCGCAAGGTCTCCATTCGGCTGGGCGTTGTAATTGCCGGATTCGTCTACTAAATGAGTCGGGAGTTTGCTTTGGCCATCTCCTTTTGGTGATTTATTTCCAAAGTGCATAACCTTCGTGTATGGCACTTGACGAGGGCACAGTCTTCCATTTGGTGTAGCCACTCTTAGACTCCTGAAGCTCGGGACTCTTCTTGTGGACGGTGTCCCAATTGTTTGATCTTACCGCTCATGTGTATGGTTGTCTCGTACGCCAATTCGGATGTGGGCTCCTTGGACGATGTTTCCGGGGGACAAAACCGCAAAGGACTTTAGCATTTTAAACCTCAAGGTGAAATTATTAACCATGATTCGAGAAGCATGCTTCATTAGCGGATTAACCTTTTATTTTGAGAAAACTTGATCTCCATTTTTCTTTTTCTGAAAGACACACTTCTTGTTTTGGGTGAAAAACTCACACACATTTTTGTAAACTTTTTGACAAGGCAAAAATGACAATAATAATCTTATTAATGAGAACTGACAATGGACCCAAAATAGTCACCACATGGCATCAACCGGGGAATCAAGACTTTAACTAAACCTAACAGACATCTTAACCGACTTTTCCTAAAGACTTATCACACGTCCTAACAATGGACTTTGACTCTTCCTAAAATGGGGCGATGGAAGGGGTTTTGAAGCTCATCCTCTGTTACGGCAACCACAGCACCATCAATTTCCCAAACCAGGGCGTTCAAGCTTTCCTTGCGCGATTAACTTCCGGATGATGCGTTTCAGAGCGATGCAATCATTGGTGTCGTGCCCATGGTAGTTGTGAAAGGCACACCATTCAGTTGTGTCGAGACGTCCCTTGGGGTTTGTGGGTTGGTAGTTGACAAGAGGCTTCGCAAGGCCTTGCCTAACCAATTTCTCAAATACCTTGCTTATGGGTATTCCGAAATCCTCGTACCTTGTGAAATGGAGCTTGGCTCGGCCTTTGGATTTTCGTTCATTGTTGACCGGACCGTGGTGGAGATGAGAATCACCGCTACTCGATGCAAAGGGGTGCCCATCGAGTGTCCTTTCAAACTTATCTTCCATTTACTTTCTCTTTCCCAACAACGTACCCGACTAAGGTCCAACATGAGGATTCTGTGGAAGTGCATGGGTGTAGGAATACCCATAACCTTGGTTGCCTGCAGGAATATATCTTGGGAGCATGCTATGAGTTTGGGGTCCAAAAGGTCTTGGATTGTAGAAATGATACGGGTCATCCCGGAATCTTATTGGGAAATCTGGTGGAGGCCAGTTGGTGACGCCTGTTCGGGCATCCACATATGGTCTAAACAGTGACGGAGCTCTGGTGACTTGGTTGATGACATTAAACTGAGAAGGGATATGATGGGGAAGGTGTTGTGAGTGTGATGTTCGAGGCATAACCGGTGTGGATAGTGGTTTGCGGGCCTTTTGAGTGGATTGTGTTTGGGGTTTCATAGGAAGTGTCCCATGGTAGATGTTGGATTTGGGATGAGGCGGAGTGAGGAAGATTTGAGTGAGAGGCTCGTTGTGGATGACGGCGTGTTGGGGCGAAGACATGGAGGTCTCGGTATTTTGGTGAGATGGAGGGGGCAATCTTTGGTTACAATCCGGAGGTTGGGTAGCTTCCACCCTTTCATTGTGGTTGGTCACTTCGGTGAAGGGCCCATTAGTTGTCACATCTTTTATCGACTCATTGAACGGGTTCTGTGTTTCTTTGTGGCTCTTTGTGATGACTTCCTCCGTAGCACCGGAGGCTTCTAGAGCTTGGAGCAACTCTTCGTTCGTTAGGCCATCCGAATTATCCGCGGCGTCATTTCTCAAGCTACTGTCCACTGAAGTGATCTTTCTGAGGTACCGGATCGGAGAGGTTGTAGTGATCGGGGAACTTTCTGACTCGACACGCACCAGTCGGCGACATGATGCTCTCTTCCACTTCATCTAAGCCACGAAAAAAAAGGTAGTTTAGGCTCGGGTAAACATTGGGTGAACACTTGGGTTTAAGACACACGTGTCTCTATTTGGGATATTTGACCGGGCCGAAGTTGCCTACGTTCCCCTCACCACGAGGGAGGGGGTCCCACGTGATAAGAGGCTCAGGTCACCGTAGTTCGAACGGGTTTAGAATCTTAAGAGGGAAGGACGAACACGACTAATGTCTTAACGAGAATCCATCAAAGGACTTGACTGGCTTCCTAGGGGACTATTCTTAGAATTTAACGGGGATCTTTGCGGGGACCTAGGGGACTTTGCCTAGGGTCTCAACGGGGATCTTAACGAGGGTCTTGAAGGATAACATGGATCCTTCCAAAGACTTAACGGGACTTGACGGAGGTCTTGAAGGATAACATGGATCCTTCCAAAGACTAAACGGGACTAATCAAAAGTCTTGGAGGATAACATGGATCCATCCAAAGGCTTAACGGGACTATTCAAAAGTCTTGGAGGATAACATGGATCCGTCCAAAGATTAAACGGGACTGATCAAAAGTCTTGGGGGATAACATGGATCCGTCCAAAGACTAAACGGGACTAATCAAAAGTCTTGGAGGATAACATGGATCCGTCCAAAGACTAAACGGGACTAATCAAAAGTCTTGGAGGATAACATGGATCCGTCCAAAGACTAAACGGGACTTGACGGAGGTCTTGAAGGATAACATGGATCCTTCCAAAGACTAAACGGGACTAATCAAAAGTCTTGGAGGATAACTTGGATCCATCCAAAGGCTTAACGGGACTATTCAAAAGTCTTGGAGGATAACATGGATCCGTCCAAAGATTAAACGGGACTGATCAAAAGTCTTGGAGGATAATATGGATCCGTCAAAAGACTAAATGGGACTAATCAAAAGTCTTGGAGGATAACATGGATCCGTCCAAAGACTAAACGGGACTAATCAAAAGTCTTGGAGGATAACATGGATCCGTCCAAAGACTAAACGGGACTTGACGGAGGTCTTGAAGGATAATATGGATCCTTCCAAAGACTTAACGGGGGTGACACTGGTTAGCGAAACAATGCAATGTATCAAAGACAGGAAGCAAAAACGGAGCAAGCTCATGCAACGCGCAATTAATAAATCATTCAAGTTTACTTAAAACACATTTTTATTCCTAAATGGTTGGAAAAGATTTCTCTTCTTTTTCGCAACTAATCTAAACCCTGGATCAGTGGAGGCCATCACTACGCCTATAGACCCCTCGTTTTTCACCTGTATTGCACGCTCCCAAGGACGGACTATCCTGGGCGAGGGTCTTATAGGGCACGCGGCTTCCACCGATCAAAAGAAATGAACCTAGGGTCTAGTGCATCGTAAAGTTCCCAATACGCGGGTCATCCTAATCATGGTTAAGCCCCAGTCGGGATCGAAACTTTTCTCCGAAGGCTACACCGAAGGCTGCACCGACATTTTGACATGACCTCATTTTGAATGAGACGTCTCGATCCTTGACCATGGGCTTAAGGATGATTAAAATAACTCATTCATTAGGGCTTAACGACACGGTGTCACCCTATCCTTAGTACATGGCCCTTGCTAATTGCGGTCGTCACTAACACACGAGTTGGAGGCTGGTTAGGCCACGCTTGCATTACATCAAGGAGGCACAACTCGGGAATTAATTTGGCCACAATTAGCTTTGAGTACGTATCAAGGATGTGGTAACGTGAACTAGACCAAAAACCAACCATAGTCACGGTATTTGTGTGTCACGGACAAGTGTGGTTGACTCGGTTCGGAAGGGAAGGTGGGATGGACCCGTGCGCGCATCGAAGGGAACAAGAGCGCCAAACGAGCTGCATCATGGCATCCACCCCTGGTTTAAAGGGTATTTGGAACGTGCACGGTAAAGTGCGCGTGGTGTGAAGTCATTCTATGCTCCTTTTTTGTTGAGTAAAAAGAGAGATTTTCGATTCATTTTTCGATAGCATGAGAATGGCATAAGCAAGATATGAACAAGTATGAACAAGCATGGATTGAGCAATTTATACACAACAAACAAGGAATATAAGCAAACAAAGGCCAAAACTTGTACATGTACCAAGTTGTGCACAACAAAGAATTTTGAATCAAACTTTTGCAAAAGAAATATTTTACATTGAAACCCTTTTGTACAAAGCAATTTGTGCACAACGAGAAGACTCAAGAAAAAACCTTACAAAAAGGATTATGCACGATGAGGTTTTGGAAACCATTTTATTGACAAAAAAGATCATGCATAACCAAGTTTTATTACCTTTTAAAACCAAGTTTTGGCCAAAAGAATGAAGGTAATGTGCACAAGTAAGACTGTAATTTGGAACCTGGACAAGTAGAAGCAGAGGGGCACCCAGAATGTTGCAGCCCTGCACCAAACCGTTAATTGGCAAAATTCTGGCCCCTACCCAAAGTAGCCGTATGGCTAAAGCAAGAGGGTGAAGATTTTTCTCAGTTTCTCCAACTTCTGGTCATCAAGCCCCAGTTTATTGTATTTCCAGAACGTATGTACTCAAAACAGTTGAAACAGAAACATCAAACACACACAAATATGCAAGAAGTCAACTAACGGGAACGGGAGTTTGACCCACACAAGAATGCCCCCGAACCTTCTAGAAAGAAGTCAGAAAGCACTCTAATCCCCAGCAGAGTCGCCACTGTAAGGATCCCGCCCCAAAAAACACGAGCGCGTTTCAAGGGCGAAATACCAAACGCGGGAACCGGACCAATTTAACGGAGTCGCCACATTTTGTTAATTTTAAACCCAACAAAATGACAAAGGTTTGAGTTCAAAGGTTCGGAGATCAGGTTACAACTTGGGAAGAGTTTTTACGTCCTCCCAAGTTGCCTCGGACAAAGCCGAGTCTCCCTTGTTAGTTAACAAAAGTGCATGTGTGTGTGTGTGTTTTAACGGAAAATCTCTGTTTTAACTTTTTATTTATTTTTTCAACTGAAAAAGGGTTTGTTTGGCAAGAAAACAGAAGACAGAAGGGAAAAATGGTCAATCTCCCCATACGGCCAAAGTAGCCGTACGGATGGGGAGACTACTCCTGGGATTTTACAGTTTATTTAAGCAACAGTCTAGTTCTAGGCAGAAACAGAGCATTCTGCTTGAACTGGACCAAACTGTTCTGATTCCAGTTTGTTATTACAACACAAAACAACATTAACAACTCATTCCTATGCCATTTGATCATCAAAGAACCTCCCAAAACAAGAGTTTGGGCATGATCAAAGGCAATCATGGGAGAAACATGAAAAAGGTGGCCAATATGCCCTCTTGAGCCATAGTGACCATTTGATGAGTAAAGATTGAGACTTTACCATCAAAATGGCTCTTCTAGGCAAGATTAATCCTTTAGGGACAAGAACAAACCATAAAGATTGGATCTTTATTACCCAAACTTGGGAATTTTGGGCTAGATCAAGGTGATGAGGATAAAGATTGAGACTTTATCCTCAACATGATCATCATAGCTTAAAATGACCAAAATGAACAACAAGAGTATCATCCATGACAAGAATGTAAATGAACAATCAATAAGCCATGATCAAACTAGGTTTGAACCTCTTCCACACAAAGTATGGAGGGCACCTTTGATCATCTCATGGCTTGGACTAGGAAATATAAATAACAATAGATATATGTATATTGCTTGAATGGACAAGACTTGCAAGAATGTAAAGATCAACAATAAATGACAAGATCAAAGATAAATAGAGTTCTTAGATGAAGAGAAGGGAGGGGGAGGAGGTGGCTTTACCTATCTTGGTTTAGGCCAATCTTCCTTTCTCTCTTTCACTCTTTGTTCACTCTTACTCACACTATTCTGAGGTGAATTCGATAGAGTTACCTTAGTTCTAATGTTTCTCCCCCCCTGAAATGATCACCAAGGGGTTCTATTTATAGGGACTGAGGGTGCCCAAACCAGCCGTACGGCTAGGCCCCTCTAGTACCCAAAGCATCCGTACGGCTCAGCCTGGCGAGCTTCTGGATTTTTCCAATTTTATACCAGAGTAGTCCTGGAATTTATAGCTTATCCTAGGGAGGTCCTGGCCTATTAGCTTATCCCTGAAACGGTGCTAAGGCTACCTCTAAGATAGGTCGGTTTCAGATTGGGGTACTTACAGGTAGCCCTATAATGCTAGTGGTAATTTCTCGGTCCAATCTTTTCCCGTTGAAGCCATTTTTCGTATGATGACTTCGATTGTCTTATTTGCTGCTTCGACCGCGCCGTTGGCTTGGGGGTGGTATGGGGATGACTTGTGCTTGGTAATTTTGTAGTTAACCAAAAGTGCATCCATTTCTTTCTCGAAGTGAGAGCCATTGTCGGAGATGATTTCATGAGGAATACCGTATTGGCACATGATGTTGTTCTTCACGAATTCGGCCACCTTCTTGGCATTAAGGACTCGGTAAGCTTGTGCTTCGACCCATTTTGTGAAATAGTCTATGGCCACAAGGATGAATGATTGTCCGTTGCTCCCCGTAGGATGGACTTTGCCGATGATATCTATGCCCCAACAAGAGAATGGCCACGGTGTGGTCATGTTGTACAGTTGTGAAGGCAGAGCATGTTGTAGATTAGCATGGAACTGGCACTTGGCGCATTTCTTGACTTTCTCGATGCAGTCTCTTTCCATTGTAGTCCAATAGTAACCACTGCAGAGTATCTTTTTGGCTAACATAATCCCATGTCCACACTCTCCCTCATGGACTTCGTGCATGATTTCTTGGGCTTCGGTCTCATTTGCACATAAGAGATTGATCCCTTGATGGTGTCGTTTGTAGACTTGGTCAACACATATCTGGCGGCTTGATTCTGTAGTGCCACTCGAGATTTCCCGTTGCTATTGTCGGGGAAGGTGCCGTTGTTGAGGAAGTTCATGATCTCTGTGTACCACGGGGGGTTATCTTGGACTTCATTGATCTCAATGTTCATGCAGTATGCTGGACTGGTCCTCCTTGAAATTTTGAAGGGTTTCACCATTTTTCCTTTGGGCATCTCAACCAGTGAGGCTATAGTAGCCAAAGCATCGGCAAAGCGATTCTTGTCCCTTGGCAAATAAGTGAACGTGATGTCTTGGAACTGTTCAACCAATTCCTCGAGGTGTCAACCATACAGTTGAAGGGTCGGGTCTTGGATTTTACCCGATGTTTGATTAATAAGGAGTGGGGAGTCACCGAATACTTCTAGTTCTGTGACATTTATTTCTAGAGCTGCTTCTAGCCCCGCTATGTATGCCTCATACTCGGTAATATTGTTGGTAGCTTCGAATTCAAGACGGATGGCAATTGGAGTGTAGATGTCCTTTGGATCGACAAGCAACATTCCTATCCCATAACCGTGTTTATTGGCGGCACCGTCGAAAAAGAGTTGCCACTTATTTGCTCCGTTGTATTGCAAACCAAGTGCTCGTCGGGAAACTGTAAGTCCTCCCCCTTCACTTCGTCACACGGAAATTCAGCAAGCTGATCACTGAACACTTTCCCCCTGATGGATTTGAGTGTGACGTAAGTGATATCATAGCCGGCGAGCATGAAGTACCATTTGGCTATCCTTGTCGACATGAAAGGCTTCTCGAAGATGTAGCGGAGCGGATCCACTTTTGCTACTAGCTTGATCGGAAAGGCTTCCATGTAATGTTTGAGCTTTTGAGAAACCCAAACCAGTGCTGCACATGACTTCTCCAAGGCGGAGTAATTCTTTTCACCTCCTTGAAATCGACGACTAACAAAATAAATGGCATTCTCCTTTGTGGAGTCTCGTTTCTCTTGTGCTAGCATAGCCCCTAGGGCTTCATCGTTTACTATGAGATAGAGCAAGAGAGGCTTCTCTTTGTGAGGTGGAACCAAAACTGGAGGACATATCAAATAGTGCTTGACTTGGTCGAAAGCTTCTCGGCAAGCGTCGGTCCATTCTAGAGCCACATTCTTCTTGAGTAGCTTGAAGATTGGCTCGCACATGGAAGTGAGCTGGTGCATGAACCGACTGATGTACTGGAGTCTGCCCATGAAACCTTTGATTTCTTTCTGTGTATAAAAGCTAGCCGCCAGATATGTGTTGATTGGAAACCGAGTCTACAAGAGACATCATCAAGGGATCAATCTTTTATGTGCAAACGAGTCCGAAGCTCAAGAAATCATGCACAAAGTCCATGAAGGCGAATGTGGTCCCCACATGAATGGGATTATGTTAGCCAAGAAGATACTCCGTATTGGTTACTATTGGACCACGATGGAAAGAGACTGCATAGAGAAAGTCAAAAATGCGCCAAGTGCCAGTTCCATGCTAATCTGCAATATGCTCCACCTTCACAACTGTACAACATGACCACACCTTGGCCATTCTCTTGTTGGGGCATAGATATCATCGGCAAAGTCAATCCTACAGGGAGCAACGGACAGTCATTCATCCTTGTGGCCGTGGATTATTTCACAGAATGGGTCGAGGCACAAGCTTACCAAGTTCTCAATGCCAAGAAAGTGGCTGAATTCGTGAAGAACAACATCATGTGCCGGTATGGTATTCCTCACGAGATCATCTCTGACAATGGTTCTCACTTTGAGAAAGAAATGGATGCACTTTTGGTCAACTACAAAATTACCAAGCACAAGTCATCCTCGTACCGCCCCCAAGCCAATGGAGCAGTCGAAGCAGCAAATAAAATTATCGAGGTCATCATACGAAAAATGGCTTCAACAGGAAGGGATTGGCCCGAGAAATTACCACTAGCATTGTGGGGCTACTGCACATCAATAAGGTCAGCAACGGAAGAAACCTCGTACTCATTAGTTTATGGTTCTGAAGCTGTACTCCCAGTCAAACTCAAGGTTCCTTCCCTACGGGTCTTACTCGAGAACTAAGTCAACGAGGTTTACTAGATGCAAAGTCCGTACGAGCAACTAGCCCTACTCGATGAAAAGAGGTTAAGAGCATTGGAACGCACAAGGGCCTATCAACAAAGAATGGCAAGGGCTTTCAACAAGAAGGTGAAGCCTCGAAACATCAAAGTGGGAGATTTGGTCCTAAGACAACATCCTCCCAATGCCATGAATCCCCTAGGGAAGTGGGGACCTCGATGGATCGGTCCTTACGTGATAAAGAAGATATTAAGCGGTGGTGCAATCTGACTCGTAGACTTGGATGGTGATCAATTTCCAAAGGAGGTCAACCTCGACAAGCTTAAGAAGTTCTACGCTTAAAAAATAAAGACCATTAAAAAAAAATCGCTCGCTAGGTCGAAAACCCGCAAGGGCTGCCTGGGCAAAAATTAGAGCACGTGCAAAAAAGAAGCCCGCTAGATTGAAAACCTGAAAGGGCGGTCTAGGCAAAAAACAGGGTGAACAAAAAAAAATGGTCTTGATTTGTTGGAACTACGGAGACCTGAGCCTCTCTACGAGAGGAACGTAGGCAACCTTTTGGTGCGGTCTAAAAAAATAATTTTTACCCAATCATGTTGTAACAAGATGCAATTTTTTTATTCAATCATTGAACTATTTTAACCATTACAACGGACGATGTTGAGCAATAAAAGACATAAAAACATTAAATCCTAAACAAGTGGTCTATTAATTGCAATCTTGGGGTACAAAGAAAAGTCTAATATTTCTTCGATTTGGGAACCCATTGTTTCTTGCTTTGGCCTTTGACCTTCTTGAGTGGGGGTGGAGCATTCTCGGAACCGCCAAGACGAGAGAAGACGCTAGGACGGGACGGGGCTTCATCAACGACCTTCCCTTTCCCTTTGCCTTTGTCAAAAGAGGCCTTGACCGGAGCCTTGTAAGGACGCTTCTACATATGAGGAGAATTTCCCTTACCTTTGCCTTTCTTATTCTTCGGAAGATAGCGCGGCTAGGGGCTTCAAAACGAACCGCCGGCCTCAAGGGTTCAACAACAACATCGTTAGGCCTCCCCAAACGATCAAAGACACTCGGGCGTGCCTTCACAATGGGGACAGACTTCACTTGCTCACCTTCGGGGACGTACACTTTCACCTCGAAGGAAAAAGTCATGGGGGCCATTATTGACTAGAATTGGAGGCTTAAAGTGATGAGAAGTAGTGCAGAATATTGCTGTATGACCAAACTGGTCGAAATGGGCTCAAATTTATAGCTGTTGGAAAACCCAGTTCAGAAAAGAAAGGGTCTGTAAATCAGCAGCCCAGACGGGGGCGCCTCCCCCTTTAGACCTGAAACGCGCGCGCCTCCCATATCCATTGCCAGATGCGTGCGCCGTTGACAGACGACAGAACAGAACAGCCCTTGTCAGTTCAGCAACTGCCCAGGCATTTCAACGCCTTCAACCTGCAGTCAGTTCAGAATCTACAGCAACAAAGCGACATCCACCAAACAACAAGTGGAATACTTTTGGGCACACATTTGTTTGTAAAGAGTCGACACCTAAGATCGAGTCTAAAATAAAACATAAAAAATGTAGATAAAATAGCTAGGATTGTAAATACGTGCTAAATTTATTACATGTTAAAAATAAATTGTTCAGGAACCCATACTACCCGGTCTACTCTGAATCATCACCAGCAGCACTGTGCTCATCCCCCTCATCACCAATCTCGGTCTCTTCATCATCATCATCGGACTCTTCTTCAGACTCCTTAACAATGATCTCGTGACGAGCTCTCTTTGGCATTCTTGCTGATAAACTAGCACCTCCGCGGCTCAAGCTCCTACTCAGTGGCTACCTAGCCGACTGCACAACCTCATCCACATCAAGGGCCGCATCTCTTCAACCTCGCCCCATACCATGGGCACCCCGAGCCATACCTCTAGCAGCTCCAGACACGGTCCCCGCGGCCTCCCTGGTCAGGTTCGCCATGTCCCTACAGAGCTCCAGGACTCTCTCCTCCAGACGGCGCAGCCTGCTCCTCATCCCCTTGTTCTGGCGACCTATGTACCTATAAGCAGCCACGGGTACCTGTCACAACAGAAACAGGAAACTACATCAGTATACTGGGATAAAACAGACTGGGACAGAAAGCGGGATATAATTAGAAATGTGCGAGAAAAGCAAAAGTTATACCACAGCGGTCTGGGCAGGAGGCTCTCTCTCCGGTGACATATCTTCAGGGAGAATCTCCCTCTACTCATCAATAACCCCAATGGTCGAGTATGTATAGTACGAAGGAGGCAGAGGAGGATCAAAACAATAACCTGCACCAGTGGGATAGAACTGCGCAGAGGTCGAAGAGGCAGGCTGTGTTTCCTGAGGATCGGCATATATAAAGCCCGGCATCAGATGGTTCGCCCGAAAAAGGCCATAATCCTGGTAAACATAGATGAAAGGGGTAGCATCAACCCCTGCCACATACATGGCCCTATCATCCTCAGATAGTGCACCCCAGTTACGGGGGCAGAAAGGAGGGAACTCCGGAACCGCCGGCCTAGGCGGGTTATGATAATCCACCATCTGGCTCCCATGCTGCCAGTACACCCTCTCTCCCAATTACATAGCCATGCACTCCACCGAACTCATCAGAAACCTAGAGCGAGTGGGTAGCAGAGTTGTTGGTAGTGGTGCCCTAGGCACGTTTAATAAACGTTGTAATTGTTATCATTTATTTCATATCAATAAAGAGATGTTTTGATTATTATTGTTGTTCATGTTTACTTATAATAATCTCCGTCCCTAGTACTTGTTAAGCACTAGCATAAAGGCTAAATGATCATGTTAGATTTATGGGTACTTGTTTGGAACAAGGTACTGGACATGACCCGCTGTATGAGATTTATGTCATGGTCTATGTCGAATATATATCTCATATTAGTTATGTCATTCGAATCCTTAGACATGAAGTTATTATAGTCTTCCACTTGATGAACATTATGTTTGACATATTCAAACGCTACCTTTAACCGGGTAGTTATAAAGTGTATGATTGGCATAATCGGATTCTCGTAGGGAAGAATAATAAGCTAAATGGATTTGTCCCTCCACGGAGATATGTCAAGCTTGGGCCTCTCGTAGGAATGATGTTGATGAAATGTTCGGCCGGACTCAAATGAATTGATTGGATCAATGTCATTTGGATTATCAACATATTCGGAATCGAGAAAGTATTGAACAAAACAAGTTGACTGTTTGACCATGACTTGTGCTCAATGACATCGTGGACAAAAGGATTATGACATATTCTAAAGGAATGCGAACTTGTATCTAGTTATACTATTTGGGTAGGTAGGACGGTTTGCTAGAACTTAACCATATCTTATGGTTTCATGTTTGAACCCATTGCCAACTTAGTATAATCCTAGAGGGTCACACACAATAGAACGAATCTTAAATAAGGACTACATTGGAATTTTGGAATTTCTGGGAATCTGGAGAAGTGGGCGACCGCACAATATGGGTTGGGCGGCCGCACAGTTTGGGTTAGTTTGTACCAGAAACCTTCCAGATAGTTGTGCGACCGCACAATGGTTTTGGGCGGCCGCACACAATATCGGGACAGGTTTCCTAATTTGTTTTGGAAAAGAATTTTGGACGGGTTTAGACACAAGTTTCCTATTTGGAATAGGTCTAACTTGTATATAAACAGCCAAATTCGGGCCAGAACACATCATAACTTTTGTGCAAGTCTCCAAAGGGTTTGAGAGAGTTTTATTTTTTTCTAAGATATCCTTGATTGAAGAGCAAAATAATACACAAAGAAAAATTACATATAGTTCATATTAATTGTGAAAACGTGTTTCACAATTTGGTCTAACAACCAAGATCAATAAGCTCCTTGATATTCGTTCGTGGTGTGGATATCGCTAGAGGGTGAAGCTCATCATCTTCAAAGTTCGTGTTCTTACTTTCATTGTGATCAAGCTTCAAATCTCCACCAAGATCAAAGCTAGAATTCAAAGTCATCAAGGGTTAGTTTTTCCTCTATTCATATTGTTGTATTTGATTTAATCATATGAACGGATCTATGGGCTTTGGGTTTCATAAATTTTAAAATGCTATATTCCGCTGCGCATGTGTCTACGAAACCCAACAGTGGTATCAGATCCCCGTTCATGTTGATTATTTCAATACCTAGATCATGTTACGTGTATATAAATTGTTTATGTGCCTAGCATGATATGAATATTGGATTATATGATGTTTATGTGTTTTGTGATTTTATGTGGTTTATTGTTTTGCAACTTTAATCGCACGATTCAATTGCAATAAATAAATTATGGTGGATTCAGAATTGTTGATTATTAATTTTTGATTGGATCAAAGTTTTAATAATCGGGGAAAAACAATTTTGAGACAAAAATTTCGAACTTTAAAAATTCTGCACCTTCTGATCAACCGGGCGACCGCACATAAGAGCCTGGGCGGCCGCACAGTTTTGGGCGACCGCACAGATCATCTTGGGCGGCCGCACAAAAGGATCAGAAAGTCTGATTTTGGTCAATAACAGAATCTGGAATTTTTCGAAAAATTCAACAAAACCAGTAATAGAACCAGTCCAGACTTGCTGATCTGGAATGGGTTTTGGGTAGTTGGTTTATGTGTGGATTTTGGGGTTTGATTTTCCTATTTGTTTTAGTCTTATGATTCTAAGATTGGTTCAAGGTTTGGATGGCTAATCTGCGTTCATCGAGATTGTGTTTCCCAAACTTGATCGCAATCGAAGTTTCAAAGATAAAACGAAGTTAGAATTATGAAGAGTTCATAATTGCTAAAATTGAGAAACAAAGTTCTTGATTCAATGATTGGAGATCCATGTGGAATTGTGGATGCAATTGGCCTACGTTCATCGAGACCATCTATTGCTTAGTTTCGGCCACATGGACTACTTTCTTGGTTTCTAGAATTAGTGCGGGATTGTGGTTGCCTAATGGCTTAGTTCGACCGCACTTCTTGTTGTCTTGATTTGGAGATAATAACCAAAGTTGAAATAGTCTCATCCTCATAATTATAGAGAAACTAATGACACATAAATATTATGCTTAAATTAATGGAGATTAATTTTGTGGCTAAACTTGATGCGTAACATGTTTATATTATGTGCTTATAAATGTGTTGTATGCTATATGTGATGAACCTTCAAAGAAAGTTTTAAGTCCTTTTGCCATGCCATGATTAAAACACTTGCTTATACATGAGTAATTTTATGTGGGCTTGCCAAAGCAAGGTGCATTGATTTTATTCATGTATGAGCAAGATGAGTGAATAAGAGTTTCCTATGCGTTTAAAATGGTTGGACTTAATTAAGCGTCAAAACAGTTTTGGGCTTAAGGCAAAGATGAGATTTAACATGCTTTTTGAAATTGGATTTCTTAAAGAATCTCATGAAAATAACTGAGAGTCATATGAGATATGATTGACAAGAGTTGTCTACCTAATTGATTTAATTTTGAGCGGTGCGCCAAAGCGTACTCAAAATTAGATTAAAGCGGGATCTCAACCCATCTAAATTATACTATACATTGGATGTATAAAGAAGGTTGTATAATTTAGTGGGAGTATTTTGTTTGAAAAATACATTATCTATTTCTTTAATGAAAAACTGGTACTTATTAAATTTTGGAAATTTTGCATATTTGTAGAAAATGACTACTAACACTCAATCAATTTCGTTGCGATCGATCCTTGAGAAGGATAAGCTCCAAGAGAATGGTACAAACTTTATGGATTGGATCCGTAGCCTAAGAATTGTTCTTAGGCAAGAAGATAAGTTGTACATTCTCGATGGGCCCCTTCCTGCTGAACCAGAACCTACTGCCCCTAGGGCAGAAAGAGACAGTTACAAGAAACATCGTAATGATTCCAGAGAAGTAAGCTGTCTCATGCTTGCTACTATATGCTCAAAACTCCAACAAAGTTTGGAACATTTGGAAGCCTATGAGATAGGCGTGGAGTTAAGAGCCATGTTTTAAGAACAAGCTAGGCAAGAGAGGTACAAGACCATTGTTGCATTCACCACTTGCAAAATGAATGAAGGGCAACAAGTGAGTCCTCACATGCTGAAAATGAAAGGTTATGTAGAGCACCTTGAGAAACTTGGCTATCTAATCCCATTGGAGCTAGCCACGGATCTCATTCTTAATTCATTGCCTAAAAGTTATAATCAGTTTGTGATGAATTATAACATGCATGGAATGGATAAGAATATCTCCGAGTTGCATGGGATGCTTAAAACTGCGGAGATGAAGATTGCGGAGAAAGGTTCTCCCGTGCTCTTAGTTCATGATGGGAAGAAGGCCGGTGCCAAAGGAAAGGGTAAGAAAGTTGTCAAACCCAAGATAAGCAAGGCAAGTGTTGCCAAGGCTTCTGAGGCAAAACCCGATTCACAAAAGGATGCAATCTGTTTCCATTGTCACGAGATTGGTCATTGGAAACGTAATTGCAAGGCTTTCTTGGAAGAGCAAAAGAAGAAGAAGAGCAGCAAGGCTGCGTCGACTTCAGGTATCTATATGATAGATATTCTCCTTTCTACCACTGATTCTTGGGTATTGGATACCGGATGTGGTTCTCACATTTGTTTAAATGTGCAGGGTCTAAAGAATAGGAGACTACTTAAAGAGGGTGAAGTAGACCTATGCGTGGGGAATGGAGCAAGAGTTGCTGCATTAGCCGTAGGGACTTATGAAGTTACTTTACCTTCCGGTTTAATACTTGTTTTGAACAATTGCTTTATGTATCGGATTTAAGTAGAAATATTATTTCAATTTCTTGTTTGGATAATGAAGGCTTTAAGTTTCTTATTGATAATAAGAAATTTTCTATTTATTTAAATGATGTGCTTTATGGTATTGCTAATTCATTTAATGGCCTTTATGTCTTGGATGTCAAAAATGAAAATAATGAAAATGTCTATCACATAAATAAGAAATCTAAACCAAATGATGTAAATCATACTTATTTGTGGCATTGCCGTCTTGGTCATATTAATGAGAAGCGTATCTCAAAACTCCATGGGGACGGACTTTTGGGTTCATGTGACTTAGAGTCATATGATACTTGTGAGTCGTGTCTTCTTGGAAAAATGACTAAGACACCTTTTACCAAGTTAGGTGAAAGGGCAAGTGACTTATTGGGGTTGATACATTCCGATGTATGCGGACCATTAAGTAGCAATGCTAGGGGAGGATTTCAATACTTCATAACCTTCACTGATGATTATAGTAGATTTGGGTATGTTTACCTAATGAAACATAAAAGTGAAGCATTTGAGATATTTAGAATATTTCAAAATGAAGTAGAAAAACAACTTGGCAAAAGTATTAAGGCACTTCGATCAGATCGTGGTGGAGAATACTTAAGCCAAGAATTTTGATGATCATCTAAAGAATTGTGGAATAGTTTCACAATTGACTCCACCCGGAACACCACAATGGAATGGTGTGTCTGGGAGGAGAAATCGGACCTTTTTAGACATGGTTCGATCGATGATGAGTCAAGTTGATCTTCCAATATCCTTTGGGGTTACGCCTAGAAACCGCTGCTTTCACACTAAATCGTGTTCCAACTAAATCGGTTCAAAAGACTCCATATGAGATGTGGAGTGGAAAGAAGCCTTGTCTGTCTTTCATGAAGATTTGGGGTTGTGAAGATTTTGTCAAAAGACTTGTCTCAGACAAACTTGCACACAAATCTGATAAATGTATTTTCGTGGGATATCCTAAGGAAACTAAAGGATATTACTTTTACAACAAAACGGACAACAAAGTGTTTGTTGCCCGAACTGGTGTCTTTCTAGAGAAAGAGTTTCTCTCTAAAGAAATCAGTGGGAGTAAAGTAAATCTTGAAGAAATTCGAGACCCAGAAAATAACATTGAACCAATAGTGGAACAAGAACAAGAACCACAAGGAGTTGTGGAACCTGTTCAAAATACACAAGTAACTCGCAGATCTAGTAGGTTACGATCCGAGCCCGAGAGATATGGATTTCTCGTAACGGATAGTAATGAGGTAGAAATCATTGAGAATGATGAACCCTCAACCTACCAAGAGGCGATGTCTTCTCCTGATTCGGACAAGTGGATGGAGCCATGGAATCCGAATTGCAATCCATGCAAGACAATCAAGTTTGGAATTTGATTGATGCGCCCGAAGGTGTAAAAACCATAGGATGCAAATGGGTCTTCAGGAAGAAGACTGACATGGATAGGAAGATGCATACTTACAAAGCTAGACTTGTAGCGAAAGGTTATAGGCAAGTTCATGGTATTGACTATGATGAGACCTTTTCACCCGTAGCAATGATCAAGTCTATAAGAATTCTGCTTGCTATTGCCTCATATCATGACTATGAAATATGCCAAATGGATGTCAAAACCGTTTTCCTAAATGGAAAACTACAAGAGGATGTGTATATGACACAACTAGGAGGTTTTGAACAGAATTCTAATGTATGCAAATTGCAGAGATCCATCTATGGATTGAAGCAAGCTTCAAGGAGTTGGAATCTCCGTTTTGATGAATCGGTCAAAGAGTTTGGTTTCATCAAGAACGACGATGAACCTTGTGTATACAAGAAGATTAGTGGGAGCATAGTGCTATTTCTTATCTTATATGTGGATGACATATTACTCATTGGAAACGACATTCCTACACTTCAGTCCGTAAAGACTTGGTTAGGAAATTGTTTCGTAATGAAAGATATGGGTGAAGCCGTATATATACTTGGCATTAAGATCTATAGAGATAGATCAAGGAGGCTACTTGGTTTAAGCCAAAGTACATACATTGACAAGGTCATTAGAAGATTCCGTATGGAAAATTCTAAGAGAGGCACCTTACCAGTGTTACATGGAGTTTCTCTAAGCAAGACTCAATGTCCTAAGACAAAAAATGAGCGTGAGAAAATGAATGATGTTCCATATGCTTCTGCTATTGGGTCCATCATGTATGCCATGATTTGTACTAGGCCGGATGTATCTTATGCTTTGAGCATGACAAGTAGATACCAATCTGACCACGGTGAAAATCACTGGGTGGCCGTAAAAGCGATTCTTAAGTACTTGAGAAGGACTAAAGATTCGTTTTTGGTCTATGGAGGAATGGAAGATGATCTCGTTGTAAATGCCTACACGGATGCAACCTTCCAAACCGACAAAGATGATAGCCGATCGCAATCGGGTTTTGTGTTTATGTTAAATGGTGGAGCTGTAAGCTGGAAGAGTTCCAAGCAAAGTATAACCGCTGATTCTACAACAGAAGCTGAGTATATTGCTGCATCAGATGCTGCAAAGGAAGCTGTTTGGATTAAGAAGTTCATCACTGAACTTGAAGTGGTTCCTAGTATTGCTAATCCAATAGACCTTTATTGCGATAATAATGGTGCTATTGCTCAAGCAAAGGAACCAAGAGCACATCAGAAATCCAAACACATACTTAGGCATTTTCATATCATTCAAGAGATCGTTGATAGGGGAGACGTAAATATATGCAGAGTACCTACTGATGACAATGTTGCAGACCCGCTAACAAAGGGACTTCCACAAGCTAAACATGATGGTCATGTTAGGTCCATGGGTATTAGATACATGGAAGATTGGGCCTAGGGCAAGTGGGAGATTGTTGGTAGTGGTGCCCTAGGCACGTTTAATAAACGTTGTAATTGTTATCATTTATTTCATATCAATAAAGAGATGTTTTGATTATTATTGTTGTTCATGTTTAATTATAATAATCTCCGTCCCTAGTACTTGTTAAGCACTAGCATAAAGGCTAAATGATCATGTTAGATTTATGGGTACTTGTTTGGAACAAGGTACTGGACATGACCCGCTGTATGAGATTTATGTCATGGTCTATGTCGAATATATATCTCATATTAGTTATGTCATTCGAATCCTTAGACATGAAGTTATTATAGTCTTCCACTTGATGAACATTATGTTTGACATATTCAAACGTTACCTTTAACCGGGTAGTTATAAAGTGTATGATTGGCATAATCAGATTCTCGTAGGGAAGAATAATAAGCTAAATGGATTTGTCCCTCCACGGAGAGATGTCAAGCTTGGGCCTCTCGTAGGAATGATGTTGATGAAATGTTCGGCCGGACTCAAATGAATTGATTGGATCAATGTCATTTGGATTATCAACATATTCGGAATCGAGAAAGTATTGAACAAAACAAGTTGACTGTTTGACCATGACTTGTGTTCAATGACATCGTGGACAAAAGGATTATGACATATTCTAAAGGAATGCGAACTTGTATCTGTAGACACCCCGCCTTGGACCGCTCACCCCGATTGTACATTTTGATCTTGTGTTTATCCCCATTTTAAGTGTTTCTCGTTAGTTTCTGTCACTTCCGTTAAGTTCCTGACTGACTTCGTTAAGTCCAGGGACTAAACTGAATGACAGGGCTGACTTTCTAGTACATTCTGTCAAAATTGCCTTCTCTGAGTCGCGCGCCTCCGACAGGAGGAGCCAGACGCGCGCGCCTCCCACCCCCAAAGCAGGAAGCGCGCGCCTCTGGGCGTCAGTTACAGATTTCTGGCCAGGATTCTCTCCCTTGCTCAATTTACAGGATTTTGCCTGGGAAGGATTTCTTGGTGACTGAGTTTTGGCACCAAAAACATCCCTCTTTCACCTATAAAAACCTTCCTTTACCTCCATTTTCAAGGACCGAAAACTGGGACGAAAACTTAAGACAAAACTTTGACCAAGAGACCTTGACTTTACCAAATTTCCTACTCTCAAAGCATTTTCCAAAGGATTTCTCCAAGTAATTCAACGAGAAGTGTTTGAAGTCTTTTGAAGTCTAGGTAAAGCTATTTCTTTCCCCTTCTCAACTTCATCTCTTTTCTCTTTCTTTTTGTATTATCAAAGTGCAATCACCCAAATCATTTTGGGACATGACTCTAATGATCACCTCATCTCATTGAGGTCGGTTAAAGAGTTATCTCCTACATTCCAAACTCTATTTTACAACCCCTTTTTATTATTTAAAGAAGAAGAAGAAGAACGTTTATCATTCATGTAGATTTTGATCAAGCAAGACCAACTTTAGTTGGGCAAGATGGGTGTTTCGGTACTTCCCATCTCGTAATCTAACCCCCGAACCTCAAAACAAAGAATCTCTGTTTTCGTAATCAAATTTAGGCTATTATCAATAGGTTTTTTCTTATGTTCCTTAAAACATAGGTGGCGACTCTAAAAACAATGTTTGACATCCTAGGATAATTCACCGCTCTAGCCAAGCCGTGGCTTCCCAGGGTGTCTACAGTGGCGACTCTGCTGGGGACTGCTTGAGGGTTAAACTTGCATTCTGATCAAAATCCATATCTTTTCTGGGCATTCTGATTCCTGATGGGGGAGGCGCGCGCTTCTGGCCTCTTCAGCCTAAGGCGCGCGCATCCCGCATCAAGGACCAGAATCGCCCACTTCTTCATGTTCTTCATCTTCTTCTTCTGCGATTCTCCACTAATCATTTCTGCAGGGGTTACAATATGCACATAGGACCAGGGCAATCCCCTGAGTCCAAAATCTGACAATCTGACAGGTGTGACCAGAAGTGCGCGCCTCCTAGTAGCATCTCGCTAGGCGCGCGCGTCTCATATCAACACTCAGAGGCGCACGCTTCTGGGTTGGTTCCCAGAACAGAAACAGGTTTCAGTGACTGAGCAGAACAGTGGGGTGTGGGCACAGTTGCCTGCATCAGAACAGAATTGAACCCTCGGACTGTTTATTTTTATGTTTTATTTACCGGTCACACGGGTGATTCGGGAGTTGTAATTTATGTGCTTATGTGTTTTTTTATCCTTCTTTTCAAAAAAAAAAAAAATATAAAAAAATATTTTGTCACTTGTTAGACCTCACACTACATGCACATATTCCTATGAATTGCTCACTATCGAGTCGCACAAGTCCAACCCCAAACCCGTCGAGGCCCGTCCTAGAAAGTTTCAAGCTCCACCCGACCTTGGCTCTTTTAAAGCGGTAAACCTCAGCCCGTGGCGTAGTTCAAGACTACATGCCGGGGGTGACCTTTGAGCCTCATATTCAAGCCGAGCACAAGCCACACAATTCTAGTTAGGGTCTAAAACTCCGTGACTCAAGTCGGTTTCCATGTACCGGGATTTCCCTAAACTAATGTCTTCAAATCATACATGCCAACTTGTTGAAACGGACGCAATAAAAATCCATCCCCAAAAGTGGTTATTTTGGACGAAAATAAAAATCCGTCCCCCCATGTATGCTTTACTACATTAATTTAGTTTAATCCCGATACATGTAGGATTCACAAACGCGATGGAATCCGATGAGTATATGGGACCGCGAGATGGTCTATATACTAGTGTGACGATTCCATTATTTTCTTAGAAACCCAAAAGGGATCCTTTCCCTCCGACTTATAAAAAAAAAGAGTCTTTTCTTATGTGGTTCGAGTCGTGTGCCCAACTGTGTGTTCTAAGCCTCTTCGTGGACCGCAAGTGTTACTCAAGACTGACAAGGGCCTCTTCTGCAATCTAGGTTCAATTGGTACTTACAGAGTCTACCGGGATTCGGCAAATCGGTTAGTCCGTGAAGAGATCACTCCAACAGCTTCTACATCAACCATGACTGGCAGCAGCAACGCCATGTCTCTCGAACAGCTTTCAACCATGGTCCAACTCCTCCAATAACAAGTCTCCACCCTTAATAAGGAGGCACAAAGCAAAGACGACATTTGGCAATCCCACCTCGACAGCCAAAGGGAGGCCCACGAGGCCGAGATGGAGCTAATGAAAGAAAAGCTCACTAATCTTGCCAAGAGGAAGAACAAGAATAATGATGACGAATCCGAATGGACCGAGGGTTTGTTCAAAAGTCCTTATGTCAACACCCGCACCAAGAGAATGGGAGAGCCGAGTTCCGAGAACAATGAGCCCAAAATGGTGGATTCTATCATGGCCTACATCGACCAAAAATTCAATGGGCTCAACATGGGGAAAGGCTCCGACACAAGACTTTATCAATCATCCATCCTCATGAGTACTATGGCCGCTCTTCCTGATAAGTTCAAGATGCCCGACATAAGCAAATTCAAGGGCAACTCTTGTCCTATGGCTCACATTGAGACTTATATTTGGGCAATGGTTCCGAAGATGGTCTCCCCCAAGGTGATGGCTCAATGCTTTCCTCTCACTCTCGAGGGGGCGGCAAAAGGTTCGTATGCTACTCTCCCGCTCACTGTCCGTCTTGATTGGGACTCCGCCATGCTTGCCTTCAAGAACCAATACCAAGGCAACACCACTCACCGGCCCACAAGGAAAGAGCTAGAGAACACTACTCAACGAGACCACAAGTCCTTCATCGACTTCACAAGGAGATGGAATGATAAACTCTCCGAGATTGTGGAAAGGCCAAATACCAAGGAGCAAATGGACATCTTTCTCAAATGTCTCAAAATTGATCTCCGCACCCACCTAAGTGGGGCTTGCTATGCGGATTTCTCCCAAATGTATGTGGCGGGGGTCCGAATGGACGAGTTGCTCAAATAAGTGAAGAAAAGTGCTCCTAGCTATCGCTACAAGGCCGCTTCCAACTCCACAAAAGAGGCCTCGGTCAACGCCGTCACGATCGACAAGGGGAATTACAAAAAGGTTCCTCCACCTCAAGGGAAGAAGTCTCGAAATGACCGTGTCTACACGCCTCTCCAAGGCATGACTCAAACCGAAGTGTTCGAAGTCCTCAAAGCAAAGGGTCAAGTCACACCCGTACAAGGGTACCAACCCAAGACGGTCCACCCCAATCATGCTCACCACAAATATTGTGGCTACCACCAATATAGTGGCCACACCACCGAGGAATGCTTCGTTCTCCGCAATGTCATTCAAGATCTCATAGACAAGAAAGAATTTGTAGTGACTAATGGCGAACATGTCAATGTAATAGAGATAGGAGAACTCTAGGGGACCACCCATTCAATGACAATTGTGAATGGGGGCCCCAATGTTATGAATAAACTTGACAATTCTTGTTATGTTGTAACTTACGATGAGGTAATGAGGGAAGTACTAGAGAATAGGAAAAAGAAGCAAGATGGGAACGTCAACATGCTAACTCGATCCGGTCGAGTCATAGCAAGCAACCCTTCCACTTCCGCACCAAGCTCCTCTTCTCAAAGGCCGCAAGCTCGCGACACTCCCGAAGATCCTCTACTTGTCCAACTCAAGAAAACTCAAGCCAACATCTCTATTTGGGACCTCATTGCATCCTCAAAGAAACACCGAGATCTTGTCATCCGCAATCTCGATGATACATCAGTTTCTCCCGATACTACTCCCGAGGACCTCACGTCAATGATCGGTCACATTCATTTTGGCAACGTCATCACCTTTGCCGATATGGACCTTCCACCATTTGGTTCCGACCACAACGAGGCTATCTACCTCAAAGTACGAGCAAGGGGGAGGCCCATCTCAAGAGTCTTAGTGGACGGTGGTTCCGCACTCAACCTCATGCCTAGCAGAATCATGGGCATACTGGGGCTTAAGGATTCCGATTTGAAGCCTTCTACTCAAGTAATCCGAGGTTATGACAGCACCGCCCGTACAGTCATGGGCATGATCGAAATAGACATTGAGTTTGGAAGCATGGTCATGTCTGTTCCATTCCAAGTGCTTGACATCCCGGCCTCGTTCAACTTGCTTTTGGGTCGACCATGGATTCACAGTTCTAATGCCGTCCCGTCAACTCTTCATCAATGTGTCAAGATCCGAAATGGTGATGAAATAGTGACCGTCATGGCCAAAAAACGTCACTATCCACAGAAAAGGTGAGCCCGTCCACCAAGTTCAGCATGGTTTACCAGACTCCACTCTCTCCGGCGTCTCAATCAACGCCATTGACAAAGAAGGGGGAAACGGATCATGGACCCCCAGCAATCACAAAGTCCTTCACATGATGAGGAATATGGACTACTTCCCTGGTTTAGGCCTAAGGAAATATCAACAAGGAATCCTACATCCTGTGCAAGTCCCATTTGTCAAGAACACATTCGGTTTGGGGTACGAGCCTTCCAGAGAAGACTTGAAGCAAGAGCAAGCAATCAAGAATGAAAAGGCCAAGGCTCGTAAAGAAGGCCATCGTTATGAGGTCCCTAATCTAAGGCCTTACCGCAAGACGTTGAATGGCTATTTTGTCCGCCAAGGGGAAGATGTTCCATACATGATCTTTCCCGAGCCATGGGTTAACAATAAGGGTGTCAAACGGTCTCGAAATCTTCTCCGATTGTGAGATCCAGAAATCCGAAAGGGAACCAACTCCCATGTCGCCCCGTGAATGGTGGGGAAGGAAGGTGACTATAGAGTCCGAGACAGAAATCATCGTGGGGGAAGAACTGACAGATTTAGCCTCCATGTTCGAAGATCTTGCCATAATGAATGAATGCCAAGTCAACGCCATCCATGGCACCGTCACCATGAACGAGACTATCAGTGAGATCCCGCCAAGCTCCGAGCCGATCAACAATTGGTATTCTACGAAAGGGCCCGTGGTATCCGAAGAATTCTTAGTCCAAGAAATGGGTTGCATACCCCGCACAGCGACAAAGGAAGAGCGGCTCACACTTACTTTTGAGTCCGAGAGTGTCTCTAATACCCTCACCCAAGAGGATTTGGAGGCCATAGCCGAGCGTGTGTTTCCTTTCTTTGCTAATGAAAAATTTGATATTTCTGAGCACCCTGAGATTGCAAACATCATAAATGATGAATTAACTAATAATGAACTTAACGAACAAGTTAATAACGATTCAAATTATGATGAAATAGACCACGAAAACACAACATACTTAAATGAACTTGCTCAACAAGTCCGTAGTCGTGGTGAAAATGGTCCAGAGGCTGACGAAGAATTGCATGTTGTTAATCTGGGTACCGAAGAAGAGCCAAGAGAAACTAAGATCGGAAGCTTCTTCAAGGGGGGTGACAGAGATAGATTGACTGCACTACTACGGGAGTTCGTGGATGTGTTCGTATAGTCATACAAAGACATGCCGGGTTTGGACAGAAAGGTAGCGGAGCACAGAATTCCGATCAGAGAAGATGCCAAACCAGTAAAGCAGAAGCTCAGAAAGATCAAGCCAGAATGGTCTCTGCAAGTCAAAGAAGAGATTGAGAAGCTCCTCAGTGTGGGTTTCATCAAGGTTATCGAGTATCCAACATGGTTAGCCAACATCGTGACAGTCAGAAAGGCAAACGGCAAGGTTCGAGTTTGTGTGGACTTCCGGGATTTGAACAAAGCTTCCCCAAAGGATGATTTTCCACTCCCTAACATCGACATGCTGGTCGACTCCACTGCTGCCTATGAGGTTCGCTCATTCGTGGATGGGTTTGCTGGGTACAATCAGATTCTCATGGCTGAGGATAAAACAGCCTTCACAGCACCGTGGGGTACCTTTTGCTACACAGTCATGCCATTTGGGTTTGCTGGGTACAATCAGATTCTCATGGCTGGGGCTTCCTACCAAAGAACCGTGACAGACTTGTTCCACGATATGATTCACAAAGAAATCGAGGTCTATGTGGATGACATGATCATTCACTCCAAAGGGACCGATGGTCAACATTTAATCGATCTCCGCAAGTTCTTTGAAAGGCTTCGTCAACACAAGATGAGGCTCAACCCTGCAAAGTGCACGTTCGGGGTTATCCGAGGTAAAGTCCTTGGTTATATGGTCACTGAAAGGGGAATTGAAGTAGACCCCTCCAAAATCAAGGCAATCATTGACATGCCTCCCCCAAAGACGCAGAAAGAGATCAAAGGTTTCATGGGCAGACTGCAATACATCAGTCGGTTTGTGCACCAACTCACTTCCATGTGCGAGCCAATCTTCAAGCTACTCAAGAAGAATGTGGCTCTAGAATGGACCGACGCGTGCCAAGAAGCCTTCGACCAAGTGAAGCATTACTTGACGTGCCCTCCTGTTCTAGTTCCGCCGCACAAGGAGAAGCCTCTTTTGCTCTATCTCACTGTCAATGATGAAGCCCTAGGGGCTATGTTAGCACAAGAGCAACGAGAATCCACAAAGGAGAGTGCCATTTATTTTGTCAGTCGCCGATTCCAAGGAGGCGAAAAGAACTACTCTGTCTTAGAGAAGTCATGTGCAGCATTGGTTTGGGTCACTCAAAAGCTCAAACACTACATGGAAGCTTTTCCGATTAGCAAAGGTGGACCCGCTCTGCTACATCTTCGAGAAGCCTTTCATGTCAACAAGAATAGCCAAATGGTACTTCATGCTCGCCGGCTATTATATCACTTACGTCACACTAAAATCCGTCAGGGGGAAAGTGTTCAGTGACCAGCTTGCCGAATTCCCGTGTGACGAAGTGAAGGGGGAAGACGTACAGTTCCCCGACGAGCATTTAATTTGTACTGCAACCGAGGAAAATAAGTGGCAACTTTTTTTCGATGGCGCCGCCAATAAACACGGTTTTGGTATAGGAGTATTGCTTGTCGATCCAAAAGACATCTACACTCCCATTGCCATCCGTCTGGAATTCGAAGCTACCAACAACATTTCCGAGTACGAAGCATACATAGCAGGGCTCGAAGAATCTCTCGAAAGAAACATCACGGAACTAGAAGTATTCGGCGACTCTTTGCTCCTTATCAATCAGCAATCGGGTAAATGGCGAATCCAAGACCCGACCCTCCAACAGTATGGTCAGCACCTTGAAGAATTGGTTGAACAATTCCAAGAGATCACTTTCAACTACCTGCCAAGGGATAAAAATCGCTTCGCCGATGCACTGGCCACTATAGCTTCATTAGTCGAAATGCCCAAAGGGAAAATGGTGAAGCCTTTCAAAATTGCCCGAAGGAACAGTCCGGCGTACTGCATGAGTATCGAGATCGACGAGGTTCAAACAAACTCCCCGTGGTATTCGGATATCATGAATTTCCTCAAAGATGGCATTTATCCCGAGAATAGCAATAAGAAGTCTCAAACGGCCCTGCAAAGGCTAGCCTCTCGGTACGTATTGATTGGGGACCGAGTCTACAAAAGGCACCACGACGGGATCAATCTCTTATGCGCCAATGAGGCCGAAGCTCAAGAGATAATGTGTGAAGTGCACGAAGGAGAGTGTGGACCCCACATGAATGGGTTTATGCTAGTCAAGAAGATACTCCGCATTGGTTACTATTGGAGCACTATGGAACGAGACTGTATCGAGAAAGTCAAAAGGTGTGCCAAGTGCCAATTCCATGCTAATCTGCAACATGCTCCACCCTCGCAACTTTACAACATGGTCACACCTTGGCCATTCTCTTGTTGGGGCATAGACATCATCGGCAAAGTCCATCCTGCTGGAAGCAATGGGCAGTCATTCGTCCTAGTGGCCGTCGACTACTTCACAAAGTGGGTCGAAGCACAAGCCTATCGGACTCTCAACGCCAAGAAAGTGGCCGAATTTGTAAAGATTAATATCATGTGCCGATACGGCGTGCCTCATAAAATCATTTCCGACAACGGCTCTCATTTTGAGAAGGAAATGGATGCACTTTTGGTAGAGTACAAGATCACCAAACACAAGTCATCTCCTTACCGTCCCAAGCAAATGGCGCGGTCGAAGCAGCTAATAAGACCATCGAGACCATCGTCAAGAAAATGGCCTCAACGGGAAGGGATTGGCCCGAGAAGCTACCATTAGCATTGTGGGGCTACCGCACATCAATACGGTCAGCAACAGGAGAAACTCCTTATGCGTTAGTCTATGGTTCTGAAGCCGTACTCCCAATCGAACTTGAAGTCCCATCTCTACGGGTCCTCCTCGAGAATCAAGTCAACGAGGTCGACTGGATGCAAAGTCGATATGAACAGCTAGCCTTACTCGACGAGAAAAGGCTAAGAGCACTCGAACGCACAAGGGCGTATCAGCAAAGGATGGCAAGAGCTTTCAACAAAAGGGTAAAGTCTCGAAACATCAATGTGGGAGATTTGGTCTTAAGAAAACATCCTCCTAACGCCATGAATCCCCTGGGCAAATGGGGACCCCGATGGATCGGTCCGTACGTGGTCAAGAAGATACTAAGCGGCGGTGCAGTCCGACTCATGGATTTAGATGGTGACCAGCTGCCAAAGGAGGTCAACCTCGACAAGCTCAAGAGGTTCTACGCTTAATAAACAAAGACCATTTAAAAAAAAAAAAAAAAAAATCGCTCGCTAGGTTGAAAACCCGCAAGGGCGGCCTAGGCAAAAATTAGAGCACGTGCAAAAAAGAAGCCCGCTAGATTGAAACCCGAAATGGCGGTCTAGGCAAAAAACAGGGTGCACAAAAAAAAAATGGTATTTGTTTGTTTGAACTACGGAGACCTGAGCCTCCCAACTGGAGGAACGTAGGCAACCTTCGGGTGCGGTCTAAAACATATCAAAAATACCCAATTCACTTCAAATAACAAGATGCAATTTCTTATTTCATTCAATGAATTATTCAAGCCATTACAACGGATTTATTAAGCAACAAAAGACATCAAAATATTAAATCCTAAAACAAAGTGGTCTAATTGCAATCTCTTGGGGTACAAAGAAAAATTTAATCTTTCTTAGGTTTGGGAACCCATTGCTTCTTGTTATGTCCTTTAGTCTTCTTGGATGGGGACGGAACATTCTTGGGACCACCAAGACGGGAGAAAACGCTAGGACGGGACGGAGCTTCATCAATGGCTTTCCCTTTGCCCTTATCAAGCGGAGCCTTAGCGGGGACGACCATGGGACGCTTCCACACATAGGAGGAATTTCCCTTACCTTTCTTCTTCTTGGGAAAATGACGGGGTCTATAGTCCCGCACATGAACCACCGGTCTCACGGGATCAACGACATCGTCATTGGGCCTTCCCAAACGATCAAAAACGCTCGGACGCTTCTCCACCATCGAGACGGACCCCACAGTTGGAACGGCGTTCACCATAGGAACGGACTTCTCACCCTCGGGGACGGAAACCTTGACTTCAAAAGAGAAAGTCATTGGGGCCATTATGACAAGAATTTTGTGGTTTAAGAGGAGAAAGTGTTCGCAGAAGAATGCTCTGTGACCATTCTGGTCGAAAATGGTTCAAAATTTATAGCTGTTGGAACATTCTGATTAGAAAAAGAAAGGGGCTGTAATTCAGCAGGCCAGAAGCACGCGCCTCCGACCAAGGCTGCACAACGCGCGCGCCTCCCACAAGCAAGGCCCAACGCGCGCGCCTTTGACAGCAGTTCAGACAGAAACAACCCTTGTCAGTTCAGAACAGAACCCAAGCACTTCAACATATCCAACCTGCAGCAAAATCAAATCCCAGCAGCAAAAAGGAGTTCAAGCATCAACAACAAGCATTCTTTGGGCACACATTTGTTTGTAAAGAGTCGACACCTAAGATCGAGTCGCTAATAAAGCATAAAATGAGTAGTAAAATAACTAGGATTGTAAATACATGTTAAATGTTATTACAGGCAAAAGTAAAAGTGTTTCAATCCCTCATCCTCTCAGCCACAACAGCCCGGGCACATCATCACCAGCACTGTGCTCATCCCCTGCTACCGCTCTCGGTCTCCTCATCATCATCGTCATCCTCATCATCATCATCATCATCATCATCCTCAGACTCAGATGTCTCAACCACAACATCAGGACGGGTCCTCTTGGCAGCTCTCCCTGACGAACTAGCGTTACCCCGGCTCTGGCTACCCTCTCGGCTCAGACTCCTACGGTGGCTACCTCCGTGGCTCAAACTCCTGCTCAGCGACTGCCTCGCTGAAGAGACAGCCTCATCAATGTCCAGTGCAGCATCCCTGCAGCCTCGTCCCATGCCCCAAGCACCTCGGGCAGCTCCTCTCGCAGCACCAGAGACAGCACCAGCAGCATCTCTAGTCATGGCAGCAATATCCCTGCACAGCTCCAGACCCTCTCCTCTAGCTGACGGAGCCTCCGCCTCATCCCTTTGTTCTGTCTGCCCAAATTCCTATAAGCAGCTACGGGCACCTGTTGCAACAAAGAACAGGAAAAGGAAGTTACATCAATACAAAGGACAGAAAAACAAGACTGGAACTGAGAAATGCAAAGATGGTCAGAAAAACATACCACAGCAGCCTGAGCGGGAGGCTCTCTCTCCGGTGACATATCCTCGGGAACAATCTCCCTCTGCTCCTCAAAGACCACGAAGTTGGAATAAGTGTAATAGGGAGGAGGCAAAGGAGGATCAAAACAATACCCGGCACCGGTAGTATAAAACCGAGCGGAGGTCGTTGGAGCAGCCTGTGATCTCCTCGGATCAGCGAACATGAAGCCTTGCATCAAGTTGTTCTCCCTGAAGAGGCCATAATCCTGATCCAAGTGAATGTAAGGGACGGCATCAACCCCTACCATATATGCCGCGCGATCAGCCTCTGAAAGTGACCTCCAATTACGAGGGCAGAAAGGAGGAACGTCTGGAACTGCAGGACGAGGGGGGGTGTAAAAGTCTATCACCTGGGTACCATGCTGCCAGAACACTCGGTCTCCCAAATACAGAGCCATACACTCACCCGAACTCATCAAAAGCCGATAACGGGTAGGAATAAGAGTATGCTCAAACCAGTGCTGAACTGATCTCCACGGATACAAAGAGAAGGCAAGGGACTCAGGCCTCAAGGTGTCCAAGTGCCGTCGGGCCGAAGTAAGACTAATGGGGTTCGTACCAGTCTTCACATTCCTCTCCTTGTACGCCCACCGTGCGCAGTCCGGATACTGGGGCTGGCCTTCCTTGGCAATCTTGAAATCCCTCAGATTCAGGATAGCAAAAGCCCAAAGCTGTAGACAAGAGGCAGAAACAAAGTTAATGACAGTCAACGAAAAATGCAGTTATGACCAAGGCAAGGAGAATATAAGAGGGACAGTAAGTGGTATACCTCCCACAGCAAGCTGAAGCCCGTAACCGAGCTAGTGGTCGAGCGGCTGGTCAAATCCATGCTGTGGTAACAAGTAGCTAAGCCCGCTGCGCCCCAGTTATACTGGCCGATCTGGTCCAAATCCACTAACAAGTCAAGCAGAGCCAAAGAGGCCGAAGATCACCCGTTGGCAAACAGAGTATGGGATAACAAGTACCAAATAAAGTAACGGGCCACGGCATCGACCCGATCAGCAGTAACACCTCGAGCCTTAGCCATCAAGATGCTGAAATAAGCCCGGATTCGCCCCCATGTCACTCGAGAATTCTTGACCTCGAACCGGCAGTCAACCAAAGCTAGTAACTCATCCGGAGTCCGAACAGCCCCTCTCAAACCAAAAGGGACAGGCATCCCTATGAATGGCAAGCCCGTCAAAGCGGTGAAATCGGTAGGCGTCATAGTCACCTCGCCCATGGGTAAATGGAAGGTATGGGTGGTGTCCCACCATCTTTCTCTCAATGCCTGGACCACATCGGGATCATTCTTCAAAGCTGGGAGGCTGGTGACAAAAAGACCAAAATGAGTCCCTGACTCGGGCCCGAACATTCTCAGGAAACCTCTTCCATATAGAGATGGGCCCATGAGCCCCACCACGAATCTCTGTCAGACGGGTCCACTCCTGAAAAGAAAGAAGGAAGAGCGAAAATTTCATCAGCATGACTGCTAGAAAACGGATGAACTCAACACAGAGATTTCAATGGCAGAAAAATGTACAAGCAAGTGTGTGAACATGAAAATGGGTGCCCCAACATGTTTCTTACAACAAATCAGCAGCAATGAACAACATGCAAGGAATGATCAATAAAGCTGCTGCAGCAATATTTCGGGTAAAGAAAACGGAACTTCATGAAATCCAAAATCGACAAGAAAGGTGAGGGATTCTTACCAAACCCGAAGTCACGAAGTGAGAAATGTGGGTATGAGGCCGGAAGGTAAGTAAGCTCGGGTCCATAGCTTCAACCCCAATTTCGGGCTCCTCGCCCTGTGGCATCTCGAACGGAGGCGATTGTTGACGATCCGACATCGTTTCTGTGACGGAATTGATCTTAGAGCAGCAAGAAAGTGTTTTGGGGTGATTTCTCTACGAAAATTTGGTTTGGAATTTGGAGGGTTCTTCAAATTTTTGAAAACTTGCCGAAAAACAGTGAACCGCCTGTTTAAATATGCTGAACTTATGCGCCAGGCGCGCGCCCCCCGACATACTCATCCGAGGCGCGCGCATCCCACAACGAGGCCCGGATGCGCGCTCTTCCCATCATCAGGCAGGTTCAGAAGCAGTCTCCCATGCAAGAAACCATGCACCGTATCAAGGTTTCCCCACGGATTCCGAACTCCCTAAGTTCCGTCACGAGTACCATACCCCCCTCAAGGGTCAATCTCAACATTTCATCCGCAGCAGGAATATTTTTCTGGTCGTGGTCAACTGTGCCCGCACCCCACAATTCAAAAAGTCAAGAGTGACTCCAAGTGGCACGCGACTTCAAAGCAATATTTCATCAACGAATTTCACTAACGGATTCGTCTTCAAAGGTTCACCAACGGCCTCTACAAAGGTTCACTAACGGCCTCATCAACGGATTTCACTAACGGATTCGTCTTCAAAGGCTCACCAACGGCCTCTACAAAGGTTCACTAACGGCCTCATCAACGGATTTCACTAACGGATTCGTCTTCAAAGGCTCACCAACGGCCTCTTCAAAGGTTCACTAACAGCCTCATCAACGGATTTCACTAATGGATTCGTCTTCAAAGGTTCACCAACGGCCTCATTCAAGGGTTCACTAACGGCCTCATCAACGGATTTCACTAACGGATTCGTCTTCAAAGGTTCACCAACGGCCTCTACAAAGGTTCACTAACGGCCTCATCAACGGATTTTACTAACGGATTCGTCTTCAAAGGTTCACCAACGGCCTCTACAAAGGTTCACTAATGGCCTCATCAACGGATTTCACTAACGGATTCGTCTTCAAAGGCTCACCAACGGCCTCTTCAAAGGTTCACTAACGGCCTCATCAACGGATTTCACTAACGGATTCGTCTTCAAAGGTTCACCAACGACCTCTACAAAGGTTCACTAACGGCCTCATCAACGGATTTCACTAACGGATTCGTCTTCAAAGGTTCACCAACGGCCTCATCAACGGATTTTACTAACGGATTCGTCTTCAAAGGTTCACCAACGGCCTCTTCAAAGGTTCACTAACGGCCTCATCAACGGATTTCACTAACGGATTCATCTTCAAAGGTTCACCAACAGCCTCTACAAAGGTTCACTAATGGCCTCATCAACGGATTTCACTAACGGATTCGTCCTCAAAGGTTCACCAACGGCCTCTCCAAAAGGTTCACTAACGGTCTCGTTCAAAAGGTTCACTAACGGCCTCATTCAACATATTCAGCCGGCAGGTTCACCTAACGAATCATGCCACCCCCTCTATCAACAAAAGCCGCTCACACAGGGAGCGCACCACTATCTCTCGCAATTTCAAATTCCTGCTTTCATCGAGTCTTTGCTTTTTTCTTGGTGATGTCCTCGGCGGGTGTTTTAACTTTCGTCGACGCGTTTTGCTTTGCAATCCACATCACCGAGGGGCTCTGTAGACACCCCGCCTTGGACCGCTCACCCCAATTGCACATTTTGATCTTGTGTTTCTCCCCATTTTAAGTGTTTCTCGTTAATTTCTGTCACTTTCATTAAGTTCCTGACTGACTTCGTTAAGTCCAGGGACTAAACTGAATGACAGGGCTGACTTTCTAGTCCATTCTGTCAAAATTGCCTTCTCTGAGTCGCGCGCCTCCGACAGGAGGAGCCAGACGCGCGCGTCTCCCGCCCCCAAAGCAGGAAGCGCGCGCCTCTGGGCGTCAGTTACAGATTTCTGGCCAGGATTCTCTCCCTTGCTCAATTTACAGGATTTTGCCCGGGAAGGATTTCTTGGTGACTGAGTTTTGGCACCAAAAATATCCCTCTTTCACCTATAAAAACCTCCCTTCACCTCCATTTTCAAGGACCGAAAACTGGGACGAAAACTTAAGACAAAACTTTGACCAAGAGACCTTGACTTTACCAAATTTCCTACTCTCAAAGCATTTTCCAAAGGATTTCTCCAAGTAATTCAACGAGAAGTGTTTGAAGTCTTTTGAAGTCTAGGTAAAGCTATTTCTTTCCCCTTCTCAACTTCATCTCTTTTCTCTTTCTTTTTGTATTATCAAAGTGCAATCACCAAAATCATTTTGGGACATGACTCTAATGATCACCTCATCTCATTAAGGTCGGTTAAAGAGTTATCTCCTACATTCCAAACTCTATTTTACAACCCCTTTTTAGGATTTAAAGAAGAAGAAGAAGAACGTTTATCATTCATGTAGATTTTGATCAAGCAAGACCAACTTTAGTTGGGCAAGATGGGTGTTTCGGTACTTCCCATCTCGTAATCTAACCCCCGAACCTCAAAACAAAGAATCTCTGTTTTCGTAATCAAATTTAGGCTATTATCAATAGGTTTTTTCTTATGTTCCTCAAAACATAGGTGGCGACTCTAAAAACAATGTTAGACATCCTAGGATAATTCACCGCTCTAGCCAAGCCGTGGCTTCCCGGGGTATCTACAGTATCTAGTTATACTATTTGGGTAGGTATGACGGTTTGCTGGAACCTAATCATATCTTATGGTTTTATGTTTGAACCCATTGCCAACTTAGTATAATCCTAGAGGGTCACACATAATAGAACGAAACTTAAATAAGGACTACATTGGAATTTTGGAATTTTTGGGAATCTGGACAAGTGGGCGACCGCAGAATATGGGTTGGGCGGCCGCACAGTTTGGGTCAGTTTGTACCAGAAACCTTCCAGATAGATGTGCGACCGCACAATGGTTTTGGGCGGCCGCACACTATGTCGGGACAGGTTTCCTAATTTGTTTTGGAAAAGAATTTTGGACGGGTTTTGACACAAGTTTCCTATTTGGAATAGGTCTAACTTGTATATAAACAGCCAAATTCGGGCCAGAACACATCATAACTTTTGTGCAAGTCTCCAAAGGGTTTGAGAGAGTTTTATTTTGTTCTAAGATATCCTTAATTGAAGAGCAAAATAATACACAAAGAAAAATTACATATAGTTCATATTAATTGTGAAAACGTGTTTCACAATTTGGTCTAACAACCAAGATCAAGAAGCTCCTTGATATTCGTTCGTGGTGTGGATATCGCTAGAGCGTGAAGCTCATCATCTTCAAAGTTCGTGTTCTTACTTTCATTGTGATCAAGCTTCAAATCTCCACCAAGATCAAAGCTAGAATTCAAAGTCATCAAGGGTTAGTTTTTCCTCTATTCATATTGTTGTATTTGATTTAATCATATGAACGGATCTATGGGCTTTGGGTTTCATAAATTTTAAAATGCTATATTCCGCTGCGCATGTGTCTACGAAACCCAACAAGAGTATGCTCTATGACACCATATATCGGTCTCCAAGGGAACAATGACTGAGACACAGACTCGGGCCTCAGACCATCCAGATATTGCCTGGCTGAAACCAATCCAATGGGGACAGTGCCGGTCTTCACATTACTGGCCTTGTAAGACCACCTAGCACAATCAGGATACAGGGGCTGACCCTCTCTCCCAATCCTAAAATCCCTCATGCCCAGAATGGCAAAAGCCCACAGCTGCAAAAAGAAGCAAGGGAAGAAATTAAATACAGTTGAAAGTGCAGAAAAGACAGAAATCGAAAAGGGAAAAACAGTAAATGTACCTCCCAAGCAAGAGAAAATCCCGTGACCGAGCTCCTAGTCGAATGACTAGTCAAGTCCATGCCATAATAACAAGCAGCCAGACCCGCTGTACCCCAGTTGTACTGCGTAGCCTGGTCCGAGTCCCTCTACATCAGTAGGCAGACTTTCGAGTCCCTCTACATCGGCAGGCAGACTCTCCAGTCCCTCCAAATCAGCACGCAGACTTTCGAGTCCTTCTACATCGGCAGGCAGACTCTCCAGTCCCTCCAAATTAGCAGGCAGACTTTTGAGTCCCTCTACATCGGTAGGCAAACTCTCCAGTCCCTCCAAGTCCTCTATACGGACTCTAAATTTTGGCCACGGTGCGCCAATTTCTATCACCGCACCCCTACTATCAGCAAAAGCCGCTCACACAGGGAGCACACTCCTATCTATTGTAATTTCAAGATTCTTGTTTTCATCGAGTCTTTGTTTTTTTCCTGGTGATGTCCTCGACGGATGTTTTGTTCTTTCGTCAACGCGTTTTGCTTTGCAACCCGCGTCGTCGAGGGGCTCTGTAGACACCCCGCCTTGGACCGCTTACCCCGATTACACATTTAATTTTATGTTTCTCCCTATTTTAAGTGTTTCTCGTTAGTTTCTGTTACTTCCGTTAAGTTCTTGACTGACTTCGTTAAGTCCAGGGACCAAACTGAATAACAGTGTTGACTTTCTAATCCATTCTGTCATTTTTACCATCTCCAAGGCGGCACACCCTCCCTTTGGGACCAGAGGCGCGTGCATCCCGCCACCAAGGCAGGATGCGCGTGTACCTGGGCGTCAGTTACAGATTTCTTTCCAAGAATCCCTCCCTTGCTCCTTTTAACTGGATTTGCTCGGGAAATTGACCTTTGTGACTTGGTTTTGGCACCAAAAACTCACCTTCTTCACCTATATAAACACCTCTAATTCATCTTTGAATGAGAGGAGGATTTTGATCATTAACAAAACTATACACAAATACTTACAAGGCATTTTCCTAAGAACCTTTTGAAGGAGTCCTTGAAGTTCTTTGAAGTTATAGGTAAAAGACTACTCTTTTCCCTCCTTTTCTACTTCATCTCTTTTCTCTTCCTTTTACTTTAAATCAAAAGTGCAACCACCCAAACATTTTTTGAGACATGACATCAAAGACTACTTCACTTCATTAAAGCTAGTCACGAAGTCATCATTCCAAACACCCCTTTTTTAACCCCCTTATCATCAAGAATAAGAAGAACATTTCATCATTTATGTAGATTTTGATCAAGCAATACCAACTTTAGTTGGGCGAGATGGGTGTTTAAGTACTTCCCATCTCGTAACCTAACCCCCAAACCTCATAACAAAGAATCTCTGTTTTCGTAATCAAACTTAGGCTATACACATTAGGTTTTTCTTATGTTCCTCTAAAACATAGGTGGAGACTCTAAAACACAAATAGACATCCTAGGGTAACACACGTGCTCTAGCCAAGCCGTGGTCCCCCGGGGTATCTACAGCAGTAAGGATAATAAACAAGCTATTTGGAGAGGTTCGATCGATGAAAGATCTACGTCCTCTACCAAGATGGTTAGTCTTGGAGTTTCTAATGAGTTATATATTGATGAGAGGAGATTTTACAAGATTACAAAGAATCAAAACTCAAATCAAAATCTATTATATGAAAAGCAAATCCTAGACTAAACCGGTGTATCTCAAGAAGTAAGATTTAAATGATTGAAGCTTCAAGAGGTGTATGTGTGTCAGAAATTCTGGGCTCTAAGAATCTATGAGATGAAGAGCACGAAGAATTCTGGGTGTTACAAGGCTTAGGATCTGGGCATGAGTTTACAGGTATGAAGGTTTGAAGGTTGATCTTGAGAATCCGGGTTTTAAGCAGTAATCTTCAGAACTTCAAGGTTTCTCTTAGAAGGTAAGAACTCAAGCAACTTAGAAATGAAGATGAGAAGGCTATTTATAGCTGAGAGCTTATAACTAGCCGTTGGAGCTCTGAGCAAGGAAAATGAGCTGGCACAATGTGATTGGTGCGCAGGTGTCCTTTGTAGCCGTTGGAGACAGAGCATGAAGACAAAATTCAAATCTTCTTCTAGAAGGTTGACAGCTGTCTTCATTTAAATTATTTCATCTGAGCGCATCTCCATCGTTGGATTTGCTGAGTGTGCTTGTTTTGTCATTTATGCACACCTCAGCACTTTAAGAAGCGTACATCTTCTAAGCGCTTTCCAAGTTTGGGAATCTGAACATTGAAAACTGAGCAAGGATGAATGCTGCGCAGTAAAGACCTGCGTAAGGATGTCATGCGCAGTGACTAAAGTCCTGCTTAGTTCTTCGATCCTTTTTTGCTCCAAGTCCTATCTTCTAAGCCTATACTATGAAATGGACTAAGCTAAAAATTGAAGTTATTAAACTTCTTACATAGGGTCCTAAAGTCCATAAAATACTAATAGGTGATGGTATCAATCAACTCTAACATAATTAGGAGGGTTAAGTGATAAGCATACCCAACAATCTCCCCCTAAATGATTGATGCCATTACCTACTACAACAAAGGTAATTTATTGTACTTGATAATAACATGTCCATAGAAATGAAAATGGTAAATCATACCTCAAGTCAATGCACACACTAGCCAATATTATAGATTTCTAGTCTATCCAAAAGATTAACTTACAATATGGGAAAGACAGAAATATCATTCAGCGCATACAAATAATATGAGTTTGAGTTTAGGTATGCGTTTAAACTGAATGTTTAAACATCATGCGTAGAAATATGAGCAGTTAAGATTATGCGCATGAAGTGAAATAATGCATTCATTGTTCCACAAACAAAAAGTTTCAAAATTGAACAAGGTTTTAAGAAACAAAATGATGAGATCATCTCATTAAAACTTGAAATGATAGGAGTTACAGATTACAAATTTGAAAAAGAAGATAAAATGCGCACAAAAAGGAATACCTTGCGCAAAAACAAAAACAATTACATAGACCTAGTCTATCTTGATCCGGTGCAGGGCTTCGCACAGCTCGTTCTGTAAGCTGTTGAACTTGTTCATAAGTTCAATTTTCAGCGCTTGGAATTTCTCTCGGAATGCCATTGCTTCACCAACTTAAGTGCACATCCCTTGGAGCATCAACCTGTTGTCGTCTTAGAGCTCTCTGAAGTTTGCAGAGTATGCCATTTGATGTCCAATTATCTGATTGAAGTATGACTGCTCCGCAGCTTCAATGGTAGACAGGATGGTGGCCTGCGTAGCCTTAAGGCGAGTGTCTGTATGAAGGCGCTGAGTGTTCATGCTAGCCTGAATGTCAAACATAGCTTGATCCATCCTTGCGTTGAACCTGTCAGCAAAATCCATCATGGATTGAGCTATGCATTCCCAAACACTGTCCATGTTGAGCGCACCAGCTTGCGCAGAACCACCTTGAGAAATCTTCTTTAATATCTGCTCTTCAAGACTGGCGAACCCTTCATATAAGCCATCGGCCAAGTTTTTGCGCAGACGCTTCAGCATATCTCTGAACCCAATATCAATCGCCTCATAAGTGCATACATTTTCAAGCATATCGCTGATTGTCTTGAGAGAGTCCAAGATAATTTGAGAAACTGTATCTAGAAAAGGCGTAGAGGGGTCGGTAGAGGTACTTGCCTTTGTTGCATTCTTCCCCTTAATGGTAGCAATATCCAATCGCTGCGCATCAAGTTGATCTTGAATGGCTGTCTGTGCAGTTAGGAGTTGAGCCATCTGAGACTGCGCAGCCATCTGATTCACTTTAATGGTATTCAAGGCTTGAACTATCTAGTGAAGCTCATTCGAGGAGGAGAGAGAAGAGGTTGAGAACACAGGGATCATTGATGCAGGAGGTTGAGCAGTTGTTATCTTCGGAGGAGAGGTTGTAGAGATAGGATCAACAGGAAGGGACCTGTGCGCAGGGGATCGCTTGGATGAGGAATGGTCACTACTATCAGAAGCAGTGGCACCATCCTTTATAGAATATTCATGAGTAGCATCAGCAGCAGCAGGGATCTCCGCATTAGGAATCTCCGCAGCAGGAGTAGACTGATCAGTGGGCGCAGCAGGAGTAGGCTCAAGAGGGGCTGCGCCATCATCACCGACAGCTTGATCAACAACATCATCATCATCCTCAGGTTCAATATCCAGCCCTTCATCCATTACGCGAGTTGCCAACAGGGATATTTATGCGTTGGAAGGCACTGGAAGTAGGTTCCCTTGGAGAGCTTGGAGGAGATGGAGAGGAACGCTTCTTTGAACCATTGGCACTGCTGCGCACCTTTTGTTTACGGTGGGGAGGAGTTGAAATAGGAGCATCGCCAGCAGGAGCATGTTCTTGCGCAGCAGGGGCCTTGGGTATTGTCTCCCCCTGAAGATTTGCGTCTTCTGAATCACCAGTGTGATCCATGCGTGACTCTGTGTCATGCGCAGCAGGGGGGACCCTCTGGAAGGCAGTCTTGGTAGCCTTGGACATCTTAGGGGAATGCGCTGGCGCATCAGCCTTGCGCTTCTTTGAAGGAGGCTTGGAAACAGCAGGGGTAGGCTCACCAATTTTAATGCCCGCGGTGGATTGAACATTGGGAATGGCCTTGTGCCTTTTAGAACTAGGCTCAGCTACACCTTTGCCCTTGCGCAGATAAGCCTCTTCAGGCGCTTCCTGCGTAGGCGCAGCACTAGGACCACCGGCACTTTTCTTGGCCTTGCCATCCTTGGGTTCTGGCCTGAACCATGATTCTCTGTTGGGGTCAGAGTCTGACTTCCAGATTCTGTAGTAGTCTGCGTTGCCTATATCATTGCGTAGCAAATGGAGCTCCGCTCTGGAGTAGTACTTTGATGAGCAGGACTGCTTCAGAACTGGTTTCTTCTTCACCTGATCAGCTAAGTCTACATATTGGAGCAGGAGCTTGGTGAGCAGGCAGAAGTGAGTTTGGTACTTAAGCTTTCCAGCGTTGAACCGATTATCATAGCTAGTCATCACCTTAATCATCTCATTCCATATGATCTGCGCCAGTCAAGCTCATCCTTCTGGTAGACCGCAGCGCAGTATTCACACTGCTTGGAAATAAGCTTCCCTTTATTGCCATTCTTGCAATTTAGGGAATCTCCTATTAGGGTGCATAGGTGATACATACCTCACTAAACTCTTTACGGTCATGTACAGACCACCTCTTGCTGAGAGTAGGCTCATCGACTAACTTCAGCGCATGTCTGTCTTGCTTCGCAGCATCATAAGAGACTGGCGCATTACCCAATATTGAAATGGCATAGCCTGCGGATATGGTTGGGATGTACCAGAATATCGCAATTCTGAATGGTGGCCTTGATTATCTTGGTGATCTCACCCTTGTGCTTTGCGTTGATCACCCACGCAGTCTCGAAAAACTCATCTACGAGAGACGGCACATAAAACGGTTGATCAAGGGTGAAGAGAGGAAGAATTCCCGAAGAAGTCAGATGCCTGATCAGACGGTGCCCAATCGCATCCTGAGCAAGATCTTGTTGATTTACTTCCCATCCACCGATAAAATAAAAGGGGTTCTGCGCAAAACAAAAAATGAAATTAGACATATAATATTGCGCATGGAGTTATGCGCATGCGCAGATAGCGCAGACATACCTATGCGCAGCAACTCCATACTTGATAAAAAAAATGACATGATAATAATGCGCAGAAACCAAGAAAACATGAGCAAAACATAAACACATAAAATTCTTATGCGAGCCAAATCATAAGAGAAAAATAAAAACTTGATGAACACGAAAGAACTGTTCATGAACACGAAGAACATCAAGAACACCAAAAATCAAAAGTTGACCAAATTAAGCAAAAAGAATATCAAAATGACCATATGAACAAGACGATCAAAACCATTTAAACAAAATGGTCAAAAGCAGCAGAATGGACCCAGAAAAACAAAAAGACCGTTCGACTGCTTAGAGTAAAACTGAACAAAAAATTGACAGAAATCACTCAAAAGTGTATTGATCATGAAATATAAGAGTAGAACATAGTGAATCGAACACATAGCAATAAATGATTTTAAAATGGTTGAGAAACAAGCACAAAATTGAAAAGGGAAGCTTTTAAAGTTTCAAGGACAAGAGTTAAACACCTATTTGGTCCGTAACCTATTGATTTGTTTTCCTTTTGATCCTTAACCTCTTTTGGTTTTCCTTTTGGTCCTTGATGTACCTAGGTGCAGGATAAAGTGGTCCTTAACCTATTTTAGTTTTCCTTTTGGTCCTTGATGTACCTATTTGCAGGACAAAGTGGTCCTTGACCTATTTTGGTTTTCCTTTCGGTCAACAAGCTATGTCGACGATTTTAAGGACCACTTTGTCCGGCAAATTGGTACATCAAGGACCAAAAGGAAAACTAAAATAGGTTAAGGACCACTTTATCCTGCAACTAGGTACATCAAGGACCAAAAGGAAAACCAAAATAGGTTAAGGACCAAAAGGAAAACAACTCAGTAGGTTAAGGACCAAATAGGTGCTTAACTCTTGAAGGAAAACAATGGCGGCACGAAGAAAAAAATGCAGAAAAGGTGTAAGAAATCATACCATGTCGTCAACGGAGGGCTTCTGAACTCGCTGGTCTGGCCCAGAAGATGAAGACGAAGAAGAAGAAGTTAAAGAAGAAAGAATAATCTCAGGCATTTCTTGGGTTGTCTTCTTAAGAGCCATTGTTTAAATAGCTAGGGTTTTACGAAAGATGGAGAAAGAGAAGAGATTTGCAGAAGATTGAAGGAAGTCAAAGAGAGAGAAAGAGGAAACTTTGGGAGTTGGTGAGTAGGTTGCAGAGATAGAGAGAGAAATGGAGAATTTTGGTGAAAAATAGAGTGAGCAGAAGAGGGAGAGAGGGAAGGGGCAGACGGTTTTATGCAAAAAAAAAAAGGAAATTCATGATGACAGCACAGAGGCGGTTTGGTGAAAAAGGTGAGTGGGACACGTGCTGCGATGACGTAGCCAAACCAGAGGCGCGCGTGAGCAGACCTAGCGCGCGCGTGAGTGTGAAGTTCTAAGATGGTCACTGTCATTTCAACTTCCTCATAAATGCTGAGCTGAGATGAGGACAGGCGTACGTTAGCATAGTGACGTGGCCGAATAGGGAATGCGCGTGCACAGACTTTGCGCGCGCGTGTGTCAGCGGTTAGAGGCTAAACACTTTCGCATCACCTCCCTCATTAAAGGGTGAGCAGACATTCAAAAAGGCACTGTCATCAATGGCAGTTTGCATTGATGACAATGGGACATGCGCAGGGGTAAAACGGTAATTTCCTTAAAAAAATTCAAAAAATTAAGGCGAGGGAAAAAAAATTCACAAGTACCCTTGTGAACTAAGCGTTGACTTTTCAGTCAGGGACCTATATGCAATTCTAATGAATAAAGTACTTACCTGTGATCCATGATGTGTGCGCATATGACATTATGCGCCGAGCTAAAATAGCACAGAGATTCTTCAAATCTCATAATGTAATTATTTCATGCACAATTTGTTTACTGCGCAGGTGCATGAAACTTTAACCTATTTAAGCACTTATCAAGCAAATACAAGATTATTAGTAATAATAAATTATATGGACAGGTTAGCTGAGTTCAAGCATACCCATTTCTCCTCTCAAGAAGACAAATCTCTTTGCATCAAGAGCCTTTGTGAGGATATCAGCAATTTGATTATCTGTGCCCACATATTCTAAATGAATATTTCCTTTTTCCACGTGGTCCTTAAGGAAATGATATTTGATATCGATGTGTTTTGTTTTTGAGTGCATGACAAGATTGTTGGAGACTGCGATGGTGGACATGTTATCGCAAAAGATTGGGCAGTTTGCTTCATGAATTCCATAGTCCACTAATTGTTGCTTCATCCATAGGATTTGGTAGCAGCAGCTTCCTGCAGCAATGTATTCAGCTCCTGTAGTGGAGATGGACACAGCAGCTTGCTTCTTGCTAGCCCATGCAACAAGTCTATTTCTAAGGAAATGACAAGTCCCACTAGTACTCTCCTGTCAATTGTGCATGCTGCGTAGTCTGCATCTGAATAACCTAGCAAATCGAATTTCAAATCTTTGGTGTACCAAAGTCCAAGGTTAACAATGCCAGAAAGATAACGAATAATGCGTTTAACAGCAGTTAAGTGTACTTCTCTAGGATCAGCTTGATAGCGCGCACAGACACAAACGCTAAACATAATATCTGGCCTATTTGCAGTAAGATAAAGGAGAGAGCCAATCATACCTCGATATAAAGTTTGATCAGCTTTCTTACCTTTTAAGTCTTTGTCAAGTTTATTGCCCGTGGCCATTAGAGTGTCGTATGCTTTAGCATTCTTAAGTCTAAATTTCTTGATTAAATCTCTTGTGTACTTGGCTTGATTTATGAAGATGCCATCATTCAATTGCTTGATTTGAAGTCCGAGGAAGAATGTGAGTTCTCCCATCATGCTCATTTCAAACTTGCTTTTCATGAGCTTCTCAAAGCGCTTACAAAGTAACTCATTAGTAGAACCAAATATAATATCATCAACATAAATTTGAACAAGTAGAGATTGATCATTATACTTAGCAATAAAAAGAGTTGTATCAATTTTACCGCGCTTGAAGCCTTTCTCTAGCAAAATTTTTGATAGAGTATTGTACCATGCTCTTGGAGCTTGCTTAAGTCCATACAAAGCTTTCTGAAGTTTGAAGACGTGATTTGGAAATCTGCTATCTTCAAATCCAGGTGGTTGAGCTACGTAGACCGTCTCTTGGAGTTTACCATTGAGAAATGCGCTCTTCACATCCATTTGATAAAGCTTGAATTTCTTGTAAGAGGCATAAGCTAAGAAAATTCTTATAGCTTCAAGTCTTGCTACATGTGCAAACGTTTCATCATAGTCAATTCCTTCCTCTTGCCTATAGCCTTGCGCAACCAATCTAGCTTTATTTCTGGTGATGCTTCCATTCTAATCCATCTTGTTTCTAAAAACCCATTTTGTAACAATAACTCCTTGGTCATGAGGTCTAGGTACTAAAGTCCAAACTTTGCAGCGCTCAAATTGGTTAAGCTCTTCTAGCATAGCAATAACCCAGCTTGAATCTTGGAGCGCTTCATCAATCTTCTTTAGTTCAATTTGTGATATAAAGGAGTGATACGCATCAAAGTTTGATGCTCTCCTTGTGCGAACCTCTACATTGAGATCACCAATGATGTTTATTGTTGGATGAACTCTAACTTTACGAACCTCGAGAGGTAAGTTTGGTTTAGTAGTAGGAATACGAAGATCTTCAAAAGGTACTTCATTTGCTCCAGCATCAAGATCATCAAAAGTGATTTGATGAAGCGGAGAAACATCATGCGCAGGAGGGGGTATCTGCGCATCAGTTGTAACTTCTGGCGCAGCATCTGGCATTGGTGCATGAGATGGACTTCCTTGATTCTGAATTTGATCAACTTGATTATTATTCTGCGCAGGTGCAGTTTGTGGCTGCGTACCTTTCTCAACATTCTCAACAAAATCATCAGAATCATTTGGAGCTAAATGTGGCTCAAAGAGAGAATGTTCATCAAAAGTAACATGTACAGATTCTACAATTACTAGAGTAGTTATATTAAAAACACGAAAATCTTTAGAATGTTTGGCATACCCAACAAAAATACCTTCATCTGATTTGGCGTCGAATTTACTCTATGATCTTTGCCATTGTAGAGGATATAACATTTGCAGCCAAAAATATTGAAGAAAGCAATATTGGGCGCTCTTCCTCTCCATAGCTCATATGGAGTTTTGTTGTAGGATTTGTTGATGAGGGATCTGTTCTGAGTAAAGCATGCAGTGTTGATAGCTTCTCCCCAGAAATACTTTGGAAGCTTAGCTTCTTCTATCATTGTTTTTCCAGCCTCAATCAACGTACGATTCTTTCTTTCCACAACGCCATTTTGTTGAGGAACTCCAGCAGCAGAGAAATTGTGATCAATTCCATGGCCATCATAATATTGAGCAACACTGTTATTCTTGAATTCAGTTCCATTGTCTGATCTAATGCTCACGATGTCGTCTTCCTTTTGAGTTTAGAGCCTTCGAAAGAGAGCAGTAAAGATATCATAGCAGTAATCTTTGGATATCATCGTTTCAACCCATGTGTATCTTAAGTAGTCATCCACCACAACTAAAGTATACTTGTTTCCACCAATGCTCATAGTGGTGACATGTCCAAACAAATCCATGTGAAGCAGTTGTAAACATTTGAAAGTTGAGGAAGCAATCTTGCTGGAGAAAGACTGCTTAGGTTGTTTAGCAAGCTGGCATGCTGCGCATTTTCTATCATGATGGTCAGCTACTTTGGGAAGTCCTTTGACAAGATTTTCCCGTCCTAGCTTAGCCAAATACTTGAAGTTCAAATGACTTAAGCACTTATGCCATAGCCAGCTGCTTTCATTTATATTCTTTGCTACAAAACAGAGATTAGTGATAGAATTTACATCAGTAAGATCAATAATGTAAACATTAGCCTTACGAGTCCCTGTGAGCAAAGTTAGTCCCGATATGCCATCTTTAATATAGAAGTGCGTTGAAGTGAAATGGCATTCTAGACCTTTATCATAGAATTGTGATATGGAGAGCAGGTTGTGCTTGAGACCTTCTACTAGCGCAACTTTCTCAATGCACACTTTATCTTTTCTGATTCTTCCATATCCAACTATATTCCCTTTGTTGTTGTCCCCAAAAGTTACTGAGGCACCTCTACCTTCATGCACATCTTCAATAGCGTTGACATCTCCAGTCATGTGTCTAGAACATCCACTGTCGAGATACCATATATGCGCTTTAGCTTGCGAAGAGTGCGCAGTGAAGCAGGAGACATGAAAGATAGACATTAAAAATGTAGGTCCCCTTTATTCTTGGGTCCTAGAGTTAGTAACTTTTGACAACCCACTCCTGTCTGACCTTAGGATTTTTACGTCCCTTGGCATTAGGGGCAAATCGTAAAAGACATTCTACAGCCTTGTGACCTAAACTATCACGCACAACACAATGATGTAAGCCACTTATAGATTGGGTTTTTACAAACTCTTTACTATTCTTTGGCTTAGCATTCTGAACTGGAGCAGTTGAACTAGCTTTAACAAATACCATTTTTTGAGGTTTCGCTGAGCTTTTCTTAAGAATGCGCATCTGGCATTGAGGCGCATGGCTTTCATGCGTATGACCCTTGTGCGCAGATTTGCCATTCGAAGTTGAAGCGCAACCATAGTCAGAATATGAGTTGTCAAGCACAGGTTCAACTTTAGCCTTACCCTTGGCTTTCCCAATTTGCTTCTTTGGGTAGACATAATGGAAATTTTGTCTCTGGACTTTCTCCTGTCCTTTACCCATTGAAGCAGAATGCTTTGCTTTAGGAATTTCAACAGTTTGCTGGGGTGTAAATTCCTTTTCTCTTTCAGAGCAAACGGTGCATTTAAAGTTGTCACTAGTTGAGAACCCCAAGCCTTCCTTATCTCCACTGGCTTTTTGGGATTCTAGAATTTGATCCATAGTGACACGAGATTTGGTCCACTCAGCAGTGATCTTTGTGAGATCATCTACTTGAGCAGCCAACTCTTCTTTTCTTACTTTAAATAGCACATTTTGATCTGTCAGGAAAAGGTTCTTTTCAGTAAGAGGAGTCATGCTCTTAATCTGCTCCTTAAGGAGGGTGATTTCAGATTTTAAAAGAGTTTTCTCTGCCTTAAGCTATGAAATTCTCCAATTGATAAGTCCACTGCTTCTTTCATATAATTGAATTTCTTGATTACCTTTTTAGCTTGTTGAAAAATGGACTCGCGCTCAGCAGCAGAGTCATCATTTTCTTTTACAATTTCAGCAGGAATTTCAAGAGGTTCTTTACGCGAAGGCGCAGCTGCAACTTTTTTTGTTAAGTCTGCTCTGGTAAATAAGCACTTGCCATTTTGTCTGCTTGGAGTCAGATGTCCCATTTCTACTAGTTCGGTGATAGTTGGACCCTTCTTCTTTGTTATTTTCCTTGGCTCATTCGGTGCGTTCATGTCTGGAACGTCATTCTCTGAGTCACTATCATCATCAGCATTGGCCATCAAGCAGAGCATTCCATCCTTAGAATCATCATCATCACTGTCTTCAGTGTCAGTCTCTATCCAGGTCTTGAGTTCCTTTTCAGTGCAGTCTTCTTCAGCAACCTTTCCGCGTTGCTTAGACGATCTCTGCGCGTTTCTCCTCTTCATGTACTCAAATTTTAGAGTAGGGCATTTAGATGCAAAATGACCAGGCTTTCTACAGTTGTAGCTGACCAAGTCATCATCTTTCTTTGAGTCTCTGCTTCGAGAAAAATTTGTTGGTGGTTTACTCGAGGACCCAAGTTTTGAGAATTTCCTAAATTTTTGGAATCGCTTAACGAACATAGAAAAATCATCATCATCCATTTCAATTAAAGAGGAAGTAGAGATTTTGTCAGAGGTTTGAGCAGGCGCAAGTTCTATTTGCGCAACCATTGAGATTACTTTTCCTTTTCCCTCAGTTTCATCAATTCTTTCAAGTTTTAACCCGAACACTTTTAAATTAGCATATAGACTGCGCAAAGGCCAAGTGTCAAGGAATCCAGAATCTTCCAAATGACTGGCCTTGTGAACATATCTAGAACCAAGCACATCCAAGAATTGAGCAATAATTTCTTTGTTGGTGAATTTCTTTCCTAGAGATATACAAGAGTTTACTATAGCACAATAGCGTTCATAAGTTTGTCTCAAGATTTCACCATCAATCTTCATGAAGCAGTTGAATTTTCTTTGCACCACAAATCTGTTATTTTCCTTGCTAACTTTGTCTCCATTCACATAGCCTTCAATAGCATCCCATAACTCTTTTGTTGTTGCGCAGCTCACGATCTGATTGTGCGTACAGAGGTCCATGGTGCTTAGGATGATGTTCCTTGCTCTTCCATCATAGCCAACCCATTTCTTTTCTTCATCAGTCCATTCCTCCTTGGGCTTCTTGATGGTAGAATTTTCCTTTTTGGTTGCAGCATCAGGATTTGCCTTCATAGGGATGTAGGGTCCTTCAAGAACAATGTCGTGGAGGATCTCGTCGATTGAAGAAAAATGAGTGAGCATGCAGTGCTTCCAGATGTCGAAGTGATTTTTGTTGAGCACAGGAACATGTGAATAGTTAGCCATTGCCAAAGATTTTGCAGCCATCTTAAATCGGCACCCAAGCTGTTAAGCTTGAAAAACAAAACAAGTTTTATGAAGGTGTTTGCTCTGATACCACTTGTTAGTCCCAAAGGGGCAACAAGGGTATGAAAATAGCTAGAGGGGGGGTGAATAGCGATTTAAAATTCTTTTCAAACCCTTTTACAAATCAATGGCTTATGCGCACAGTTCTCAAATAAGCTAAGTATAGCGCGCAGAGAGAGTGTGAAATGCACAACAGAAATTAAAGCAGCTACTGCGCAGGGTATACTGCACAGAGTCTAAAAACGCACGCGCTAAGTTTGGCTAAAGAGTTGATAAAAATAGTGCTAAGGCGATAAGTAGTAACAAAACATAGCAGCAAAGAGTAATCTGATAAGATCAAACAAAGCAGTAATTAAGAAATAAAGTAAGTAGGAAATAAGCAGTAAGGATAATGAACAAGCTATTTGGAGAGGTTCGATCGATGAAAGATCTACATCCTCTACCAAGATGGTTAGTCTTGGATTTTCTAATGAGATATATATTGATGAGAGGAGCTTTTACAAGATTACAAAGAATCAAAACTCAAATCAAAATCTATTCTATGAAAAGAAAATCATAGACTAAACCGTTGTATCTCAAGAAGTAAGATCTAAATGATCGAAGCTTCAAAAGGGGTGTGTGTGTCAGAAATTCTGGGCTCTAAAAATCTATGAGATGAAGAGAATGAAGAATTCTGGGTGTTACAAGGCTTAGGATCTGGGCAGGAGTTTAAAGGTATGAAGGTTTGAAGGTTGATCTTGAGAATCTGGGTTTTAAGCAGCAATCTTCAGAACTTCAAGGTTTCTCTTAGAAGGTAAGAACTCAAGCAACTTGGAAATGAAGATGAGAAGGCTATTTATAGCTGAGAGCTTAAAACTAGCCGTTGGAGCTCTTAGCAAGGACAATGAGCTGGCACAATGTGATTGGTGCGCAGGTGTCCTCTGTAGCCGTTGGAGATAGAGCATGAAGACAAAATTCAAATCTTCTTCTAGAAGGTTGACAGCTTTCTTCATTTGAATTATTTCATCTGAGCGCATCTCCATCATTTGATTTACTGAGTGTTCTTGTTTTGTCATTTATGCACACCTCAGAACATTAAGAAGCGTACATCTTCTAAGAGCTTTCCAAGTTTGGGAATCTGAACATTAAAAACTGAGCAAAGATGAATGCTGTGTAGTAAAGACCTGCGTAGGGATGTCCTGCGCAGTGACTAAAGTCCTGCTTAGTTCTTTGATCGTTTTTCGCTCCAAGTCCTATCTTCTAAGCCTATACTATGAAATGGACTAAGCGAAAAATTGAAGTTATTAAACTTCTTACATAGGGTCCTAAAGTCCATAAAATACTAATAGGTGATGGTATCAATCAATTCTAACATAATTAGGAGGGTTAAGTAATAAGCATACCCAACACACACTTCGATCAGAGTGTTGCTAGCAATAGTAGCACAGAGGGATTTGGAGCTTGAGCAACTAGACGTCAAGACATATTTTTTTCATGGAGAGTTGGAGGAAGAGATATACATGACACAGCCGAAAGGATTCCAAGTTTCTGGTAAGGAAGATCAAGTTTGTAGGTTGAAGAAGTTTTTGTATGGACTTAAACAGTCGTGTAGGCAGTGGTACAAGAGATTTGACAGCTATATGACAGAGATCGGATATATGAGGAGCCCGTATGATTGTTGTGTGTATCACAATAAGTTGGTAGATGGGTCGTACATCTATTTGGTGCTCTATGTAGATGATATGTTGATAACAGCAGTCAAGAAGTCAGAGATTCAGAAGCGGAAAGGCTTATTGGCCGCAGAGTTTGAGATGAAGGATTTGGGTAACGCGAAGAAAATTATGGGTATGGAGATGTATAGAGACAGAGCCAAACAAAAACTATTCTTATCCCAGAAAAGTTACATCAAGAAAGTTTTAGAGAGGTTTGGTATGTCAACAACTAAGGCTATAAATACTCCGAGTGCAGCGAATGCACAGTTATCAGTCGCGTTTGGGCCCAAATCGGTTAAGGAGAAAGAGTATATGGCTCGAGTACCCTATGCTAGTGCAGTCGGTAGTTTGATGTATGCTATGGTGTACACTAGGCCAGATCTTGCACAGGCAGTTAGTGTTGTTAGTCGGTTCATGGGTAATCCAGGTAAGGAACACTGGCAGGCTGTGAAGCGGATCATTAGGTACCTTCGGTGTACCAGTGACGTCGGTCTCATCTATGGAAGTGGAATATAATATGCAGTCGAGGGTTTCTCAGATTTAGACTACTCGGGAGAAGTTGATACAAGAAGATCGATGACTGGATATGTATTCACGCTTGGTGGGTCAGTTGTCATTTGGAAGGCAACATTGCATGTGACAGTGACGTTGTCTACAACAGAAGCAGAATACATGGCATTGACAGAGTCCGCTAAGGAAGGAATATGGTTGAAGGGATTGATCAGCGATCTTGGGATACATCAGGATCAGGCTATTATTTATTGCGATAGTTTGAGCGCGATTTGTTTGGCCAAGGATCAAGTTCATCATGAGAGGACCAAGCACATTGATGTCAGATATCATTTTCTAAGGGATGATAAATGGGTAAAGGTGAAGAAGGTAGGGACGGCAGACAACCCTGCAGATATGTTCACAAAACCCATGACGGGAAGCAAGTTCCAACATTGTTTAGACTTGCTGAATGTTCGCAGCTATTAGATAGCAGAAGAGGCGAGGGGGGAGAAAATGTTTGTTGTCATGGAGATTCAAAGTCAAGATGGATATTGTTAGGTTAATGCCTTTGAATTTGGGACGCCGAGTTAAAGGATTGAACAACAGAGAAGATTGAACAACAGAGAAGATTTCGTAATTCCGGGACGGAGCACAGAAGGGTCCGACCGGACCTGGGGAAGGACCCGACCGGACCAGGTTGACGTCGGAAATTAGCTTTTGGCAAAAGAAGAAGATCCGACCGGGTATAGCATGGGGTGCGGCCGGACCAAGCAAAGGACCCGGTCGGACGCCTATGACCCAGCCGGACCAATTACCAAATAGCAGCAGGATTTCGGACAGTGTCTGTTTCGCAGAAGGGAAGGTTTCAAGTCAGTTTTGGACTTAGATTCCAAGTTCCTACCTGATTTTGAGATAGACTTTAACTGGTATAAATAGAGGCCATTAGTTTAGATCAAAATCAGCTGTAACGTCTCAGATAAATTATTAGAGTGCTCAGAGAGATCTGTAATTCTACAGTTTCACAGTTAGGAATTTTGTCATCAAAATTTGTGCAGCAGTAATAGTGTGATCTTGTAATCGTTTCTCCAGATTGATAATAATATTCTCTCCCCTCCCTATGGACGTAGCCAAGTTGGTGAACCACGTAAATCTGTGTTCTTGTGATTGCTTGCTTTTCTTATCATGTCTTGTTTATTGCTCTAACATCTATGTTAGGAGAACATTTTTTTTTGACAATGTCCACGCCATAAGGAGGAGAGGAGAGAGATCGAACACTGGCGCTCACCGAGGGTGAGGCTTGAACTTTACCACTGGACCACTAGTCTAATCACCTAATATTCACATTATTATACAAGTGTCCATTAGTCTATGATAGAAAGCAATAATAGTTCTAACATCATTGGACAAAGGACATTATTTACATTAACAATTTTTTTTAATTTTATATGTAAAATTTGGGAGGTAAGTAGTACTTTTTCTATTCTAAAATGAATATCTACTTGATTTTTTTTATTAAAGTCCATTTTGAGAGACTTTCTAAATAAACAATTTTTTTAAATAAACAAATTTTAAGAAAAAAATATTAACAAAGATTGTTGGGAATATGCCTTTGAATCAATGTCTATTGGTTAAGGATATGTCCGCGACAAGTTGAGTAATTCTTGGGACTTGAATTGGAAAAAGGAAATCCTTTTGGTACAAGGATTAAGGTTTATTGGTTTAATTAAGTTTCTTGTTGGTACAAGGAATTATTCAAGAATTAGGAAAACCGTTTCCTAATGATAATAGAATTACCTTGTACACAAGAAATAGGATTCCAATTACATTGTACACAAGAAATATGATTCCTTCTCCTTTTGGGTTTCTAGTATTTATCCTATAAATACTAACCCCTCCTCTAGAATATTTTTTGGTCGGTCATCTTTGAGAGATATAAGTAGAGATCTAAGATCTAGATTTAGGTTGGCGGAATTATTTGCCTAAATAATTTGTGCAACTAGCTTAGTGAAGATTGTTATTTATAATTATCATTAAATAATAATATATTCTCTCTCTGCCCGTGGATGTAGCCAAGTTGGTGAACCACGTTGTTAGAGCAAGAATGATTTTGAAGATGAAGTAGCAGCAGAAGAGGAAGAAGAAAGAAGTGCAGCAGTATTGATCCGGTCGGGTACCTTAGGAGGTCCGGCCGGACCATGAGCAGGCGAGCGCTTGATGCACAGGCAGGCGGGCGCTTGGTGAAGACTTGGGCAGACCTTGTCCTAGACCCGGGCGGACCATGAGTTACACAGTGTTCCGGATTCTGACGCTGTTCAGGCTGTTTTAGAAAGTAAATCAAGTCGTTTAAGGATTTGATTTAGGACTCCTTCTATCTTCCTAATTAGGTCTCTAAAATCCCAATAAATACTAGCCATAAAGTAGTATTTTTCTGTGCTTGACTCAATTGACATGGAGAGAGAGATCAGTAATTCTAGTTCTAGGGATTTGCATAGCTAGGAACTTTGTGATCAAAGTTCATGCAAACATAGATTAGTGTGATTATCCACATGTAATTTTTTTTCCGCCATAATAATATCTGTTTCCTTTTGCCCGTGGAGGTAGCCAATAGAGATTGATGAACCATGTATATTCTGTGTTGATTTGTATTCGTTATTATTTATCTCTTGGGTTTGATTTACTAACAAGTGGTATCAGAGCTCTGGTGGCACCAGAGTCTGGTTAGTAAAGAAATATCAGGGCCTTCCGCTGAAGTAGAAGAGATGGATTCCGGGATGGACAAGAAAATCAACAGGTCTGACGGAAAGAACAGGTTTATTATCTGATAGAAGATTATGCATTGGGCGTGTAGATCGCGGCAGAAAAAGTGCATATCGCGTGCAGAAAACGTGCAGTTCGCGTGCAGTCTTGGTGCGGGTCGCATGCAGTTTTGGTGCGGGTCGCATGCAGTTTTGGTGCAGATCGCGTGCAGTTTTTTTCATGCAGCACACGTGCAGTCTGCGTGCAGTGTTGTAGACACCCCGCTTTGGACCTCTCACCCCGATTGCATACATAGTATTTTTATTTAACTTGTTTTTGTTAATTTCTGTTATTTTCATTAAGTTCCTAACTGATTCCGTTAGTTTTGGACTAAACTGCATAACAGAGTTAACTTTTAGAGTCATTCTGTCATTCTGTTATTTTCACCCGCGGGCGCCTCCGACACTGTCAACGGGACGCGCGCGCTTCTCGCCCCAAAGGCCGGACCCGCGCGCTTCCCACTTTGGCAGTAACGGATTGTACCTTATTTCCCTCCCTTTTCTTATTTACAAATATCTTCTTTAGTCAAAAACATCTTTCTTGATCATAAACATTTACTAGCTTTTATTTGTAACCTCTCAATCCCACATTTCTAGCCCTTTTCATAAAAACAAAATATTTCATTTTTATTTTCTTTTATTTGTTTCATCTTCTTTTATTCATTATTCTATTTATCTTATTTTCTATTGGTCAATTCCATCTCACATGGATTGACCATTTTCCCTCCAACCTTTCCCTCTCTTTTTTTACCTATATAAACCCCATTCTTCTACCTTGGAAAGGGACCTTGGACCTCAACATTTCTCTCTAGCCAAAACTCTAGACTTTTAGGATCTTCTCTTTTGACTTGAAATCTCTACACAAATACACTATACACAATTCTCCCAAGAATTCTCTTTACAAGAGTTCTCCCAACAAGAGTTTAACACAACAAAACTCTACACAAATTGTTCTACAACAATTGCCTTACAACAATACCATTTTCAAGTCCAAGTTTGAAGCCCACTTTCTTAAGGTATTTTATTTTTTTTCTCTTATTTTCATATGTCTTGGTAATGTATGCAATCCCCATCAATGGGACATGACCAAATGACCACTTTACTACATTAAAGTTGGTTAAGATTACCTCCCTACATTTTAATCTCTACTTTAATCTCCCCATTTCATTATTAATGTAATTGTTAGGATAATTCAACATGTAATCTTTAGCATAAATCAAATCAATAAAATCATTTATCTTTTTATTTCCCATTTCTTTTCATTTTAATTGTTAGCACTTTTTATTGAAGGACTTTCTTATGCATTAGAACACCAAAAGTAGCAAGACCCGCGTAAGCGGGGCGGAGTGGGTGTTTAAGTACTTCCCACTCCGTCACCTAACCCCCGAACCCATCTTTCCCCGAATCTCTGGTTTTGTATATAAAATTGGCTCTTTTTAGGTTTTTCTTATGTTCCTCTAAAACATGGGTGGCGACTCTTAAAATCAATTAGACATCCTAGGATAATTCACCGCTCTAGCCAAGCCGTGGTTCCCCGGGGTATCTACAATGGCGACTCCGCTGGGGACATAGAGTGTTAAACTTGCGTTTTTCATTTTTGGTGTTCTTTTTACAGTTTTTTGGGCATTCTGGTGGAAAAAGGTGAGACGCGTGCGCCTATGGCCTTCTTGGCCTAAGGCGCGCGCATCCCACCTTCACCACCAGAATCGCCCGCCTCTCATCTTGTCCTTCAAATTTCATGTTATTGTGCTAACAGTTTCTGCAGGGGAAAAGTGTTTTTATTTAGGGTCAAGGCAGTCCCTTGAACCCATGAATTTGCAGGTACGGCCCAGAAGCGGGCGCCTCTGCCCTCTAGTGCCTAAGGCGCGCGCCTCCCATCCTCACAGCATAAAGCGCGCGCGTCTGGGCAACTTTCCAGAACAGAACAGTGTACAGAACAGAGCAGTTTTGACAGTGTGTGGGCACCGGGCCTGCACAAAACCATCTTTTAATTCTCTGTTTTATTTTTATCGGTCACACGGGTGATTCGAAAGTTGTAAATTACGTGCTTATTTGTTTTTTTTTATTTCCTTTAAAAAAAAAAAAAAAATTGTCACTTGTTAGACCTCACACTACGCGCACAATTCTTATCAACTGCTCACTATCGAGTCGCACAAGTCCAACCCCAAACCCGCCGAGGCCCGTCCTAGGAAGTTTCAAGCTCCACCCGACCTTGACTCTTCCGAAGCGGTCAACCTCAGCCCGTGGCATAGTTCATGACTACATGCCGGGGGTGACCTTTAAGTCTCTCTTTAGCCGAGCACCAACCACACAACTCTAGTTAGGGTCTAACACTCCGTGACTCAAGTCGGTTTTCATGTGCCGAGATTTCCCTAAACTAATGTCTTCAAATCATACATGCCACTCGTTGTTATGGACGAAATAAAAATCCGTCCCCAAGTGGTCATAATGGACGCTAATAAAAAATCCGTCCCCGCATGTATGCTTTACTACATTAATTTAGTTTAATCCCGACACATGTAGGATTCACAAGCGTGGTGGAATCCGATGAGTATATGGGACCGCGAGAAGGTCTATATACTAGTGTGACGATTCCACTATTTTTCTAGAAACCCCAAAAAGGACCACATCCTTCCGACTGTTGTAAATAATAATAAAAAAAGAGTCTTTTCTTTATGTGGTTTGGGACCATCCTAAGATCGACCGTGATCTCTCCATAGGTCCAATGGCTTCAAACGGCAACGACAACTGCATTCCCGTGTCCAACGAAGGGTTATTCCGCATGGTGGAAGCATTGAAAGGGCAAGTTGATACACTAGCCGAGAATCTCCGCCGCAAGGATGATTTATGGCGAGCCCGTTATGAGCATGTGAAAACGGCCCACAAGAAAGAAGTTGCTCAACTCAAGAACCAATTGAAAGGGCTCACGAGTGAAAGAAAGGTCCAAAGCATTGATACCCGTTTGGTCAACACTCTCATGTCCTATATTGACCAAAGGCTTAGTGGGCTAAATTTGCACAAGGGCCCAAGCACCGATCTTCATCAAGCTTCTCTCCTCATGAACACAATGGAGGCTCTTTCCGAAAAGTTCAAGATGCCCGATATTGGCAAGTTCAATGGCGACTCTTGCCCCGACGCTCATGTCGACTCCTACATTTGGGCCATGCTACAAAAGAAAGTGTCTCCTCAAATAATGACCCAATGTTTCCCGCTTACTCTCTAGGGGGTCGCAAAAGATTGGTATATGGGTCTTCCGGTTTCCACCCGCCTCAATTGGGATGCCGCTATGCTTGCCTTCAAGAAGCAATACCAAGGCAATTTTATGTTCCGTACCACCAAGAAGGAATTGGAGAGCACCGTGCAAATGGGTGATGAATCATTTGGGGACTTCTATCGCCGTTGGAATGACAAGCTAGCCGAGATGGTTGATAGGCCTTCCAAGAAGGAACAAATGGACATCTTCTTAAAGTGTTTGAAAATGGACTACCGCACTCATCTTAGTGGGGCTTTTCACTCCAATTTTTCAAGCATGTATGATGTGGGGGTTAGAATTGACAATTTGCTCCGAGAAGTGGCCGAGTCCTCCTACGACACAGGCTTCAACGACAAAGGGTTCCCAAGCAATGACATGGAAGAATGTAGTGACATAGAAGACTACAACGACAATGAGGACTACAACGACATGGGGGATGACGACAACAATCTCCGTTTCTCTTTCTCTACCTAGAAATAGGATAAAAAGAAAAAAGAGAGTCAAAAGTCCTCTTAAGTGTGCATCAATGTTTTCCCTCGTCCTATGTTAAATGTTCGAGTCCATTTAGTCATCAAATAAAAGTCGTTCTTGTCCTCATACACTCTTCCAAGTTGTTCAATTTAATTCTTGGCAAAATGATGAAAAGATGTCTAAACACGTTTTAGAACGAAGACCATCGCTTGAACGCCTAGGGGCTAAACATCGACGACGGCATCAACAACGAAGACATCAACAACGATGAAATCAAGACAAAGAAAGGTGGAGCAACAATCATGAAGCAAAGTTTTCAAAAGGGGATATAAAAAAAAAAAAAAAAAAAAAAGCTCGCTAGGTTGAAATCCTCAAATCAACCTAGGCAAAAGTTAGAGCACAAAAAAAAAAAAAAAAAAAAAAAAAAAAAATCCCCCTTCATTCAAAGAAGTTCACAAGAACAACATCATTCCACCAAACAAAGGACGAAGCAACATCGACAACAATCACGACGAAGCAACAATTCATCACGGCGAATGGAGAATCCACAAGAACTACGGTGACCTGAGCCTCTTCACTGGAGGAACGTAGGCAACCTTCGGGTCCGGTCTCATGCAAGAAAGAAGATATCTTTAACCCTAGCGCGTTATGGTGATCGGCCTCCCTCTCAAACTTGTCATGATATCTTTGTACGAATCATTTGCCAATAAATTAATCACCAAAAAGATTGAACAACTTTCCTAGATTTGGAATCACTTTTCGTTCCTTGTCGAGTCTAGGGCTTCTATTCTTTCTGCATACTCCCAATTTCTTGCAATCAAACTGGGGCTTTCTTTCTCTTCTCTCTTAATGACTTACTTGCCTTCGTGAGTCATTCAAAAAATATACATACATGAAGTCAATACTAGGGACACTTCCCTAGTCGAGTCAATGTCACTCATCTTTAGTGACAAGAGGTCTTCACCGCAAAATCACATGTCTTATCTCCTCAGCCAGAGTCAATGCACACTTCCTCATTAATCGAGTCAAAAAAAAAAAAAAACGCAAAAGAGATGCCCGCTAGATTGAAAACCCGAAAGGGAGGTCTAGGCAAAAAAACAGGGTGCGTCATAAAAAAAATGAGAGAGTGAGAGAGAGAAGGGAAAGAGAAATGGAGATCTCCGGCCTCTAAGGAAGACAACCGCACAAGTTCTACATTGGGTCTCCTCAGCAAGTCAATTCCCCACCGAGTCAACTTTGGGATTGCAAAAGGCTCAACAAGGTTGTCTTGGGTTATCGGCATCATTCTCCAGCAGTGTGCATTTTTGGGTTCATGAAAAGAAGGCCCGTGGTAACCAAGACCCATCTGAGAACGAGCCCATCATAAAAGGACACGAGGTTGCACAAATAATCCTTAGCTAGTCAATTTGCTTGGGCAGCAAATAGCAACAACATGTGTCTCAGTTTTCAAAGCTTCTGCAAGTATGTGCTTCTAAAGTATGCCGAAAGGCTCCCGAGAAATGGAGTAGCTCTTGCCATGTCCCCTTGTGTTTGTTCCCCCACACGAGGATGAGTCACTCTTGCTTTGCTCAACAAATGGTGATGCCCTAGGGGCTATGTGACTCAAGAACAAGGGCTTCTTTTGCTTCATTTGACAATCAATAAGCCCTAGGGGCTATGCTCGAGAAAGATGTGTGAGACTATCCTCAAAGTATCTCAAAAGGGATGTCAAAAAAGCCCTCTTGTCATGTGTGCCCGTACTCGTTCCCCCGATCAAGGATGGACCTTTCTCGCAATCAATGATGGCACTCTAGGGGCTATGGTCAAGTCTTAAAGGCTCCCTCGGCAAGAAGCAATTCACTTCAATGTCCCCAGCAACATTTGAAGCTCTATACCGAAAGGTCTCAAGGGGCTTCGCAATCTACAATCTTTTGGGCTACGGCATTACAGTGATACAAGCAAAGGGCAATATTGGGGCTTCGCAATTAACAAGCTTCTGGGCAGTGGTACCCGAGCAATGCAATTTGGGAGTAGTCTTATGGCTCCATGAAAAGGATCAAACTTCAATGGTCCCTCAACACTTCAAGTCAAAAGGCCTCTTGGTTTTAAATGAAGGCTCCGATGATATGAATGAATTTGATGATTCTTGTTAGAACTCACAGCGAGATTATGAAGGAAGTCTTAGAGAAAAGGAAAAAGATTCAATATGCTAGACTCACCCGGCTGAGTTATAGCGGGCAATGCCAATATGTTAACTCTATAAGCAGAGTTATGGCCAATCCCAATGTTTCTGCAAGTACTGCACCCCCTTCTCCAAGATCAAAAGCACAGGCTGCATCCGAAGATTCGTCGTCGGCTCAACTCAAGAAGACTCGAGCAAACATACCGTTCGAGACTTTATCACACCAAGACCTTATCATCTGCAACAACATCACCATCTCCCACGAGACGTCTCCCGAAGACCGTACTACATTTTCAACATGGACCTTCCGCCATTTGGGTATCAACCACAAAAGATCCATACATCTCCAAGCAAGAGAAAGAAGGAGATCGCCTTCAAGAGTCCTACCCGATGTGGCATCCGCTCTCAATACAAAGCTAAGCCGATTTGGGGCTTCACATCGAAAGGTCTCCGCATCCCGCCATCTACAAACTTGATAAGCCCATGACATTTGCAATCTCTCAAAGCTTGGTATCAATGATTTTCTCTTGTGGCTTGCCCACGTCGACAACAAAAGACAGTTTATTTGAATGGACTAAGAGTTGATTCATCTTGGGGATTCATAAGCCACTCAAAGTTCAGCATTCGAGGGGCTTTACAATCAGCAACCCCTTGGCATCTCGGCATCAATAATCCTTTTGAAGCCCCATAAACGACAAATCTCTTGGGGCTAGACATCAATTTTCGTTGGACACCGCGGCGACGACATTCAAGCGAGGCAATCCGAACTTCGATCGAACATGACTTGATCTTGGGTTGACTTTACAAACACACAATGGTTAAAATGGTTCACCCACGAACTAAAAAAAAAAGAGAATCTTTTTTTTTTCTCACATGTGTGCATATTCTTTCCCTTCTAATCTTAAAAAAAAAAAAAAAAAAAAAAAAAAAAAGATTTTTCTTTTTCTTTTTCTTCTTCTATGTGCAAAAGTATGTGTTCTGTTAGTTTTGCTCCTAGCATTCTCCCCCAGCATTCTCCATCATCCTTGAACTACGCTGGTCTGATTCTCTTAAAAGGATACGTAGGCAGCCTTTTGGCACGACCAACCCATCATCCGGAATACTGTCCCACCGACACTCCATCAAAAACGAATTTATCATCAAAGGCAAGAACAATTCATCACCATCAACATCATCATTCTCCATCCAAAGCATGGACATTCTTCATCAAAAGCATCAAGGCATCCACCACCACAACACTAATCCATCCAACGGCAATGGTAAGTGAAGGTATGAATACATCCGAGGCTTTCCTCAAATCACACCGCACACAAAATCACTTCCTCCATTCTTACAAAAATTCTCTCTCATGCAAAACTGCTTTCAAATCACATTGCACCACGAGCATAATTTCTCTCTTCATTTCACACTTCATGCATCTTCTTGCACAAACACATATACCTGCCAAGCACACACATAACAGGTACCACCACGAAGTCAACAGCATCCGCTACTCAAGGCACTTCATCCCCAACAGAAAATGGTCCACAGTCAACCATGCCCGCATCCCAACGATAAAGTCAACAGCAACTGCAGCTCTAGACAGCAATTTGGTCCACGGTGATCCCGCATCAGCAAACGGATCCCGCATTCAGTAAACGGATCCCACTTCAGCAAACGAATCCCGCATTCAGCAAACGGATCCCGCATTCAGCAAACGGATCCCGCATTCCGCAAACAGATCCCGCATCAGCAAACGGATCCCGTATTCAGCAAACGGATCCCGCATCAGCAAACGGATCCCGCTTCAGCAAACGGATCCCGCATTCGGCAAACGGATCCCGCATTCGGCAAACGGATCCCGCATTCAGCAAACGGATCCCACATCAGCAAACGGATCCCGCATTCAGCAAACGGATCCCGCTTCAGCAAACGGATCCCGCAATCAGCAAATGGATCTCGCATCAGTAAACGGATCTCGCATCAGCAAACGGATCCCGCATCAGCAAACGGATCCCGCATTCAGCAAACGGATCCCGCATTCGCAAACGGATCCCACTTCAGCAAACGGATCCCGCTTCAGCAAAACGGATCCCGCCATATCCTTTCTATATCAATAAATCCGCTCACACAGGGAGCGCACCCTTATCCTTCGCAAATTTCAAATTCATGTTTTATCGAGTCTTTGTTTTCTCTTGTCGATGTCCTCGGCGGTTGTCTTTCTTTCGTCGACGCGTTTTGCTTTGCAATCCACGTCGCCGAGGGGCTCTGTAGACACCCCGCTTTGGATCTCTCACCCCGATTGCATACATAGTATTTTTATTTAACTTGTTTTTGTTAATTTCTGTTATTTCTGTTAAGTTCCTAACTGATTCCGTTAGTTTTGGACTAAACTGCATAACAGAGTTAACTTTTAGAGTCATTCTGTCATTCTGTTATTTTCACCCGCGGGCGCCTCCGACACTGTCAAAGGGCCGCGCGCGCTTCTCGCCCCAAAGGCCGGACCCGTGCGCTTCCCACTTTGGCAGTAACGGATTGTACCTTATTTCCCTCCCTTTTCTTATTTACAAATATCTTCTTTAGTCAAAAACATCTTTCTTGATCATAAACATTTACTAGCTTTTATTTGTAACCTCCCAATCCCATATTTCTAGCCCTTTTCATAAAAACAAAATATTTCATTTTTATTTTCTTTTATTTGTTTCATCTTCTTTTATTCATTATTCTATTTATCTTATTTTCTATTGGTCAATTCCATCTCACATGGATTGACCATTTTCCCTCCAACCTTTCCCTCTCTTTTTTTACCTATATAAACCCCCTTCTTCTACCTTAGAAAGGGACCTTGGACCTCAACATTTCTCTCTGGCCAAAACTCTAGACTTTTAGGACCTTCTCTTTTGACTTGAAATCTCTACACAAATACACTATACACAATTCTCCCAAGAATTCTCTTTACAAGAGTTTTCCCAACAAGAGTTTAACACAACAAAACTCTACACAAATTGTTCTACAACAATTGCCTTACAACAATACCATTTTCAAGTCCAAGTTTGAAGCTCACTTTCTTAAGGTATTTTATTCTTCTTCTCTTATTTTCACATGTCTTGGTAATGTATGCAATCCCCATCAATGGGACATGACCAAATGACCACTTTACTACATTAAAGTTGGTTAAGGTTATCTCCCTACATTTTAATCTCTACTTTAATCTCCCCATTTCATTATTAATGTAATTGTTAGGATAATTCAACATGTAATCTTTAGCATAAATTAAATCAATAAAATCATTTATCTTTTTATTTCCCATTTCTTTTCATTTTAATTGTTAGCACTTTTTATCGAAGGACTTTCTCATGCATTAGAACATCAAAAGTAGCAAGACCCGCGTAAGCAGGGCGGAGTGGGTGTTTAAGTACTTCCCACTCCGTCACCTAACCCCCGAACCCATCTTTTCCCGAATCTCTGGTTTTGTATATAAAATTGGCTCTTTTTAGGTTTTTCTTATGTTCCTCTAAAACATAGGTGGCGACTCTTAAAATCAATTAGACATCCTAGGATAATTCACCGCTCTAGCCAAGCCGTGGTTCCCCGGGGTATCTACAAGTGTCCGTGCAGAAATCTGGGTGTCTAGGTTGGACACATCTGGAGCGATTGCTCATCTGTGCTAGAAATAGCAAATATGGTAGATCTGAATCTGAAAGTTCGTCTGTTGTTTGGTGGTGATCCAAGAACGCATCTAGAACGTTTCGGTGTCTAGTATCCACATCTGAAGACGGAGTTTTGAAGCTAGGGTTCTTCTATCAGAAGTTAGCTGTCTGGTATAATCTGAAGATCTAACATCTGTTGTAATCTATTCTAGTGATCTTAAAGTGGATACAAAATCTGTGTTGCCCGAGGCAATAACCTGGTTAGATTTCAGAGTTGTACATCTGACTCCGCGTCTGAAGAATTCTGAGTCGGCTGCAGCGATGGCGAGCAGTGACAATCTGAATGAGGATTGTTATTATTCCCTAGTGACCAAAGAAGAAGCGTGCAAGGAAGTTGCATGGGTTCTAGATTCGGGAGTTTTTTATCGCATGTGTTCGCGCAAGAAGCATTTTACAACGTACGAGCAGAAGGATGGAGACCGCATTTATATGGATAATGGATCTATCTGCGAGGTAGTTGGTATGGGCTCTGTAAGAGTGAGAACTTCTGGTGATAAATATCTCACATTGAACAAGGTGAGACACATTCCACAAGTAGTAAAGAATCTGGTATCACTTAGTTGGTTGGACAAGAAGGGATACAGTTTCAAGGGTGAAGGTGGAGTTCTGGATGTCTACAAAGGTTCGGATGTGATTCTGAAGGGCGGAAGAAAAGATTCCTTGTTTATCCTCCAAGGTTCTGAGATTGGTGAGGGTGTTGACGAGTAGGTGGAGCAGCGTTTTACTCTAGGCCGTAGTGAACTGGGCAAGCCACTAAAAGATCAACACACACTGATTTTATCAGTCATGGTAGGCAAGATCCAATGTCGACCGGATGGGCCACGTTTGAATGAATGTTAATTGCCCGTTGGGGTGATTCTGGGTGTCCGTAGGATATATTGCATGCAGAAAATCTGATTGTCCAGAGGACCAAGTTGTTTTCCTGGTGAGGCAAATTCTGAGTGTCTTGAAGAAACACGGCGCGCGCGAAAAATCTGGTTGTCCGGAGGACAAATCTAGTGTCTTTGACGAAAGACAGGCTGAGGCAAAGGTTGAAAAATCTGGTACGAGGGATGTGGCTCAAGGTGGAGTCTATGTCGGAAGCTCGTGCATCTGAATTATTAGGGGATATTCAAAATCAAGGTGGAGATTGTTAGAGCAAGAATGATTTTGAAGATGAAGTAGCAGCAGAAGAGGAAGAAGAAAGAAGTGCAGCAGCAGTATTGATCCGGTCGGGTACCTTGGGAGGTCCGGACGGACCATGAGCAGGCGGGCGCTTGGTGAAGACCCGGGCGGACCATGAGTTACGCAGTGTTCCGGATTCTGACGCTGTTCTGGCTGTTTTAGAAAGTAAATCAAGTCGTTTAAGGCTTTAATTTAGGACTCCTTCTATCTTCCTAATTAGGTATCTAAAATCTCAATAAATACTAGCCATTAAGTAGTATTTTTCTGTGCTTGACTCAATTGACATGGAGAGAGAGATCAGTAATTCTAGTTCTAGGGATTTGCATAGCTAGGAACTTTGTGATCAAAGTTCATGCAAACATAGATTAGTGTGATTATCCTCATGTAATTGTTTCTCCGCCATAATAATATCTGTTTCCTTTTGCCCGTGGAGGTAGCCAATAGAGATTGGTGAATCACGTATATTCTGTGTTGATTTGTGTTCGTTATTATTTATCTCTTGGGTCTGATTTACTAACACACGTAAATTCTTGTGTTCGTGCTTGATTATTTCTTTGATCATTGTTCTTTATATTTTGCTCTAACAAAGATGAATAATTGCCCTTACAATAATGTAAAGCAAAATGTTTAATATCCTTCTTCAAACATTTTTTTTAAGGTAATAGACATTTTGAAGAAACAAAAAATTCTCTACATCAACATTTATTTATAGAAGAGTAAAAGTAGATCTAACGATCACCAACACCCTCTTGATGCACTATCAAATTTTCTTTAATGAAATGAAGAACTATTCTTGTTCCAAAACAAATCTCTGTATATGTTTTTATTATTTATAAGAAACAAAATTTTACATTTATTTGTGAACGGAGGGAGTACCATAAATTGAAAAAGTGACAAAAATGTGTAAATCGGTCTTCATTTCATAATTGATCGATTGATTTCAGTTATTTACCAACCTTCATAATTTGTCCATGAGCAAGTCTCCTGTAAGAACAAGGGGATCCGTCTCATAGTAGAGACGGGTCATTTTTGACCCATGACCCGGTCTAGTTACGTGGCAACCACCTATTGGCCAAAAAAAAAAAAATTTTGAGTTTTTTTTTTTTTCCGACTTTTCCGTCGTTTACCAAAAGTAATAGTTACCATAACTTAATGTAATGACTATATACATATAAAGTAACATTGTTCATAAGTAAACGTAACACCTGTTTTACAAAAACAAAATCTCGTTTTACCCATTTTTTTCAAATGTACTACTAACTATAATTACGTGTAACCCAAACAATATCTAAATGTAATTATCATTTATACTGAAATGTAATAGTGCTTTTGCAAAAATGTAAAATATTGTGTATTTTGATTTAATTTTTTGAAAGAAAGTAACATTTGAAAAGTAACAACTCATTTACATGAATGTAATTATTTGTACAAGTAAATGTAACACTTTAATAAAAGAAATTATAACATATTTCTATAGATAATGTAATACTTTTACATGTAATACTAATCAAGTGTTTTTAGCTTTAAAAATGTAAATGGTTGAATTATTACTTTTTTTTTACATATGTGTTACAATTATGTATAAACACTGTTACATACTCCCTCCGTCTCACCTCACTTGAGACCTAAGAGGTGGGCACGATAACTAAGGAAAAATAATAAAATAAGGAAAATGTGTGGTAGAATATGAAGAGAGAGAATGAGTGGGGTTAAAAGTAGGTTGGTTGAATAAATTGTGTGGTGGAAAATAAAGAGAGAGAGAATGGGTAGGGTAGATTGAATATAAAATTATAAAAAGATGACCATTTTAGAAAGTCTCAAGTGAAGTGGGACGGCCCAAAATGGAAATAAGTCTCAAGTGAGGTGGGACGGAGGGGGTATATAAGTAACACGTTCATTACATTTTAGTTGTAATAAGTATTACTTTTGGCAAACGAAGAAAATATAAAAAAAACATTGTTACTTTTTCTGTATATATGTATTACTTTTATGTATGCAAACTGTTACAAACTTTTTTTTTTTGTGGACCTATGAGAGGGTCGCCCCCATGGGTCATGGAGCCGGTTCGTGGGTCGGGTCATGGGTAAAAAATGACCCGTCTCTACCATGAGACGGATCCCCTTGTTCTCACATAAGTTTTTGTCTTTCTCCGTTAGTTAAGTTTGGTTGATAAATAAGAAGGTAACATACAATCGTCATCAAGAAATAAAATGAGGAGAGAAACGGCCGTTACATTCAAATTAAAAGAAAAAGGCAGTTGGCTAAATTATTAATGCTTTGTTTGGCATTTTCTAATACAAGTAATTTCATCCTTATCTCTCTCTCACACACACTAGACATGCAATTTTCATGTGTCTCCTACATCTATAAATAAGGTCCAAAACTCACTTCTTTTTCCTCATCCAAACAAAGCACTATAGCAATAACAAAAATCCAGTCAATGGCTTCTCCATGGTGCATCTACTATCAGCCTAAATTGGAGTTAGAGAATCCCCCAGAGAATGAACACCCTTATGTAGTTGAGATGTTTGGTGAGCTTTACTTCACAGAAAACCCTCCTAGACCCGTAACCATGAGCGAGCTTTTCGGTGATTATCCCAAACCTGCCGCCCCTCTTCCTCCTAACGAAACTAACGAGACTAACGATAAAATGGATGGAGATGGAGATGGTGCAGGTGAGGAGAAAGTCGTTGCTAATGAAGATGAGCCCGTGTCTGTTGAGGAACAAAGGCGTGATCCTACGCCTAGAAGAAGAAGGATCATCATTCCGGTGAATAGGGAGAAGAAAGTTTGGCCTCCTGTAATTCATTCACTGAGGCCATTTTATCAAGGGAATCCTATGTTTGAGCAATCGTGTGATAAGAATGTTTGCAGCTGGTGTGCAGAAGTTTTTGAGGAGGAGGAGGATGTAGCTTATGAAGGTGGTTCGTCGAGCTCGGGCATGGAGGACGAAGGCCTTTCTGATGAGTAGCTGAAGATGAAATCATAAAAGAAGATGAAGAATCTAGCTTGTAGTCATTTAGTGTTTTTTTTTTTTAATAAAACCAAAAACAATAAAAGTCATTTAGTGTTAATTAGTTTGTGTTATAATTAGAAAAGAGTGTGGCTATTTTAAATTTTCCAATCTAAATCTTATGTACTCACTCCATTTTAGAAATTAAATCAAGAGATGAAGTCTATTATATGATCAATTTGCATTGTCATTTAAATCATCTGCTGCTAAGATTTGACACACTAATTTTTAAGTATTTCTTGCTAAAAAATGATCACTTGTTATTATCAGGGATCTTGGTTGTGAAATAAATATATTGGCATCATTATGAACTCCCACTTTTAAGTCAGTTACACAATTAATGGTTTCTAATTCAGAGCTATTAATCCTCTCAGTAAACATACTTGTAAGTGTGGCTATTTCTAAACTTTCAATACTCCTTTTGTCATGATAATGTTTCCTATTTATTTTTTACGTCGAATGTAGTTTAAGCAATAATTATAGGTTTACTGAATTATTTTAATGAGATACTAAATCTTGTTCTTAATACAGTAGTATTTATGATTATATATTAGTAACAATTTTTTGATTTTTATTAATATAAATACATTAACTAAAAAGTATTGTTCAAAGTTCAATTTGTATTCGTAGTAAAAAAAAAAAAACATCATTCCGGGTAAAGGGAGTATATAATTTCCAGTGCAGTTGCGTATCCCTCCCACCATATGCATAATCATGAATTATTACGAGTGATGTCAAGAAATTATTTAAACCCCACGTGGGATGTGTTTACACATTGTCCTTCCGTCGCAAAATGATCTTTTTACTTCCTTCGTCTCAGAGTATATGTCCACCCTCATATTTATACGGAGATTAAGAAATTGTTGAAGTGATGTAAATATTGTGAGTATGAAAAATTAAAGTAGGAGAGAGAATATGGGATATGGAATAGTAAATTGATCGGTGTTGTTAGTATAAAAGTAAAGCATGAGAGAAATTGAGTGAGATGAATAGTAAAGATTATTTGCCATTTAAGAAGTGGACATATATATACTTTGGGACACACTAAAAAGGAAAGGTAAACATATACTTTGGGACGGAGGTAGTATTTGTTATTTTTCATTGTTTTTAAAAGTTTTTTCCCATTTATACAATTTGTGTTTAAAAGTAAATATACAAAAAACACGACTAATGAAGCAAGTGTCTATATTGTTAAAAAGTTTGAACAATCAAATAGAAAAATCATTTTGAAACAGAAAGAGTGTTTAGACTGCCGACCAACTTCTTCTGACCAGGGGTCAGACAGATTACTCGTCAGTTTTTTGTGACTAATCCCGGCGTAATTGTTGGTTGGAAATAGAGTTTTTTCTATTAATGGAAGTACGAATAAATTGAGCTTACTCTTATCGAGATAATTTACAGATTGAGGCGAATTGTATTTTATCAAAAATGGGGGAAAAGAAATGAAATTCTATTAATTAGTTAAGTTCCTTTTTAAGACAGTTTATAAAGAAAAAAGGCGTAATACAACTAACCGAGTCTTAAATAATAAATACCCTACAACTTTACGCAACCTCATTATCAAAATAGTAATTAAGAAAAGAAATGTCACCTACTCCCTCCGTCCCAAAATGATTTTCTCATTTGACATTTTTTATTGTCCCAAAAAATTCTTCACATTCCTACAACCTAGGTTTAGAAGTGCCCAAACAAAACATGACTAGTGAAGCAAGTGTTCACATCCTTAAAAAGTTTGAATAGTCAAATATGAAGATCATTTTGAAACGAAGAGAGTATTTTTTTTATGAGCCGTACAAAATAATCATATCTGAGAAATTTATAATTGCTATAAGAATCAAAACATGTATATGTACATTATATACACGTGTGTATATATAGAGTCGAAATGGATCGAGCATTGATGCAGTGAGCTTTTGCTATAATGCTGCAGTGTGGTGTTTGAATTTTGGCACACCTATTTTTTTTATTATGACCCTTACAAAATAGTCACATCTTCCTTTCTCGAGCTGTTGATGATTATCGGATTGTTGGTAGATTTCACGTACTTATCATTTAATCTCGACCGCTCAACTTAGGAAAAGGAGAATACGAATGTATCGCGACCGCAAGCTGAAAAGTGCTCCACTTTCGCTAAAAGTTCGCCTAATGGATCTCTAGCACTCTCTATGTATCCCACATATAATCTTGACTCACCACAAATGATTTCTTTTTTAGCATTTCCCTACAATTCTTTTGGTAAAAAAAAACATCGATCAAAACTTCATAGCAAAAGAAGTAATCTTGACGATAGATTACTTCTTTTGCTACTGCTCATTTACCCTTCATTGACAGTTTTAATACCATGATGTTGCCACATCCACTCAAAATCACTCTATTTCTAGTCTCAGACACCATTTACAATTGGGTGTGGTTTTTATTTTTTTAAATGATTTTTTTATTAATAATTCCATTAAACTATTAAAGAATGCACTTGAAAGTGCATTGGGTAGAAATCGAAGCCCTAATTTTTAACGTAGAAAGTAATACCGAATGCTGCTTGAGCTAAACCTCATTAGCAGTATTGGGCGTTGTGGAAGTCATTCCCATCCACTAATATTAAATTTGATCATGCAACACCATTAATTTGAACAATCGGAAAAATACACACAAAATTTTTCGTGCATCACCCCAACAGTTATATGACAAATAGGAAAACAGATAGTGAAATTAGTTAAATAGCCTACAACAAACTATAAATTTATAGTAATATAATAACAAGATATTGATAAATTATGCAACAATGAAGGGCAAAATTGTCTTCTAACATTCTAGCTTATTGTACAATCTTGGTGATAATCTACGTCTATAGTAATATAAAAAAAAGAAAGTCTTACCATTTTTAGAATGGGGCCAGTATGCACTTCCAAAATTGGAAAGTTTGGTACATAAGCTCAAATATGTCATTATCTTTATTTTGGCATAAGTAGTCAACTTTGCATGTAGATTGATTTTTATATGATACTTTTTAATTTTTATTTAGTGCAAAAAATGAATTTTGATTAGTATATACCGAAAATTACTAATTGATGTGGACAAAACGCGTTGAAGTTTTTGGAGTCATTTGAGTGTGTGCGAGGAAACAGTCGTTACTTTTGACTCCAGATCAACCACGGAACGCACCGCATATCAAATCGAACGTCGGAGTGAGACGAACAAAAGTCATAGGGGCTGACCCTTGGTCGCAGGGTTTAAAAGGCATAAAAAACATTATTTAGGGCCTCAAACAAACTTCTAAACTTTTTATCAATTTTTTTGGTTTTTTTTTTTTTTTTTTTTTGTATTTTGTTAATTAGGGTTTATTTAGTTGGCTGCATAATGTTTAAATACATTGTTCTATGATTTTTGGGGGTGATTTTTGCTGTTTTATAATATTGATTATTTATTCCAATATTAGTGCACGTTCATAGATTAGATTGTGGGGTTTTTAACTATATTATTTAAAAAAAAGTTTATATTAAAAAATTTAATTTATATTAGATAGCCGAAATATATTTTGACTGTTTAAGAGGTCGGCAAGATGTTTCCTATTTTGCTAAAAAGACAATTTTCAACTTTTGATGTTGTTACTGCAATTAACGATTATATGGTGTCATTAATGTTGGTCTTTTATTAAAGAAAATGGTGTTCTTTCATGGTCAACTCTATATTGCCCTTTCTCGCATAGTTAGAGATGCAGCTAAACTTAAGATATTAACATGTAACGATACCATGGCCAAACTGATCTTATTACTGGCAATGTTATTTTCAAAGAAGTTTTCCATAATGTGTAAAAACATTTCTTCTTAATGCGGCATTCTTATTCAACTCACTAAAATTTATTCAAAATGAGTATAAGTAACAACCCGTGCATCGCACGGGAGTAACACTAGTTAGTTAAATACTATAACATACAACAAACTATACGCAAAAATCTAATGAGTGTTCAAGACTTCGAGGGGGGGGGGGGCGTTTATTGTTTACTCCCTCTGTCCTTGAATAAATGTCCTACTTTCCATTTTAGTATGTCCTAAAATAAATGTCGTCTTACTAAAAATAGGGTATAAAGTTTCTTCCTATACTACCACATTCTAATATGTACAAACATTGCAAGAGGAGGTGTCACTCTACTCGTATGAATAGATTGGGGCAATCAAGGAAACACAACTAAAAGCTTAAAAATATTGACTTGTCAAATATGACATTTATTCCGGTACAGATGGAGTACTGTTTACTCGAACAAGATCTAGCTTTCTTGGACAGCTAGGAGAGTCTGCCCAACATGATGTTAACAGCAAGAATTGGAAGAAAATATTGACAAGATATTGACGATTCATGATTCAGCAGCAATCTTGATATACAAAACGTATGATATATTTTGTACACGAATGGAATAACAGAAGTTGCAATTCCTACTAAGTGGTGCGAGTAATATGAAATTTCAGCCGCTAACATTTGAAACCGCCACAAGCAATTAGCCAAACTAGGATGATTAGTGCAAAGATTCCGCCTCCTACCATCAGCTTCATTTGAAGGTTCTGCAGCCACATCTTTCGTCTCAGTTGCCTTCCCTGCCTCTGAAAGCTGTCAGCCTACACATGACACGGTACCACAACAACATCACCCACAAACCTCAATCGCCCATGCATATATATATATATATATATATATATATATATATATACACACACACAGAGAGAGAGAGCATACCTGGAACTGAAGGTTTTCTGTTTTATCCACAAGGAGTTCAATCTTCTCCCCTCGATCCAAAACCTGCAAAAAAAAGATTTATCAAACTTCTACAAAATCAAGAGTACCGTTGATGGTCTGGCTAACACCTAAAGCTGTAGGAATGAAGGTGGTGGTCGTTCGAAAACGCGAGCTTATTTAAGAGCACGCTAGTAGCAAGTGTACTATAATTAAATCATCTTACTAAAATAACTACAATTAAATTCCACATTATGTTAGCAGACACATTAACCTTTTACATCCCAAGTAATCTCAATCTTGGATTTTTGTTTATTTATAAGATTTATAACCTACAAAAAGTAACACTTTTTTCTCCAACACTCCGGGGTTACGCGAGAAATGCGATCATAATCATTCAACAACGAGAAATCCTTGAAAAGGTGAAGAAAAGAACAAACTCAAGGAAGCAGCAATATACTCTTCTCAATTCAAGGACCTACTTTATACCTCACTTTGTGATGCTGCGGAATTTGTTGAATCTAATTTGCATGAGCAGTAGATATATTCTTACATAGGAAGTCAGCATACTCTGCTATTCTTATTGAATCTATCATCCACGTATACTCATCAGCATCCCAGAAATAAAAATGGGTGGGGGTCTATTTCATTCATCTGAGCCAGCTGTTCATCTCATTGCAATATTTTTTTCCAAAGTGCGAATGATTACAAGATTTGTTGGATTTCTAGGTGATCATGCACACCTGAATTATGCATAAAGAAACCCTAGCTAGATCCATGTAGAAACAATAATTTTATCAAAATGATAATTAAGAACACTAACCTTCGATTTTCTCAGAATATGAAAACTTGGACTTTAGGTCTTAAAATGAACACCCTCTACCAGTATCCACACTTTGAAAGGATTCAAGAACGTTTTCTTGAATGACTGCTAGGTCCTTTCTATTGAAGAACTTTGTTGAAGAACAATTCTTCAATGGTGTTTATTTTGCTTCCTTTGATTATTAATCTTTGATAATCAAGAATAATCAAAGCTAATAACTTTAATGTTATATGTGTGTTTTCTTTCTCCAAGAAAGAGTTATTATTTCTAAAATCAATGCATAGGGGTATCAATCCCAACTGCACACATATATACAAGGAAGTGACCTAACTCCAATAGGTTAAATGATTTCTTTTTCAAAAAGAAAACCTGACAAATCCTAAGCCTACCAGAGTCACACAGCCGTACGGCTCCCTAGGTGCCGTATGGCTCTCAGGGAGCCGTATGGACCTAGTCCCGGCATTCCTCGTTTTTTGTGCCTTTTAATTATCCGTTCTACGTGTGTGACCCAATAGGATTATACTATGTTGGCAACAAGTCCGCACCATTCAGACCTCGTAAATCATAAGCGGACTCTAGCAAGCCATTATGACTACCCAAATAGTATAACTTTGAAAAGTCAAAGTTTCCTAAAATATAACATATCACAATCTCTTTATCTCGCGATGTATATTGAACGTAAGTCATGGACAATGGTCAACTTACTTGTTCAATGCTTTTCTCGATGCCGAATATATTGATAATACAAATGACATTGATCTAATCAATTCATTTGAACACGGCCATGCATTTCATTAATACTATTCATCGAGGGGCCCAAGCTTGACATCTCTCACGAAGAGGGACAAATCCCGTCTTGGTTTATTACTTTTCCCTACATGATTCCGATTAGTCAATCACATCCTTTATAGCTACTCGGTTAAAGGTAACGTTTGAATATGTTAAACATAATACTCATTATGTGGAAGACTGAAATAACCTCAGGTCTAAAGATTCGAATGATATAACTATATGAGATTTAATTATGACATTTGACCATGATATAAATATCATAAGGGGTTTGTCCAGTACTTGTTCTCCAACAAATACCCATAAGTCTAATTGTATCATATACACATGATCATCATATGATTATCCATTAAACTTATACTAGTGATTAATCATAATTACTAGGGACGGAGATTATTATAATAAACATTCAAAAGATATAATAATCAAATAAACATTTAATATTTTTATTAAAGCATAAAGCAAATGATAACATTAATTGTTCAAATAACGTACCTAGGGCATACACACAAACAATCTCCTATTTGCACTAGGTCTAATTAATGTATCTAATACCCATAGACCTAACATGACCATCATGTTTAGCTTGTGAAAGACCCTTTGTCAATGGGTCAGCAATGTTATCCTCAGTCGATACTCTGCATATATTTACGTCTCCTCTTCAACGATTTGTCGAATAAGATGAAAAGGCGTAAGTATGTGTTCGGATCTCTGATATACTCTTGGTTCTTTTGCTTGAACAATAGCACTATTATTTCACAATAAATGTCTATTGAATTAGCAATGCTAGGAACCACCTCTAGTTTACCAATGAACTTCTTAATCCAAACAGCCTCTTTAGCAGCATCGAATGCAGCTATATACTCAGCCTCGGTTGTAGAATCAGCTACGGTACTTTGCTTAGAACTCTTCCAGCTAACAACACCACCATTAAGCATAAACACAAATCCAGATTGCGATCTAGAATCATCCTTGTCGGTTTGGAAGTTTGCATCTGTGTAACCATTTACAACAAGATCATCTTCCATATCTCCATATATGAAGAACGAATCTTTAGTCCTTCTCAAGTACTTAAAAAATTTCAAACAGTGACTCTCACCAGGATCAGATAGGTATATGCTCGTCATGCTCAAAGCATAAGAAACATCGGGTCTAGAACAAATCATAGCATACATGATGGATCAATTGCAGAAGCATATGGAATCACATTCATTCTCTCACGCTCATCAGTTGTTTGAGGACACTGATTCTTGCTTAGAGTTACACCATGTGAAACTGGCAAATGTCCTGTCATAGAGTTCTCCATACGGAATCTCTTAAGAACTTTGTTAATATATGTACTTTGTCTTAAACTAGTCAACTTCTTAGATCTATCTCTATAGATCTTTATGCAAAGAATATAAGTGGCTTCTCCCATATCTTTCATTGAGAAACATTTTCCTAACAAAACATTTACAGACTAAAATGCAGGAATATTGTTTCCAATCAGCAATATGTCATCAACATATAGTACTAAAAATAGTACTACGCTCCGATTAATTTTCTTATATGCGCAAGGCTCATCTCCGTTCTTGATGAAACGAAACTCTTTGACTGATTCATCAAAACAGAGGTTTTAACTCCTAGAGGCTTGCTTCAGTCCATAGATGGATTTCTACAACTTGCATACTTTGGTAGAATTTTCTGGATTGACAAAACCTTCGGGTTCTGTCATATACACATCCTCAAGTAAGTTCCCGTTAAGGAACGCTGTTTCGACATCCATTTGTCATATCTCATAGTCATAATATGCGGCTATGGCAATTAAAATTCTTATAAACTTGATCGTTGCTGCGGGTGAAAAGATTTCATCATAGTCAATACCATAAATCTGCCAATTACCTTTCGCTACAAGCCTAGCTTTATAAGTATGCGTGTCTCCATCCATGTCGGTTTTCTTTTTGAAAACCATTTGCATCCTATGGTTTTTACACTTTCGGGTGCAACTATCAAGTTTAAAACTTAATTATCATACATGGATTAGATTTCGGATTACATTGCTCCAGGCCATTAATCTGAATCAGGAGCGGACATCGCTTCTTGATAGGAAGTAGGTTCATCATTCTCAATGATTTCTACTTCATTGCTATCCGTTACGAGAAATCCATATCTCTCGGGTTCGGAATGCATCCTATCAGATTTGCGAAGGACATGTGTATTCTGAACGGGTTCCACAACTCCTAGTGGGACTTGTTCAGATTCCACCATCGGTTCAATGTTATTTTCGGGTTTTCGAACATCTTCGAGATTAATTTTACTCACACTGATTCCTTTGGAGAGAAACTCTTTCTCTAGAAAAGTACCATGACGGGCAACAAACACTTTGTTGTCCGTGCGGTTGTAAAAGTAATATCCTTTAGTTTCCTTAGGATATCCCACGAAAATACATTTATCAGATTTGGGTGCAAGTTTGTCAGAGACAAGTCTCTTGACATACGCCTCACATCCCCAAATTCTCATGAAATATAAACTAGGGTTTCTTCCATTCCACATCTCATATGGTGTCTTAGCAACCGATTTAGTTGAAACATTATTTAGTGTGAACGCAGCAGTTTCTAGTGCATAACCCCAAAAGGATAAAAGAAGATCAACTTGACTCATCATCGAACGAACCATAAAGTTTGATTTCTCCTCTCGGACACACCATTCCATTGTGGTGTTCCAAGTGGAGTTAATTGTGAAACTATTCCACAACTTTTAAGACGATCGTCAAACTATTGGCTTAAATATTCACCACCACAATCTGATCGAAGTGCTTTAATAGCTTTGCCAAGTTGATTTGGCACTTCATTTTGAAATATTCTACATATCTCAAATGATTCACTTTTGTTCTTCATTAGATAAACATAGTCATATCTACCGAAGTCGTCGGTGAATGTAATGAAGTATTGAAATACGCCCCTAGCATTGCTGGTTAATGGTCCGCACTCCGCATACATCAGTAAGTATAAGGCCCAATAAGTCACTAGCCCTTTCACTACTCTTAGTAAAAGGTGTCTTAGTCATTTTTCCAAGTAAACAAGACTCGAAAGTATCATATGATTCAAAATCATGTGATCCTAAAAGTCTGTCCCCATAGAGTTTTGAGACACGTTTCTCATTTACATGACCAAGACGGCAATTCCACAAATAAGTGTAATTTACATCATTAGCCTTAGATTTCTTATTTACATTATAGATATTATCATTACTTCCATTCTCAACATCAAGGACATAAAGGCCATTAAATGAATTTGCAGTACAATAAAGCATATCATTTAAATAAATAGAAAACCTTTCTCAATAACGAACTTATAACCTTCATTATCCAAACAAGAAAATGAAATAATATTCCTACTTAAATCCGGTACATAATAGCAATAGTTCAAAACAAGTATTAAACCGCTAGGACAAGTCACTTCATAAGTTCCTACGGCTAATGCAACAATTTTTGCTTCATTTCCCACACTTAGATCTACTTCACCATCTTTAAGTAGCCTTCTATTCTTTAGTGCCTACACATTTAAACAAATGTGAGTATCTAATACCCATGAACTAGAAGTAGAGAGGAATATATCAATAACATAGATACCTGAAGTAGAACCAATCTCATTGCCCATTCTTCTTCTTCTTTTCTTCCATGTAAGCCTTGCAATTGCGTTTCCAGTAACCAATCTCATGGCAATGGATACAGATTCCATCATTTTGAGTGTTGGGTTTAGCCACTACAGCTTCGGCAACCTTTGTCTTGCTTGCTTTAGGTTTGGCAACAGTTGCTTTTCCTTTTCCTTTGGCTTTGAACCCCCTTCCTTTGTTAACCATAAGCACATGAGATGTTGTTTTCTCTATGATTTGCTTTTCAGCAGTTTTAAGCATCCCATGCAACTCTGATAAAGTCTTAGTCATACCATGCATATTAAAGTTCATTACAAACTGATTATAGATTTTAGGTAGTGAGTTAAGAATCATGTCGGTTGCCAACTCAACAGGGATGGCATAACCTAGCCTCTTTAGATGCTCAATGTGGCCTTTCATCTTCAAAACGTGAGGGCTCACTTGCTGCCCTTCAGTCATCTTACATGACATCAAAGCAGCCATGGTGTCGAACCTCTCTTGCCTAGCTTGCTCTTGAAACATATCTTTCAACTAATTGACTATCACATAGGCATCCAAGTGTTCTAAAGTATTCTGAAGCTCATAACAAATGGTAGCAAGCATAAGACAGCTGACGTCATGAGAATCATTCTTGTGCTTCTTGTGAGCATCCTTGTCCGCCCTAGGGGTTGTGGCAGCAGGTTCCTTAGGAACGGGTTCGTCAAGAATTTACAATTTATCTTCATGCCTTAGAACAATTCTTAGGCATCGGATCCAATCCAAGAAGTTAGTACCATTCTCTTGAAGTTTTTCCTTCTCAAGGATATATCGCAAAGACAGAGTGTTTGTGTTTGATGTCATTATCTACAAATTTATGCATACATATATAACAAATATATAAGTACCAACTTTATTAAGATATTAAATTATAGTATTTCATAAATACTCTAAATTATACAACCTTCACATACAAACATGCATAATATAATTTAAATGGGGCATAATATAATTTAAATGGGCTAAGATCCATATTTCACTTAACTTTGAGTTGGCTAGGGCACGACTGCTCAAAATAAGTTATTTAGGTAGATAAATCCTTATCAATCATATCATATATGACTCTTAGATCTTTTATGAGATTCTTTTAGACATCTAATGCCAAACATGTTTTAATCTCATCTTGTGCCTTAGGCGAAAAACTGTTTTGATAGCCTAATTAAATCAAACCATTTTAAATGTATAGGAATCATTGTTTCCCCATCTTGCTCATACAAAGATAGAATTAATGTACCTCGCTAGGGCGTAGCCTACATAAAACTATCCGTGTACTCACAAGTGTTTTAATCATGGATTGGCATAGGACTTAAGTTTTTAGGAAGGTTTATTTACACATAAAAGTTCACTATTCAAACCAGATAACAAGAGAAGTTTTATGTGATTCATATGCAGCAAATTAAGGGGATAATTCTGAAACTTTGAATCTGCAAAAAAACCTGCAGACTAGGGTTACAATCGGTACGGCTGGAAACAATCGGTACGGATGCCGTGAGGGCGTACGGATCTATGGTCCGAGTCCAATTTTTCTTTTCTTCAGATTCTGCAGATTTCAGCAATCCTGAACAATTCAGAATTCAGAATTCTGAATGTTTATGGGGTTTCGAATTAAAATCGTATTCATGAAACGAGGTTTCGAAAACCTGCCATCTGAATTACAGATTAATTCCAGATTCATATTCTACAAACGATTTAGAGAGTATGGAATTCTCCAGAAAATAAAACAAATTTGGAGATAAGCAGAACCCCATCCGTACGGCTCCAGAAGAGGCGTGCGCTTCTTTTGCAGGCATCCGAATCATGTTTTGCAGATTTCCAGATTTTTCAGAATTTCAAAATTCGATCAATCCCAATATCATGTTCTCATATAATCAGATTAATATAACATGAGATTTTCCATATTACGAATTTAAACAGATCTAATCTATATTATCAACAAATAATTTATTCTACATATAAATTAGATACATGCATAATCCAATTATATATTGACAATCTAAGCATGCGATTATTCGTATAAATCCAATAAATACAATAATCACATAATCCCATCATAAGCATGCATACAAATTTTTATATCTCATATAAAACCCTAATTACATATTATCATCTTTTTATTATCATGTAAAACAAATAATCAGATTAAATAAATTAAACATGACAATTTTAAAATTATTGATCTATCAAGTGGGCTTTGATACCACTGTTGGGTTTCTAGGTGATCATGCGCAGCGGAATTATGCATAAAGAAACCCTAGCTAGATCCATGTAGAAACAATAATTTTATCAAGATGATACTTAAGAACACTAACATTCGATTTTCTCAGAATATGAAAACTTGGACTTTAGGTGTTAAGATGAACACCCTCTACTGGTATCCACACTTTGAACGGATCAGGGAGCCTTACGGACCTAGTCTCGACATTCCTCCATTTTCGTGCCTTTTAATGATCCGTTCTACTTGTGTGACCCAATAAGATTATACTATGTTGACAACGAATTAATCAGGCCTCGTAAATCATAAGCGGACTTTAGCAAGCCATTATGACTATCCAAATAGTATAACTTTGAAAAGTCAAAGTTTCACATATCACAACCTATTTGTCTCGTGAGTTCTATTGAACGTAAGTCATGGTCAATGGTCAACTTACTTGTTCAATGCTTTTCTCGATCCCGAATATATTGATAATACAAATGACATTGATATAATCAATTCATTTAAGCACTGCCATGCATTTCATAAGTCTAATTGTATCGTATACACATGATCATCATATGATTATCCATTAAACTTATACTAGTGATTAATCATAATTACTAGGGACGGAGATAATTACAATAAACATGCAAAAGATATAATAATCAAATAAACATTACTCCCTCCGTCCTACTCGAATTAGGATTCCTGGTCAAACTAATTATACTTTGATCAATAATTTGAAAAAAAATAATTATCTCTTAATGAAAATTTAAAAATAGTTATTGAATTTATTAGTAACCATGATACAATAACAATTTTTAAATTTTTATTAGCATCGTTATTTTTCTTCAAATTATTGGTTAAAGTATAATTAAATTGACCAAGAATCCTAATTCGAGTGGGACGGAGGGAGTATATATTTATTAAAGCATAAAGCAAATGATACCATTAATCGTTCAATTAATGTGCCTATGGCATACACACCAACAAGATTAAGCCCCATGTGGAGCGATATACTCTCTCCGTCCCAAAATGATCTTCCCATTTGACTATTCAAACTTTTTAAAGATATGACCACTTGCTTCACTAGCTATATTTTGTTTATGCACTTTTAAGCCCTAATTGTGGAAATGAGAAGAACTTTTTAGGACAGCGAGAAATGGCAAATGAGAAGATCACTTTGGGAAAGAGGGAGTATCTATTTAACAAAGGAAGAGATTTCCCTATTTGTTTTGTGGACATTACAACAAGAAAAATAAAAACAGTACTTTATACAAGACCTCCCTCCATTCCACTCCAAGTGTCCTCATTTGAAAAGTCAAATATTTATGAGAATAATAGACTTGGAAGTGGGAAGTGACCATCATCACGATCTTAAATATTGGATCCATTTCAATTATTTCAAACAAGCAGGGACAAAGCTTGAATGTCACGAAAATCACAAAAATTTAATTTTCACAATGAGACACAATTGAACATTCCAAAACGTAAAGAGTTCCAAAAATCAAAGGTTTCCATGTCACCAAAGGTTCCTTAGAAACCTCTCACCTGGCACTAGATAGTTGAGTTAGCCCAACATCCTTAACCTCCTTAGAACAATGGTCCCAACAAAAAGCCAACATCCTTAACCTCCTTAGAACAATGGTCCCAACAAAAATATATCCAACTGTACGTGGCAACGATGCAGGACGCAAACAAGGAAAAAAAACCCGGAAGGATTTGATTTTTTTATGGGTTCTTTGTTTTATCTTTTAGAAAATTGACGTAAATCAAACCATAGAACTAGTTGAGGATTATTAGTAATTATCCTTGTCCATATAGGATTAGTACTACAATATTCCTAGTGTATTATCTTTATAATTATTCAGACTATCAATTCATATATAATGATTAAATTGGGGGCTTAAGATCTACCTTTATCCTATAAATACTGATATGATCCCCGATCACTAGTTAAGAGTGATCCAATAATATTTAAGTCCAGGCTTTTGTGGTTGTGGCTTGTGGGCATGATCCCTTATAAGAGGGTAAGCACACTAAGTGCAAAGGCCGGTCGAGTCTCTAATTTTCACGAGTGTGAGCTGGTTCTGAAACCCATCACGCTAAAGGTTTATCGGCTGAGGCAAGAGCAAGTCACATCACATATGTGATGTGTTTATACGATATCGCCCACGTGTGCTATTGAACGTGTCACATCGACCTAGTCACTGTGGAGAGAGCGTTTATAGTGAACATGAGCTAGCGGGTAATAGAGTGCACCAGAACAGATTTCTCTATCATCAAATCTTACCCTCTCTCTCTTTATCTCATCCGTCTTAACTTACATCCTGACATATGCTCTTTCACAAAAGAATGTCATGCCAAGCATACCTAACCCACATACATTGCACGCGCTGGGGACATTTACATTCAATGAAGCATGTCCGCTCATTTCAACCTTTTCCTGTACCTTCTTGGTTATGTATCTATTCATTTAAGTCTTCGGGTAGCGATTAAGGGAGGGACATAATAAGGACTCTTGACTACGTTGGAACTACATTATAGGGGGTGTTCATGTTATTATCTACTTTGTAAATCAAATGAGGAATTGCCCGGACTTTTACCCGACAATCAGAATTAACTACGGGTTGCATCCAGGGTTGCACGATTCGTAGTTCGTCCGATTTGAATTCGCGATTCACTCAACCCATGGAATCCGATACGTAGAGTATTACAATAATTGTGATTCGCGAATTCGCAATATAAGCATGTTTTATTTAAATAAATATTAAAAAATATAAAATATTAAACTTACTTTTCATAGAAAATCTGCATTTTAACGTTCTATTACATAACCTAAGAAGCTTTTTTGTTCGATATTTGAAACTGTAGTGACTTTATTTGATTGTATTATTTGATTTTTGGAAATGATAGGTTTGTGGGAATAAGCTTTGGCAATAGGTATTTATAGTGAGGGACTGAGGGTTAGCATCTCCTTTGTTAGTTGAAATGAATGTTGTGGCCTTTCAATACTAGAGCCTTATGTGTTTTCTTTGGGAGCCTATCAATAATTGATGTACATTAACAGTAGTTTTTCAATTTTAGAGGACATTAATTGCGAATTCAAAGAAATTTTTCAAGGTATCGATGCACGAATCGAAGATCACGATTCATGAATTACATTGTACCGATTCGGTATCGAATAGCTAAGTGATACATGCATATCAATATTCAATACACGATTTGAGGCCAACGGGAGCGAATCTTGCAACCCTGATTATATCCAAGTCAAGTAACGTACAAGCCAATAATATTGGGGGTGGGCTACAACAGTGGAAAAGTTAAATCCTCAATATATTGGAATGAAGGTACCGTAGTAGCAAACGGAAACTAAATGCTTTACTTCAGAATGTGTTCAACGTGTTTAGTGCCATTAGATAATTATGTTGTGTATCATGCATTCATACTTCCGTTATCGTGACAATCAATGAGAAAAGAGACATTTACCTTCTCAATATTGTCCATCATTATGCCTTTGACCTCTGTTATTTGAGCCTTCAGTTTGGATAGCTTACTCATTTCATCTGGATGATTCAAACAATACTCCATGTGCTCCTTAAGCTTTGGCCTAATACGCAACCAAACAAAACAGGAACATCAAAGTGCATAAATGCATAATAACGACAACCAGAGGACTATGCATAGGATGAAACCAACTCACCCGAATTCCCTGTCAAGATTATATGCAATGCTGAAACGATCTTCGAATAAATCATCATCTTCATCATCGTCAGCAATTGGATGTGAACCATCACCAATACTAGCACCATAACGCTTCTTGAAATCATCCTTCACTCTCTCAAGAAACACAAAAGGCACACTCCTCCCTAGTGATTCATCAGCGACAACAAGAAAAACTGCACAATACATTTAAGATAATCACCATACAGTTAAAACAATATGGTAAAGTACACACTGATTGTACAAAAACAATTAGCTTAAACCAATTAAAATGCACATACCAAATCCACTGTCAAGGAGGAAGTTAAAGGTGTGCCCATCACATGAATATGTATATTTGCTGCTGTTATGAGGCAGCTTCTGTAAGCATTGAACTGCAATAGTACTGAAGTTTCCAGAATACGGTGTATGCTCTGCCAATACCACCGTTCCTTTTGCAACAAAGCTATAAATCAACCCTTTCTGACTCATCTTTTGATTATCACTTCAAACTCAAAAATCTCCCTCACCAACCACGATCCACAAGCACCTTAATACAAAACTAATCACCTACAAAAATTCTGAATCCCTCTCAATTATCAAATCTCAATCAACAAAAAGGAGAATAATTACAATCAGTTTATGTTTTTCATACTTACCACCTTAACAAAAGAGTCGCCCACAAAAATCGAAACCCTCAAAGGTTACCAAAATCTGACAAAGAGAGAGAAATTCAACATCAGATTACCTACATAACGGTATAACCAGCTTAACTGCGACCAACTCAAAGTAACAATCGCAATTGATTAAGTTGAGAAAGTAAACCCTAAACTCAGAGGTCTTGTACAATCAAACCAATGAATCCATGAAAAAAGAACAACACAACATGAGAAAGAATGTAATTACCAAATCAATGTCCCGATCAAATTAGTACTTGAATCGTCGGAAGTGAGAGAGAGAGGGGGGGGGGAGGAAACCTGAAAATAGAAGGATGGCGATTACTTCGTGGACACGATCGGAATGCGACGGAGGAGGAGGAGGAGGAGGAGGAGATTTTGATTTGGGTTGGTTTTTATCTACCGACGGAGACTAACGACTGTTAGTTAAGTTAACCTGCCGAGCCCCGCGCGCTGTACAAGTAGAACTGTGTAGCAAACGCTTGCTTGCGGTTTTTCTCCAGTTTTTCTCCAGTTGTAGTAAAAATACAGCCCTTAATTTGGGCCCAAACATTGAAGTATTAAAGTTAGTAATCCCTCCGTCCCGAAATGAATTATTATTCTGAAAATATTAATTTTAATAGAAAAACTATAGTCATTTTTACTATTTACTTTCAAAATTTTAGTATTAAAAAATTATAATGAACTCTAAGAAAAATGAAAAAGAAAAATATGGGACAAAGTTTTTTGATGTACAAGATTAAAAAGGACATTCATTGTTCATTTTAGGATTAGAATGTTCATTCGATTTATGACAGAGAGAGTACAAGTTAGCATAAATCTGTAAAAATGGAGAAAATAAAATTGTAAAAGTAATCATTATACTTTCATTTTGATATCTAAATTTACAACATACTTTAGTTTCTGATGCTGCCAAAAAAATCTCGAGTGGGCACCACGTTCCAAGTCGTCGTCCTCAGGGAAGGTTGTACCTAACTTCTTCTTCTCCGATTTGCAAAACCAACACCGTTAGGGTGGGGGAGGTTTTCCCCCAAAAACCCTCCGGCGTGAGAATAAGATCTCCTTTCAACCAACAAACCAAGAAGAGAAAAGTTTGAAGGTCTGAGTGAGCATACCTTAGGGTTTCGGTAGAGATGTCTTTATATAGTCCTCTTTGTGGTCCTTACCATGACATGGGGCTATGACACGTGGCAACTCGTCATTGGTCATTTGGACTTTATGCATGACCACCTGCCCTTAGTGGGACGCGAAAAGGTGTTTTTGTCTTATCTCCAGATAAAGGATCACAATGTCAGAGGTCGTTGATCTCTTGTCGTAGCCACCAAGTAATCTAGGATCAAGTTGTCCACTTAGCACATGGCTCGCTTCGACGACTTGCTCCCCGATCACTCAAGTCGGCGATCAATTGATGACCTCTCACACGGTTAACTTTGATGACCTTGCTGAAGGGTCCACATGGAAGTCGCCGTTTCCTAAACTTCCACGTATTTAGCTACGCTCACTTGCCTTTATAACTGCCTTAAATTCCTTCTCAGTTGAGACACTTTGCCAATGCATCCAGATGGCGAGTTGAGCAAGCAACTCTCTCTTGACTCTCTTATCCCTCTATATACTCATACTTCTTCATTCATCAAGACTTCTTCATGGCGAGTTGGGCCTCTTTCGATCCGTCCCTTCTCTCAATCAAATATTTTATGATACTTTAAGTGGGACCCAGATTTTGCTTGGGTACATCAATAGCCCCCCAGCTCTTTATTGTGACTATTTATGGTCCGATAAAGAGTTCCTAAGCCAAGCCTTTTACGCCAAGTTGCATAATGACTATAATTGGGATTGTTAATTTGCGAGTTTCCCCATCAAGTCGCCTAGCTTTGTCATCTTCCATCTTGGGCGAGTTGAAACATGTTGTCGCTCAATTGACCCATCAAAATTCGAGTTTTGCTCACCGGAGTGGCAACTCATCAAGTACTTTCGTTGTACTTGGCATATGCTTTGAACACGTTCTGCTCTCCTAACTTGCTGCAACGAGTTAGTAATGGAACTAGCCATATCTTTTTAATTTTTATTGTCCACCTGCCGTTGCATCCTCAAGAAACTAAATCCCTGGGAGTTGCTCCATCTAGTTGCAACAGCAACTCGTTTGCTTCATTGTTAATGCTCCCTACGAGTTGCTCTATCTGGCTTGAGACCCAATTTTTTGAGTGAACAAGACATTTTTCATCAATGACAATTTTTGGAGGGCTGCATGAAATTCAAAATAGCAAATTGATGGCACATATAACAATGTACTGCTGTGTCCTTTTTATCATATCCATTGTGTCAGATTTTTTACTCATCAAATGAATTTTCACTTTTTCTTTCCCAAAGCTAGGGTAAAGATATTTTAACTTTTTCACTTTCTTTCCCTTCTCTCACCATCCCAGCCTTTCTACAGCTCCCCCAATTTTCCGGCCAGCTCCTCTAGCTCCGGTGGAACTTGCAACTCATTTTTTCGTCACTTTTTGTCTGTTTTAATGCTGGGATCTGGTTTGTCTTCTTAATCTAAGCATGGACCCATTTTTCCCTACCGGATTTGACTCCATTTTGTGGGCATATTGACCCATATTTCTTTTCTTATGATTTTCCGGTGACCTTCTAAAATTCCGGTGAGCTCTCAATCTGTTTCCTGGCCATTTTCATGTGAATCCATACATGTGGTTCTTGTATTTCTGAATGTAATTGACACGCCCCCAGGTCCCGGGATCCCCTAGTAGAACCTCGAACCTGGTGGGAGTGACTAACAAGGAACAAGAAACTAACAAGAAACATAATGACATCTGTCTATAACAAACTGACATGATATATATACTCAAGAGTAAGGAGCTATACTAGCTCACAACACGAGTTCTAGACAAGAAAATTAAAACCAAACTTAGATACATACACAGCGGAAGATATGCCTAGCACAAAAGCTGGCATTACAAGATGTCTAGAGACAACAAGGACTATACAAGACTGTCTACCCCAAAATACGGAGTTACATATCCCAAAATACATCGTCCTCACCAAAGTAAAAGGACACAAGCCCCAAAAGAATAACCACCTGCGTAGTAAGCACCCAGCTATGTCGAGCCTCACTGCGCACTATCACTAGCCTTCCTTTGATCTAAGGAAAACAATTAAACAAGAAACGGGGTGAGATAAATCTCAGTAAGCTATGATGCAACTACATGACATGTTATCATGCAATTCAAGTAGATACTCAATAAATCATGTATCAAGTATCATCAAGTAACAAGTATATGAAAGGCTAAGTGTAGACACCCCGCCTTGGACCTCTCATGTCCCGATTTCATACACATTCTTTGTCTTCCTCTTTTCTGTTAACTTTCGTTACTTTCCGTTAAGTTCCTGACTTACTCCTTTAGTATTGGATTTGACTAAGTGGCAAAGTCAACCTTGAGTCTTTGTTTCATTTATTTTCGTTGACTTTCGTGATGTTCGTTAAGTTTTTGGACTAATTCTGTTAGTTTTAGGGCTTAACTGCATAACGGGGTTAACATTTTGGCTAAAATATGATTTTTCTGAAGCTGGGATGCGCACGCCTTTGCCCTCCTTTGTGGGAGGCGTGCTCCTCCCATAGGGGGGGTGGGAAGCGCGTGCTTCCCGCTTCCAGAATCTCAGATTTGGCCAAATTTCCCTCCTTTTCTGATTTGTAACCCCCAAGGCCATTATGCCTTGGCTTGATCCGGGGAAGAGCCATCTTTGTGACCACAAACACTTCCCTAACACCTATAAATACCTATTCATTCCACCATGGAAGGGGAGGAGGAATTCTTGAATCAAAAACACTTTAAAACACATAAAATCCATTTTCAAAGGGTGGTCACTATAGACAATTTGGTTCTTCCCCATTCAAGCACAAGGTACAACTCTCACTTTCTCCTTCTAAACTCTTTTAATTCTCTTTGTAAAAACTCTTTACTTGTTTTCTTCATCTCTCACTTCTCTAATGAGTATGCAATCTCCATAAAAAGGGATACAACCAAAAGGCCACTTCACTATTGAAGTTTGGCCAAGGTTACATCCCAACATTCCAATCTCTATTTCAATCATTGATCATTTCTTAATGTAATCCTTTAGCAATAATTCAACATGTAATTCTTAGCATAAATCAATAAATAAAACAATTCTCTTTTTATTTCCCTTTTCTTTCCCTTGTAATCGTTAGCACATTTTCATATTAATAAATAGAAGGACTTTTTAGCATTAGAACACCAATTGTAGCAAGACCCGCGTAAGCGGGGAGGAGTGGGTGTTTAAGTACTTCCCACTCCGTCACCTAACCCCCGAACCCTTCTCTTCCCGAATCTTTGGTTTCGTAACATTAAAAAATAGGCTATTTCTAGGTTTTTCTTATGTTCCTTTAAAAACATAGGTGGCGACTCTACAAAATAAAATCAATTAGACATCCTAGGATCCTTCCACCGCTCTAGCCAAGCCGTGGGCTCTCCCGGGGTATCTACACTAAGCCAACTCATCAAGTAGCACATAAGGCTAAACAAGCAAGTTATAAAGGACATTGCTTTCTTCCTTATTCCTCCCAAGAATACCATTGTTGTCGTAGCTTGTATTACTTTGACAATCACGATAAATATCAAGAAACTGGCGAGAAACTGAATAAGCAGTTCTTATAAGAAGACCCGGTAACCAGTGTCATTCCCAAGATCAAGACTCACGAGGTGTTCAAGAGTTTAGCATTCACTTAAGTCAGGCGTATTGCTCCAACCAAGGAAGCTATGCCCTTACTATGGCCGGTAGTAAGGGGTCAAGCACAAATACATAGGGACCCGATTATCACTTAAGCCCCAGCTCTCGCGATAAGCGTGAACCTATACATCTCCGAACAAGCAAGGAGAACCAGCTGGACTCACACAAGAATGTACAAGTAGGTATTTACTTGAACTACGGGAGAAGAACTAATCCAAAAGTAGTGGACTAGCTCAACAAGGAACATGCTTCATGTAATCAAGAAGTCACCTTGTTATCAAGCAACTATATGCAATGTTTGCACACACACAACAAGAACATGTCTCATACAAGTTAGTGCTTGTACATAAAACTTTCTAGTTCATTACCATACATATGTATTGGCGTCAAGTCATGTACAAGATTTTATTATCTAATATTCAAGTCTTAATCCAATTCTTTGGATGTTCAAGTCATGTACAAGATTTTATGGTCTTATACTTCAAGTTATAACTACAATATTTGGACATTCAAGCATGTATAAGAGTTATACATTTACTCTTACAAAATCCCAATCCTATTCTTAGGATGTTGAAGTCTAAAACTTTGTTCTAATGCCCCTAAGGTGCACAATCATTGGTTTCAAGACAAGTATAACACATTAGTGCTTGTTCATAGCACTTTCAAGACATAAAGAAGAGTTACTACTCTTATACTTAAGTTCTCATTTGAGTTCTATAAGTGTTCATGTTCAAGACTAAGTTCCAATGCCCCAAAAGGTACATATACACTTGCTAGGACATCTTATACTAAGGCTCTATGCCTTGGGAGGGGTAAGATTTCATCTCCATTTAGTTTGAACAACTATTGTGCAACAGGGGTTCTGGGCGGTCGCCCAACCCTAGCCTGGGCGGTCGCCCAAAATCACATTTTTTGAAACCCAGGTCTGATGACATGGACGGTCGCCAATAACCACTCTGGGCGGTCGCCCAAGGCCTAATTCAGCAAAAACCCAATTTCTTCCCAGACTTAGAATTCTCCGTCCCAAGCGTAGGAGTAACTTTTTACTAACATTTTAACAACCCAGGAGTACACTAACATTCTCAATTCACCTATTTCAAGTTCTTTCATTATTTTTACACAGAGGGTTATACTCCCTTTGTCCCAAAATTACAAGTATCACAAAAATTGCCCCGAACACGAAATTGACAAGCACAAGTATCAGAAATAACATATATGAATGTTATTACAAGCAAGGGGGAGCTAATAACTTACCTAGTCAAAAATCAAAGTCGAGGAAACTTATTTCTGTTCGGCCTGGAACGCTCTATTCAACGCCACGAATATTTATCCGGGATCGGAATCAAGAACGGAGGGATAATTAAGCTCGAGGAGTCGAGAATAGGGTAAAACTCTAACCCTAACTTTAGAACAGAGAAACGTAAGAAATTTGGGGATGAAATGCCTTTCTCAGGCAAACAAACATGATATACTTGTAACTTTCCAAGAATGACACTTAGACCCCTCAAGTTTCACTTTTAACAAAAAGGCCCCTAAAATCATATTTTCACAAATGACTCAAAAGTCAAAACTAAACATTTAACCACCTTAATATTCTAAAGCAGTTAAGAGATTAAGGATGGGCGTTACATCCTCCCCACCTTAAAGAAAATTCGCCCACGAATTTTACTTACCAAAATTTTCAAATAGGCTCGGGTATTTATCTCGCATCTCTTTCTCGGTTTCCCAAGTAGCCTCTTCAATTTCATGATTTCTCCAAAGGACCTTCACAATAGGAATCCTTTTGGTGCGCAGGACTTGCTCTTTCCAGTCAAGAATTTCAATAGGTTGTTCCTCATAAGACAAATCAGGCTGAAATGGAATAGCCTCATACTCAAGAACATGCGACTCATCCGCCATATACTTGCAAAGCATGGACACGTGAAACACATCATGAATACCAGATAAAGAAGGTGGTAAAGCCACTCTATAAGCCAACTTCCCAACTCTTTCAAGAATTTCAAATGGACCGATATAACGAGGAGATAACTTTCCTTTCTTCCCAAATCTCTTTATACCTCTACGAGGAGATACTTTCTAGAATACAAAGTCACCTACCTGGAATTCAAGATCCCTTCTTCGATGATCATCATAACTCTTTTGTCTACTCTGAGCTGTGCGCAATCTATCTCTGATTAATTTCACACTCTCAACTGATTGTTGAACCATTTCAGGTCCCAAGAGTCTAGCTTCTCCCACTTCATCCCAGCATATAGGAGATCGACACTTTCTGCCATAAAGAGCTTCATAAGGAGCCATTTCAATGCTAGACTGATAACTATTGTTATAAGCAAACTCAGTTAAAGGAAGATGAATATCCCAACTGCCTTTAAAGTCAACAACACAAGAACGTAACATATCCTCGAGAATCTGTATAAGTCTCTCAGATTGCCCATCAGATTGGGGATGAAAAGCTGTACTGAAATTCAATTTAGTACCCATGGCACCCTGAAGAGCCTGCCAGAATCGAGAAGTAAAACGAGGATCTCTGTCAGATACAATACTCACAGGAACTCCATGGAGTCGAACAATCTCCTGAACATACAAAGATGCCAACTGAGACAATGAATATCCCATGGAAACAGACAAGAAGTGAGCTGATTTAGTCAACCTATCCACTATAACCCAAACAGTATCATGGCCTCGTCTGGTACGTGGTAAACCAGTCATAAAATCCATACTGATATGCTCCCATTTCCACTCTGGAATTTCTAATAGTTGCAACAAACCTGCTGGACGTTGATGTTCCACTTTTACTTGTTGGAAGTCAAACATTTAGAAACATACTCAGCAATTTCTCTTTTCATATTGTTCCACCAGAAATGTTTCTTCAAGTCTTGGTACATTTTTGTGCTTCCAGGATGAATAGTATACTTGGCTTTGTGAGCCTCTTCAAGAACTCTCTTTTTAATCTCAAGATCAACTGGAATACAAACGCTGCCTCGAAAGGTAAGAATTTCATCACTATTGAAAGAAAAATCTGGTTGCTTTCCTTCATTCATTCCACTAATGATTTTCTGCAATTCAGAATCAATTACCTGAGCTTCTTTGATCTATTGGAGTAAATCTGAAGTAGCCTTTATATTAGCAAGGATAATTCCATGATTTGATTCACAAGGACTCCAATCACACAAGTCTTCTAACAATTTCCATTCACGAATCATCAAGCAAGAAATATAAGTCTTTCTGCTCAGTGCATCTGCCACAACATTTGCTTTCCCTGGATGATAAAGGATAGTACAATCATGATCCTTCAATTTCTCCATCAATCTACGTTGTCTCATGTTAAGCTCTTTTTGAGAAAACAAGTACTTCAAGCTTTTATGATCTGTAAAGACTTCAAATTTGGTTCCATACAAGTAATGCCTCCATTTATGTAAAGCAAAAATAATCGCAGCCAACTCTAAATCATGAGTAGGATAATTCTTTTCATAAGGAGATAATTTTTGAGAAGCATAAGCTATTACCTTGCCATCTTGCATTAAAACACATCCCAATCCTTCTTTAGAAGCATCAGTATATACCATAAAATTCTCAGAACCACTAGGCAAAGTCAAGACTGGAGCTGTAGTCAAGCGCCTTTTCAACTCTTGAAAACTTGCTTCACATTTGTCATTCCACTCAAAAGAAATAGATTTCTGAGTCAGATTAGTCAATGGAGTAGCAATCTTAGAGAATCCCTCAATGAATCTTCGATAATAACTAGCCAAGCCCAAAAAACTACGGATCTCTGTCACTGTAGTTGGCCTCTTCCAGTTTACAACTGCTTCAACTTTGGAAGGATCTACTGCAATACCAGTAGCAGACACAATATGTCCCAATAATGAAACCTCTTCTAACCAGAAAGCACATTTGCTGAATTTTGCAAATAATTGTTTCTCACGAAGAACTTGCAATACCACTCTGAGATGTTGTTCATGCTCAGCCCGTGATTTAGAATACACAAGAATATCATCAATGAATACCACCACAAAATAATCAAGATATGGTTTGAATATACGGTTCATCAAATCCATTAATACAGCTGGAGCATTTGTCAAACTGAATGGCATAACAATAAACTCATAATGCCCATACCTGGTACGGAAAGCTGTCTTTGGTATATCCTCAGATCTGATTTTCAACTGATGATAACCACTTCTCAAGTCAAGCTTCGAGTACACTACTGAACCCTGAAGTTGATCAAACAAGTCATCAATATGAGGTAACGGATATTTGTTCTTGATAGTTACCTGATTAAGATCTCTGTAATCAATACACAATCGCAGAGTCCCATCTTTCTTTCTGACAAACAACACTGGTGCACCCCACGGTGATACACTAGGCCTGATGAAGCCCCTTTCAAGCAATTCCTCAAGCTGTGTTTTCAACTCTCTTAACTCAGCTGGAGCCATTCTATAAGGTGATTTAGAGATTGGTGCTGTACCTAGTAATAACTCGATAGAGAACTCAAGCTCGATATCAGTGGCATGCTATACTCAGAAGAGAACACATCTGAAAATTCAGACACAACAGGAATATCCTCCATCTTGGGAACAGATAAACTCTGGTCAAGCATACATGCGAGATACCCGGCACAACCACGAGATAAAAGTTTTCTAGCTTTTAAAGAAGAAATAACATGTATAGCACATAAAGGCCTATCACCTTCAAAGGTAAAATTAGGCAAACCAGGTATAGTAAAAGTTACTACTTTTCTATGACAATCAACAGATGCATGATGCACATAAAGCCAATCCATGCCAAGAATCACGTCAAAGTCCCTTATAGGTAACACGACTAGGTCAGCAAGAAGGGCATGATCACCCACAAGAACCTCACATTTCTTATAAACCTCAGAAGGAAACATGCAATCTCCCATAGGGGAAGATGCTTCTAGCACATAAGGCATAGAATCAGGAAGAACATGCAAGTGCGACACAAAATGAGATGCCACATAAGAATGAGATGAGCCTGGATCTATCAAGACTCGCGCTCTCATACTAGAAAGTAATATAGTACCTCCTATGACCGCAGAAGACTCAGCTACACCCTGCTGATCTAGAGCAAACACTCGACCCTGAACTTTAGGTCGACCCCCACTATCTCTCTTAGTACCTGAGGCCTGTTGACTCGTAACCCCAACTTGACTTCCCTTTCCTTTTGGACAATTCTTGATAAAGTGCCCAGTTTCACCACAAGATAAACATCTTCCTTGCTTTAGCCAACACTTGTCTTCAGAATGGCCTTGTTTCAAACAATAACCACACACTCTCCTGGAACCTTGAACTGTTGTCTTAGAACCAGTTGATACACTACCTTTACTTTCAGATGGCTGTCGGAATCGACGATCTTGGCGGCTAGATTTACCACCCTTAGAACCAGATCCCTGTGCTTTCTCTGATACACGACCTGTCATGGTTGTTCCTAACTTCACCTTGTCTTCTTCAATGTCATTTTCAATAGCATGAGCCTTCTCTACTTCTTGATGATAACTAGTAAGCTGTAGAAAGTTGCTTCCTATACTCAGTCTTTAACCCCTTCACAAACCTCTGTGCCTTCTTTGCTTCATTTGGAACTAAGTGATCATAATACCTCGCCAATTCTGTGAACTTGGTTGAGTATTGCCCCACTGTCAAGCTTCCATGTTCCAGATTAAAAAATTCCATCTCTTTTGTCTTGGACCACTGCTGGAATAAACTGTGACTTGAATGCTTTAAGAAAATTCTCCCAAGTCTGTGGTACCCTTTCCAGTTCCCAGCTTTTGTTCAGAACTTGCCACCAATGTTCAGTAGCTTTCTCAAGTTTAAAGGTTGCAAATGTTACCTTATCACCTCCCGCACATCTCAAGGCTGTAAAGATCTTTTCTATACTTTCAATCCACTCTTCTGCCTTCTTAGCATCAAATTCCCCGTCAAAGCTGCGAGGTTTCAACTTCAAGCACATTGTAAGTCGATTAGGATAATCCCAGTCTATATTATCAACCATCCCTTCTTGAGGAGTTACATATCTCAGCTGATTACTACCACTTGTACCTTCAGAACTCATTGTACCTGTAGGTAAACACTCGGCGTTAATAACACCCCAAGACTAACCCATACCTAGGCCATAGACCCTATCCAGACTTAGAGCAAACCAAGGTAGCTAAACAGGGTAGCTAAACCAGGGTAGCTCTGATACCAACCTGACACGCCCCCAGGTCCCGGGATCCCCTAGTAGAACCTCGAACCTGGTGGGAGTGACTAACAAGGAACAAGAAACTAACAAGAAACAGGATGACATCTGTCTATAACAAACTGACATGATATATATACTCAAGAGTAAGGAGCTATACTAGCTCACAACACGAGTTCTAGACAAGAAAATTAAAACCAAACTTAGATACATACACAGCAGAAGATATGCCTAGCAGAAAAGCTGGCATTACAAGATGTCTAGAGACAACAAGTACTATACAAGACTGTCTACCCCAAAATAAGGAGTTACATAACCCAAAATACATCGTCCTCACCAAACTAAAAGGACACAAGCCCCAAAAGAATAACCACCTGCGTAGTAAGCTCCCAGCTATGTCGAGCCTCACTGCGCACTATCACTAACCTTCCTTTGATCTAAGGAAAACAATTAAACAAGAAACGGGGTGAGATAAATCTCAGTAAGATATTAGATGCAACTACATGACATGTTATCATGCAATTCAAGTAGATACTCAAAAAATCATGTATCAAGTATCATCAAGTAACAAGTATATGAGAGGCTAAGCCAACTCATCAAGTAGCACATAAGGCTAAACAAGTAAGTTATAAAGGATATTGCTTCCTTCCTTATTCCTCCCAAGAATACCATTGTTGTCGTTGCTTGTATTACTTTGACAATAACGATCAATATCAAGAAACTGGCGAGAAACTGAATAAGCAGTTCTTATAAGAAGACCCGGTAACCAGTGTCATTCCCAAGATCAAGACTCACGAGGTGTTCAAGAGTTTAGCATTCACTTAAGTCAGGCGTATTGCTCCAACCAAGGAAGCTATGCCCTTACTATGGCCGGTAGTAAGGGGTCAAGCGCAAATACATAAGGACCCGATTATCACTTAAGCCCCAGCTCTCGCGATAAGCGTGAACCTATACATCTCCGAACAAGCAAGGAGAACCAGCTGGACTCACACAAGAATGTACAAGTAGGTATTTACTTGAACTACGGGAGAAGAACTAATCCAAAAGTAGTGGACTAGCTCAACAAGGAACATGCTTCAAGTAATCAAGAAGTCACCTTGTTATCAAACAACTATATGCAATGTTTGCACACACACAACAAGAACATGTCTCATACAAGTTAGTGCTTGTGCATAGCAATTTCTAGTTCATTACCATACATATGTATTGGCGTCAAGTCATGTACAAGATTTTATTATCTTATATTCAAGTCTTAATCCAATTCTTTGGATGTTCAAGTCATGTACAAGATTTTATGGTCTTATACTTCAAGTTATAACTACAATATTTGGACATTCAAGCATGTATAAGAGTTATACATTTACTCTTAGAAAATCCCAATCCTATTCTTAGGATGTTGAAGTATAAAACTTTGTTCTAATGCCCCTAAGGTGCACAATCATTGGTTTCAAGACAAGTATAACACATTAGTGCTTATTCATAGCACTTTCAAGACATAAAGAAGAGTTACTACTCTTATACTTAAGTTCTCATTTGAGTTTTATAAGTATTCATGTTCAAGACTAAGTTCCAATGCCCCAAAAGGTACATATACACTTGCTAGGACATCTTATACTAAGGCTCTATGCCTTAGGAGGGGTAAGATTTCATCTCCATTTAGTTTGAACAACTATTGTGCAACAGGGGTTCTGGGCGGTCGCCCAACCCCAGCCTGGGCGGTTGTCCATGATCACATTTTTTGAAACCCAGGTCTGATGACATGGGCGGTCGCCCATAACCACTCTGGGCGGTCGCCCAAGGCCTAATTCAGCAAAAACCCAATTTCTTCCCAGACTTAGAATTCTCCGTCCCAAGCGTAGGAGTAACTTTTTACTAACATTTTAACAACCCAGGAGTACACTAACATTATCAATTCACCTATTTCAAGTTCTTTCATTATTTTTACACAGAGGGTTATACTCCCTTTGTCCCAAAATTACAAGTATCATAAAAATTGCCCCAAACACGAAATTGACAAGCACAAGTATCAGAAATAACATAAATGAATGTTATTAAAAGCAAGGGGAGCTAATAACTTACCTAGTCAAAAATCAAAGTCGAGAAAACTTATTTCTGTTCGGCCTGGAACGCTCTATTCAACGCCACGAATATTTATCCGGGATCGGAATCAAGAACGGAGGGATAATTAAGCTCGAGGAGTCGAGAATAGGGTAAAACTCTAACCCTAACTTTAGAACAGAGAAACGTAAGAAATTTGGGGATGAAATGCCTTTCTCAGGCAAACAAACATGATATACTTGGAACTTTCCAAGAATGACACTTTGGCCCCTCAAGTTTCACTTTTAACAAAAAGGCCCCTAAAATCATATTTTCACAAATGACTCAAAAGTCAAAACTAAACATTTAACCACCTTAATATTCTAAAGCAGTTAAGAAATTAACCCAAGTAAAACTAACAAATAATATGCAAGTTCAAGTATTTAACAAGTAAGCCAAATATTTAACGAGATTAAGGATGGGCGTTACAGTAATATTGGGTTTTTCAACTAATTCGTCCCATTTCTCACTCAAATAGCTCCGATTGGTCTCCCCTTAACTTTTCCGGTGACTACTCCGGCTGATCTTCATGCTTTCCAGATTTCGGTGAGTTCAAAGCCTTGAATCTTAATTGATTAATTATTTACTTTTTTCCTTTTTCCAGCTATTTGATCCTTGAGCAGCCTTCTTTTTTCGATTTTGTGACTGAATTCGGTGTTCTTGCACAGGTTCGGCCCCTCCTACGCTCAAATTGGTTCCCATTTACGCCCTTTTTTGCTCTTTTTTTTTTTTTTTTTTTTTTTTTTATGATTCTTCAACCGGTGCTCTTGAATTTTTCCGTGGCTTGATCTTAGCAACCACTGCCCTTTCATGGACTTCTGAGTTTGCAGGTAACTCTTTCTGTCTCGCTTCTTGACTCGTTACATCTTACTCGACCAAAAGGTCATGCTTTCTCAAGGAGGAAAAAGGTTCCGGTATGGTCGTTGTCTTAAAACTGATACGTTTTACCGGGCAACTAAGGATTGTTGGGTTAGGATGTGGCGTTTTGAGTTGATTGGTTTGTTAATTTCTCTTGAGGCTAGTACCAATGTGTTTAAGGCCGTAGAAATTAAGGGTCCCAATCGCCTCCCACTTTCTTATGAATATATGATGGGCTTTTATGATAAGAGTTCTTTGGGGGATTTCATTTGTGCTTTTTATGAGTCTTCTGTTGATTCTGATCAGTCTGGCTCTAGCCTTCATGTCACCAATGACCCTACTTCTATTTTTTACAGCAACATTCCTCTTGCTGGAGGTGAGTTGCCTATGGATAGCACTTCTCAAATTGGCGGGTCCTCTCAGGTTGACATATCTACTCCCGGTGAAATCGTGGAAGCGGGTGAATCTAGTTGTACTCAAAACAATTCCTTTAGATCTCCGTATCATCTTAGGTATTTCATCAACCCTGCGATTTATAAAATACATTCTTATGATAGGGACCTTAACTTAGCGAAGATGAGAGCTCGTCAGGATGCTATAGTCGTTTACCCTTCCCAATTTGAGGCTGGGTTGCGTCTTCCCATTGATCCCTTTATTTCTGAGTTTCTCTTCCATACTGAGGCCGCCATCGTTGATCTTCATCCCCATCTTATTATGACCTTGACTTATTTTATCGTTGTAACTAGGGCAGATAGATATGAACCCACCATGAGACTTTTGAGGGAGTTCTTTGATATTATCACTTATGGGGAGGATAGATTGAGTGTTAGGTCTCGGCCTGGCAGGAAAATTTTTACCCACATACCAAATAGAATCCGAAATGCCTTTGATGATCCTCTTCTTGTCTTTTCGATTCGGGGGTGGAGCCATCACGTGCCTGTATATGAAATCACTATTAAAGTCGGGGTTCGCACACTTTTAACTCGTTATGAGAAAGAGTTGAAAACTTTAATCTTGACCCCTTTAGTTAACACGGGTCCTCAGGCTAGATATTTGTGGAGGTTGATTTTGGATGATGAGACTTTGTTAAGGATTGTCGGTATTACTCCCATTAGGGGTGGCAGCATTTCTTCCTTGATTCCCATTATAGATCATCCCTGCTTTCCCAGATGGGAACGCCATAACGGTGGCGTGTTGCCCGTGAACTGTTCTGTTTGCTCCCAGCCTGGTTCTTTTTGCAAAGGCAAGCAAAGATCATTGGGTGCTTGCTCCTTTCCTGTACTCTTTCCATTCTTTTTTTTCTTTTTAACCCTTTATTCTTTATGCTGTTATTAACTCTATCCTTTCCATTTTGCAGCTTTTAACCAGATGGATCTTCAAGATAAGAAGAATGAGCATATTGCTGCTAGGATAGCTGCCCGAGAGGCTGAAAAAGCTCGGATTGCTGCTTTGAAAGCTTTGCCACTTTCTGCTAGAGTATCTGTCCCTATAAGTGCTAATGGTACTGATTCTACGCTGATCGAGCAAGGTGAAGCTGAGGCTCCCAAAGGGAAAGGTCCTTCCAAGAAAAAGGTTTCCAAGAAGAAAGCCTCTGTCAGCCTCCAATTGCAAGACGAAGAAGGAACTGAGACTGCAAGTGTGGAGGAATCCGAATCTGCGAAAGTTGTCGAGTTGGATGTGGACGCAACGCCTAGTGGGGGGTCTGTTGAGGTTGTTGGTGCAGCCGAATTGGAGAGTCACGGGTCTAAGAGAGCTCGCACTAATGACTTTCGTTCTCCATTTCGCTCCCGTGACCAGGCTATTGACTCTGATGTTTCTGATAAGCAGCTTGCTAGTTGGTCCCAGCCTCATTTCTCATTCCCTATGTCTTTGGAGGGCATGAAGCCTATTATTGCTGCATTGGGAAAAATTTCAGAAATGAAAGGTTTCGATCTTACTTCACGCCATCCTGTTAAGAGCTCTTTTGGTAGGGCCTTCTTGAAGAGGGTTTGTGATGCTAGGCATGTTGCTGATTTGGAGACTGAGACCACTGTCACTCATGAGGATCGTGCTGGGTAAATTTTTAGTGAGGTAAACGTTTAACCCCGTCATTGCTCAGGTGTCAATGTTGTTGCTTTTGAACTCTCTTTTTATTCTTGCCCCTTCTTTTTGCAGATGAGTGGACTTGTTACTAGCTTGGTCAATAGGAATAAGAAGCTGGAGAATGATATTCTTGTTCTCAAGAAGGCTTTGAGTGTTGAGACGTCGGATAAGTTAAAGGCGAAGTCCAATCTCCAAGCTTGCAGACTGAGAAAGACTTTCTTGTTGCAGAAAAGAAAAACTTGACTGATAAGATTGATAACCTGAAACGGGAGCTTACCGAGTCGCAAGATGAGACAGCTCGAGTTGAGACTGAGTTACGTGATGGGAAAGCTCACGTTGAGGCTGAGAGGGATGGGCTCCAACGCCAAATTATGCAACTAGAGGAGACTATTAGTGTGTCTCGTGTTCAGGCTATTACTGAGTATAAGAATTCCGATCAGTTCAAGTATGATGCTGCAGGCAAGTGCTTCCCTTTGTTGGAGAGATCTTCTTTTTCCCCATGCGGCCTGCTTTAGCAGAAGGTATTTCTCTTGAGTCAGTTGCCAAGTGGTTAGCTGAGCCTTATTACAGTTACTTGGCTAGGAAGAGCCATTCTGTTTTGCCCTATGATGATGAGGAGCTGAAACAACTTGCTGCCTTTGACCAAGAGATGGGTAATCCCCTTTGGCCCATTCCTCCATTGGCAGATTCTGTTGTTGATGATCTTTATCTTTCCTTTGCCAACTGGAAAACAGAATAGATCAATGCTAGAAAAAAAGAAGTTGCACATTTGAGGGAAGCCGAACATGATTCTTCTCAGCTTCCCTGATTTAGTTAGTATGTCTCTATTGGACTATATTTTTTATTTTTTCCTTTTGTATGCCGCCTCTGTTTTACGACTTGAAGGGTCTACGTCTCTTTAGGGACTATGTAATGGGCATGCGTGCTCTTTGAACAATCTTTATATATTTTGCCTCTCTTTTAGAACAAGTATTATAGCTTGTGTAATTCAGATGCTTGAACTTTCTATGCTTTGTATGCACTTTTAGTTCTTGCAAATTATTTACTTGCGCATTTGACGTCCTCTTTTTCATTTATCAGGAGGAATTCCCTCTTATTACTCCCCCCTTTAGAAGGGACTGTCTTTAGGCAGCCCGTTTTTGAGAAGTAACAAATCATCTCCTTTTTGACACGATATCGTCGTATTGTACCGTCATCTCGCCACTTTTGTTGAGGCTTCCTTCAATGTACAAGTCCCTTAGCCGATGCTCATTTAGCCGATTTTATTGCCCTTCTTGCAAGAGCAACTCGCCACTCTTTTTTTTTTCTTTGAGGTTGCAACTCGCCTATGCGGGTTAAAGGAGAAACTTGTTAATTTATTTTGCCACTATGAATTTATCAAAGAAACATTTATACGAGTTGCATGTCCCAATCGTTATGTTTGACAAGTTTATCATTATTTGGTCATTTGGAGCCAAGTCTTTGTCTTTTCATCAAGCAAGATGATTGATCATTTTATCACAAATATTTCTTTCTTAACAACTCGATGCTAAGTTTCTTTATTTGCTTGGCAACTTTAAGCCAAGTCTTTGACTTTTCATCATGAAAGATGATTGTTCATCTCGTCATGATCTTTTTTCTTTTATTACTTGGAGATTTTAATCCAAGTCTTTGCCATTTCATCATGCAAGATGATTGATCATCTTATCGCGATTTTTTCTTTCTTAACAACTCAATGTTAAGTTTGTTTATTTGCTTAGCGACTTTAAGCCAAGTCTTTGACTTTTCATCATGCAAGATGATTGTTTATCTCGCCACGATTTTTTGTTTCTTAACAACTCAATGTTAAGTTTCTTTATTTGGTTGGCGACTTTAAGCCAAGTCTTTGACTTTTCATCATACAAGATGATTGTTCATCTCGTCACGATTTTTTTTTTTTTTAGCAATTTCATGCCAAGTTCATTTATTGCTTGGAAACTTTAAGCCAAGTCTTTTGCTTAGTGCCTTTAAACTAAGTCTTTGTAATATCAAGCTTTTAAGAGAACCATAGTAACTTAGATAACTTTAAACATCAGAAAAAGTTTCCTGCCATTACATCACTTTCTACCATTACATCTTAACTTATAAAATTACTTCCTACCATTACATCCTTTAGGGAAAGCAAGAAAATAGACATTTGTCTCTACTATTACCCTACTAATGATAATACTTCTTTAAATGGTCCACATGCCATGGGTTCTTGAGCTCAGTCCCATCCTCCTTTTTCAACAAATAAGTTCCTTCACGAATGACCCTTGACACTTGGAAAGGGCCTTCCCAATTCGGGTTGAGTTTGCTGTAACCTGGTTTGTGGCCAGTGACTTCAACTTTCCTCAGCACCCAATCCCCTATCGAATAAGATCGCTTGTTGACTCTCTTGTCATGCTGGCTTTTCATTTTTTGCTTATAGTTGACCATCTTCATCCTTACCTCCACCCTCTTTTCATCTACCAAATCAAGGTCCAATGCTCTTCTCTGATCGTTTACTATTTCATCATAACAAGTGGCCCTGTATGAAGGTAGGGCCATCTCTACTGGAGCCATGGCCTCCGAACCATAAGTAAGAGCGAAAGGTGTTTCGCCAGTTGATCCTTTGATAGTTGTTCTCACATACCACAAAGAAACTTGTACCTCGTCAACCCATCTTCTAGCCTTTCCCTCCAAAATCTTCCTTAAGGTGCTGATGATTTGCTTGTTTGCCACTTCGGCTTGTCCATTTCCTTGAGGTCTTGCCACTGAGGACATCCAATGTTCCACTTTGAACCTATTGCATGCTGCAGTAAATTTGGTTTGAAATTGAGATCCATGATCAGACACTATTGCTCTTGGTACTCCAAATCGGCACCAAATGTTGTCGTGCACGAACTTGATCACGTTGTCTTCAGAAATAGACGCCAATGCCTTAGCCTCAATCCACTTAGTAAAGTAGTCAACAGCCACTACTGCGAATTGATGTCCTCTTTTAGCCTTGGCAAAAGGACCAATTAGGTCTATGCCCCGCATGTCAAATGGCCAAGTCGCCACCACTGGACTCTGCTCTGTTGCTGGAAGTCTTGGGATATCAGCGTACCGTTGGCATTTATCGCATCTCTTCACATAAGCTTCAGCATCTTGTCGCAGTGTAGGCCAGTAATAACCATGAAACAAAATTTTATCCGCTAAAGTCCTTGCCCCTGGATGACTTCCACATACTCCCTGATGCACCTCATATAATACTCTTGAAGTCATATTTGGGTGGATACACCTTAACAAAGGTTTAGTGAATGACCTTCTGTATAAGACGTTTTCCATGAGGATGAATCTGGGCGAAGTCTTTTTTACTAACTTGGCTCTATTCTCATCTTCTGGCAATATCTCCTTTTCTAGATAATCTTTCATCTCCTCAATCCAACTCCTCTCTGCTTCCTCGATTTCAATAATCTGCGGCTTGTTGATGACTGGAACCTCTAAAAATTCCACCATGACTCCTGAAGGCAGATTTTTAACTTCTTCCCTCGCGACTTTGCTCAAGTAGTCTGCCCTTTTATTTTCATTCCTACTGATCCTCACAAGCTCCCAAAAATTGAATTTCCTCAATAGTTGCTTTGCCATGCCGCAATACTGGATAAGTGTTGGGTGAACAACTCCATACTCTCCTTTCACTTGATTGACAACAAGTTGAGAGTCAGAATGGATTACTACATCCCTTATGCCAATATCACTTGCAAACTCTAATCCCGCTATCAAGGCCTCGTATTCAGCTTGGTTATTGGACGCTGGAAATTTGAATTTCAGCACCTTTTCAAACTTCTTTTCCTCCGGCGATACCAGTAGTACTCCCGCTCCACTTCCTTCTCTAGCTGAAAAACCATCCACATGCAATAGCCAGCAACCTGGGGGCCTCACTTTCTCTTCATGCGACACAAGTTCTTTCCCCCTAGGAAATCTTTTACTTATCTTCTCAGCAATGATTTCCTCTTCTGTCCTGGAAAAAGAGGTTTCCAGAACGAAATCAATTAATGCTTGAGCTTTGATCGCCTTTCGGGATTGATACTTGATATCGAACTCCGTTAGCTCAATGGACCAATTCAACAACCTTCCTGACACATCTGGCTGTTGGAGTATCTTCCTTAGGGGAGCGTCCGTTAAGACAATGACGGTATGGGCTGAGAAATATGCCCTCAACTTACGGGCTGCCACTACTAAGGCATATGCTAGCTTCTCAGCATTGAAATAACGAGTTTCCACATCACTTAGCGCCTTAGAAACATAATACACAGGCTTTTGAACACCCCCTTCCTCCTTTATCAACACAGCAGCTACCACCAAATCTGTGGCCGCCAAGTAAACATATAATTCGTCACCAAAACCAGGGATACTCAGAAGAGGCGGTTTCCCCAAATAATCTTTAATCTGCTCGAGCGATTTGTTGCATTCCTCATCCCATGCAAATTTTTGGCTTCCCTTCAATACCTTAAAAAAGGGAAGATACCTCTCCGCAGAACGAGAAATAAAATGCCCTAAGGCAGTGATCCTTCCATTGAGTCGTTGAATCTCCTTGACTGATCTAGGTGGTTTCATATCAAGGAGAGCTTGAATTTTCTGCGGATTTGTTTCAATTCCCCTCCTGTTCACAATGAAACCAAGGAACTTGCCCGCCGTCACCCCAAATGTACACTTGCTGGGATTCAATTTCATGTAATTCTTCCTTAAATTCCTAAAAGTTTCAGCCAGATCCTTAACATGATCGTCATCTCGCGACTTGATCACCATGTCATCAATGTAAGCCTCTATGTTCCTCCCCATCTGAGATCCAAAAACTTGACTCACCATTCTTTGGTAAGTTGCTCCAGCATTTTTTAATCCAAATGGCATCATCTTGTAGCAATATGTTCCCAAACCAGCGCGGAAAGCTGTTAATGGCTTGTCTTCCTCTGCCATCTTGATTTGGTGATAACCTGAGTAGGCATCTATGAAACTCAACATCTTATGTCCAGTAATAGAGTCCACCAATCTATGTATTTTGGGTAAGGGATAACAATCTTTTGGGCAAGCCTCGTTCAGATCTGTAAAATCTATGCACATTCTTCACTTTTCGTTAGCCTTGGGCACCAACACCACACAAACCAACCAACTGGGGTATTTGATTTCCTCAATGATTCCAGCCCTCAAAATCTTTTCGAGCTCGTCTTGCATGGCTTTCTCCTTTTCTGGTGACAAGTATCTATATTTTTGCCGGATTGGTGTGAACTCAGGATTAACGTTCAATTTGTGAACTGCAACCTCTTCTGGGATCCCTTTCATGTCTTCCACTTGCCACGCGAATATATCGAGATTTTCCTCCAAAAATTTTACTAAGTGAGTCCGATCATCTGGGGTGAGCTGCTTCCCTATCTTGACCTTTTGTTCTGGAAATTTTGGATTGATGCTTAATTCTTCTAACTCCTCCTGGGCCTGAATATCCGGTTCATCTCGGATCTGGAGGGAATCAATAATAATTTCCTCCATTTCCTTCTCTTTTTTCCTTCTTCCTTTTTTCACTCCTTGCTTGTTGACTTGAGAAGTCAACCCTGTAGCATCGATTTCTATTCCAACTACCTCATTCAACTCGCCATCTCCAGCATCTAAGTCCATTTTAGCGACTTCACGCTTCTCCATCATCTCTACTTCATCGCAAATGATTTCCTCATCAAATTCTTCAGTAACTTCCGCACAACTCCATCCTTGCATTGATTCACCAGCCCAGCAAACCATTGCCGACTTGTTTCTCATGCTTTCAGTCTTTTCCCATTCCCCCTCCATAAAGAAGTCGGCAATTGTAATAATACTAAACTTTTCAGGGACACCATTCACAGTGGCGGATACTTGGTTCTTAGCCTTCTGCATTTCAATCTTTTTCTTGATAGCAGACACTGGCTCACTTTTCAAGCAGGCGATTCCCATGGGGGTTGGAAACTTTACCCTTTAATGGGGAATAGAGACCACCATTTCAAAACTTCTCATAAAAGGAATTCCCACTATCGCATTGTACGGAGAAATGAGGTCAATCACCATGAATTCCACAATACAAGTTGTGCTTTTATTATCTTCTTTAATCTCTACTGGAAGGGTTATAGTTCCTTTCACCCTGACAGTATGATTAGTGAAACCCTCCAGCATTCCACCATAGGGAGCAAGATGTGCGTCCGAATACCCCATCCTTCTATAAGCTTCATAATACAGAATGTTGCGACTTGCTCCTGTATCCACAAGCACTCTGTGCACTACATTGTTTGTTGAGTAAATAGTAAGTGTAGATACCCTGGGGGAACCACGGCTTGGCTAGAGCGCGTGAATTACCTAGGATGTCTACTTGATTTTAAGAGTTGCCACCCACGTTTTAGAGGAACGCGAGAAAACCTAAGAAAATAGCCTTTTTTATTAATTACGAAACCAAAGATTCTTGAGATGAGGGATTCGGGGGTTAGGTGACAAAATGGGAAGTACTTAAACACCCATTTCACCTGAGCAAAGTCGGTCTTGTTTGTTCATAATTCACTTTAAAGATAAATGCGTTCTTCCTATTCGAATGATGATAAAAGAGGGGTTTTAAAGTTTAAAATGTAGGGAGATGATTCCTAGGCCAATTCAATGTAATGAAAGGACCATTGGTGTCATGTCCCAAATGGTTTTGGGGTGATTGCACATTTGATTAAAGAAGAAGGAGAAGAAGAAGAAGAAAAATGCTTAAGACATTTACCTATAGTATCCTTTGAAGAGCCTTGAAGTAGGGGTTGAATGCTTAGTTGACAAAGGTCTCAAAGAAGTCCCAAGGAAAAGTCTAGAAAAGAAGTGAGAAAAAGGTTCAAGGTGTGATGTCCAAGGTCCCCTCCAATGATGGATTGGAGGGATTTTTATAGTTGAAAGTGGACTATTTTTGGAGCCAAACGGAGTCTCCAAGAAATCTTTCCGGGCAAAATCATGTATAATGAGTAAGGGAGAGATTCTTGAGCAGAATCTGTAACTGACACACCCCAGAAGCGCGCGCATCCCACCTAGGCGGCGGAAGGCGCGCGCGTCTGGCCTCAAGGGGCGGAGGCGCGTGACTCTGAAAAGCGATTTTTGACAGAATGGACTAGAAAGTTAGAAATGTTATTCAGTTTAGTCCCGGGACTTAACGGAGTCCGTCTGGAACTTAATAAAAGTAACAGAAACTAACAGAAAACACTTAAAAGAGGAAACACAAAATCAAGTATGCAGTCGGGGTGAGCGGTCCAAGGCGGGGTGTCTACAGAGCCCCTCAGTGGCATGGATTGCGAGGCAAACGCGTCGACGAAAAACAGACATCCGCCTAGGACATCACCAAGAAAAAGAAAAGACTCGATAAAAGCAGGGATTTGAAATTGGAGGGGATAGAGGTGCGCTCCCTGTGTGAGTGGCTTTGAGAGATAAGGGTACGCTCCCTGTGTGAGCGACTTTGCCAATAGCGGGATCCGTTTGCTGAGAGCGGGATCTGTTTGCTGGAAGCGGGACCTGTTTGCTGATAGCGAGATCCGTTTGCTGGAAGTGGGACCTGTTTGCTGATGGCGAGATCCGTTTGCTGGAAGTGGGACCTGTTTCCTGATAGCGAGATCCGTTTGCTGGAAGCGGAACCTGTTTGCTAATAGCGAGATCCGTTTGCTGGGAGCAGGACCTGGAGGACCGTTTGCTTGAAGTGCGGGGCCTAGAGGACCGTTTGCTGAAGTGCGGGACCTAGAGGACCGTCTGCTGAAATGCGGGACCTAGAGGACCGTCTGCTGAAGTGTGGGGCACGGAGGACCGTTTGTTGAAGTGCGGGACCCAGAGGACCGTTTGCTGAAGTGTGGGACCTAGAGGACCGTCTGCTGAAGTGCGGGACCCAGAGGACCGTTTGCTTTGAATGGATGTAGATTTTGCTTGATGAGGAAGCGGTGATTCTGTGGCTCACCCCGGACCAAGTTGTTGTCGTGAGTCGTACTTTGATGTCGACTGTTGGACTTTGACTTTCGATGGGGTGCGGGCACAGTTGACTGCGGAGTGCTTTGTGCTGGGGATGAGTTGTAAAAACTGATTTTTTGAGAATTAATGGTGTCTGTTACGAACTTCACTTAGCTTGTAGTGGTGGAGCTAAAACTCAGATGAGCATGGATGTGACACCTTGATTCCCGCGTGGGGAGTTGTGTTTGAATTTCCCAGGGAGCAAAGGCGCGTGCGTCCGATCTTTGCTATGGGAAGCGCGCGCGTCTGAGTGACACAGCGGGAGGCGCGCGCATCCTATTCCAGTTCAGCATATATAATCAGACAGTTCACTTTTCCGGCGAGTTTTCAAAATTTCAAAGAACCCTCCAAATTCTGAACCGAATTTTCGCGGAGAAATCACCCCAAAACACATTCTTGTTGTTCTAGGAGCGATTCTATCATAGAAACGATGTCGGATCGTCAACAATCTCCTCCATTCGAGATGCCACAGGGCGAGGAGCCCGAGGTTGGAATTGAGGCGATGGACCCGAGTTTGCTCACGTACCAGCCGCATACCCATATCTCCCACTTTGTCACAGCGGGATTGGTAAGAATCTTTCATTCTATTTGTGATTTTCGCGCTTTGGGGCTGCTCTGTTTTACCCGTATTTTTTGCTGCAACTTCTTTTGTTGATTGTCGCTGTTTGTTGTTGTTGTTGATTTATTGCAAGAAACATGTTCGGATGCCAATTTTCATACCCACACACTCGCATGCATGTTGAAATTTCTGTTTTGGGTTTGTCCGTTTTCTAGCCGTTATGCTGACGAAATTTTCGTTGTTTCTTGTTTCTTTTCAGGAGTGGAGCCGCCTGTCAGAGATTCGAGGCGGAGCTCATGGCCCGGTTACCATTTGGAGTAAGATGCCCGAGAATGTTAGGGCTCGAATTCAGGCCACTCATTTCGGCCTCTTTATTACCAGTCTGCCGGCATTGAAGAATGATCCGGATGTTATTCAGGCTCTGAGAGAGAGATGGTGGGACACCACCCATACTTTTCATCTACCTATGGGGGAGGTCACGATGATGCCCACTGACTTTACGGCATTGACTGGTCTTCCGTTTGCGGGGGAGCCTATCCCTTGTGTTTTGAGAGGGACCCTTCGGACTGCTGACGAGCTGTTGTCCTTGGTTGATTGTGGCTTCCCGGTGAAGAATTACCGAGTCACTTGGGGAAGCATCCGTCGATATTTTATTATTCTTGCAGCCGAGCCTTTGGGTGTCACTGCTGAGCGGGTCGATGCTGTGGCCCGTTGTTTTATATGGTATCTGCTGTCCCATACTCTGCTTGCCAGTGGAGGATCATCGGCTTCTTTGGCTTTGCTTGATTTGTTGGTAGATTTGGACCAGGCCGGTCAGTATAACTGGGGCGCAGTGGGCTTGGCTGCTTGTTATCACGGCATGGATCTGACCAGCCTTTCGACCACTAGCTCGGTCACGGGCTTCAGCCTGTTGTGGGAGATATGCTTCTTTCCCTTTTTCCTTTCAGTTTTCTTGTCATTGCTCTACTGTATCTTTGAACTTTCATTTAATTCTGCTTTTGCCTCTGTTTTGCAGCTATGGGCCTTCGCTGTCTTGGAGCTGAGGGACTTCAAGATTTACAGAGAGGGCCAGCCCCAGTATCCAGATTGTGTGAGGTGGTCGTATAGGGAGAGGAACGTGAGGACTGGCACTGCTCCCATCAGCCTGCTTTCAGCCCGACGCCAATTGGATGTTTTGAGGCTAGAGGCTGTTGCCTCCTCTTTGTTCCCGTGGAGAGCTATTTATGCTTTTATTGAGTACACTCTGATTCCCACCCGCTCGAGGCTTCTGATGAGCTCAGTGGAGTGTATGGTGATGTATCTTGGAGAGAGAGTGTTCTGGCAGGATGGTGGCTAGGTGACGGACTTCAACCACCCTCCTAGACCAGTGGTTCCTGATGTTCCTCCTTTCTGTCCTCGCAATTGGAGGGCTCTTTCAGAGGCAGACCGGGCACTCTATATTGTGGGGGTTGATGCTGTCCCTTTCATTCATTTAAAGTAGGATTATGGTTTATTCAGGGAGCATAACCTCCAACAGGGTTTCATGTTTACTGATCCGCGGGAGACACATGCTGCTCCACAGACTTCGGCTCGATTCTATCCCACTGGTGCTGGATATTGCTTTGATCCACCTCTGCCTCCTTCATATTATACTTATTCAAACTTTTGGGTGTATGAGGAGCAGAGGGAGATTGTTCCTGAGGACATGTCGCCGGAGAGAGAGCCTCCTGTTCAGGCTGCTGTGGTATACTTTTCTGACTGTCTTTGCTTTTCTCAGTTCCAGTCCTGCTTTTCTGTTCCCTGTGTTGATGCAATTTTCTTTTTATGTCCTCTGTTGTAACAGGTACCTATAGCTGCTTATAGGCACTTGGGCAGACAGAACAAAGGGATGAGGAGGAGACTTCGTCAGCTGGAGGAGAGGGTGCTAGGGCTGTGCAGGGACATTGCCGCCATGACTAGAGATGCTGCTGGTACTGTCTCTGGTGCTGCGAGAGGAGCTGCCTGAGGTGCTCGGGGCATGGGACGAGGCTGCAGGGATGCTGTACTGGATATTGATGAGGCTGTCTCTTCGGCGGGGCAGTCACTGAGCAGGAGTCTGAGCCGAGGAGGTAGCCAGAGCAGGAGTCTGAGCCGAGGAGGTAGCCAGAGCAGGGGTGGTGCTAGTTCATTAGGTAGAGCTACCAAGAGGACCCGACATGATGTTGTGGTGGAGACATCTGAGGGGGAAGAATCCGCTGATGATGATGATGATGATGACGAGGAGACTGAGAGCGGCAGTGGGGGTGGGCACGGTGCTGCCGATGATGATGAGTCTGAGTAGCCTTCTGGGGAGGACGAGAGATTGAAAACACTTTTATTTACCTATAATAAACATTTTGCATGTATTTATAAACAAATGTGTGCCCAAATGTGTTCATTATTGTTGCTTGAACTCCTTTTCTGTGCTGGGATCTGATTTCTTGCAGGTTGAAGGCGTTCGAACGTGCCTGGGCTTCCTTCTTGAACTGACAAGGGCATGTTTTGTTTCTGTCTGCTGTCAAACGCGCGCGCGCCTGGCTTTGGTTGCGGGAGGCGCGCGCAGCTGGAATCGCTTATCGGAGGCGCGCGCTTCTGGCTTGCTGAATTCCAGCCCCTTTCTTTTCTGGGCAGGGTACTCCAACAGCTATAAATTTAAACCATTTTTGATTAGAATGGTCACACAACAATATTCTGCATCTTTTCCCTTAATCTATACCTCAAAATTCTTGTAGCGATGGCCCCGATGACCTTTACTTTTGAAGTCAAAGTTTCCGTCCCCGAAGGTGATAAGTCCGTCCCCATAGCTCCTATTGTGAAGGCGCGTCCTAGCGTCTTTGACCATCTGGGAAGGCCAAATGAGGGTATTGTTGCCGTTGATCCCGTGAAGCCGGTGGTTCATGTGAGGGATTATAGGTCCCGTTACTTGCCTAAGAAGAAGAAAGGCAAGGGAAATTCTTCTCATGTGTGGAAGCGCCCCATGGTTGTTCCGGTCAAAGCTCCTTCCAGCAAGGGCAAGGAGAAGGTTGTTGATGAAGTTCCGTCCCGTCCGAGTGTCTTTTCTCGTCTTGGTGGTCTCGAGAATGCTCCGCCCCCATCCAAGAAGACTAAAGGCCGTCCCCAAAAGCAATGGGTCCCCAAACCGAAGAAAGATTAGATATTTCTTTGTACCCCAAGAGATTGCAGTTAGAATAGACCACTTGTTAGGATTTAATGTTTTAATGTCTTTTATTAGCTCAAAATTTTCATTGTAATGATAAAAAATAATTCAAGAAATGAATAAAAATTGCATCTCGTTAATTTGAAATGATTCGGGTATTTGTTTATATTTTAGACCGCATCCGAAGGTTGCCTACGTTCCTCCAGTGTAGAGGCTCAGGTTTCCGTAGTTCAAACAAAAGAAGACCATTTTTTTTTTGTGTGCACCCTGTTTTTTTGCCTAGACCGCCCTTTCGGGTTTTCAATCTAGCGGGCTTCTTTTTTTGCACGTGCTCTAATTTTTGCCTAGGCCGCCCTTGCGGGTTTTCAACCTAGCGAGCTCTTTTTTTTTATGGTCTTCGTTTATTAGACGTAAAATCTCTTCAATTTATCGAGGTTGACTTCCTTTGGCAGCTGATCTCCGTCTAAATCCACGAGTCGGACTGCACCGCCGCTTAGTATCTTCTTGACTACGTATGGACCGATCCATCGGGGTCCCCATTTTCCAAGGGGGTTTATGGCATTAGGAGGGTGTTGTCTTAGGACCAAATCTCCCACACTGATGTTTCGGGGCTTCACCTTTTTGTTGAAAGCCCTAGCCATTCTTTGTAGATAGGCCCTCGTACGTTCGATTGCCCTTAGCCTTTTCTCGTCGAGTAGGGCTAGCTGTTCATATCGACTTTGAATCCAATCGACTTCACTGACTTGGTTCTCGAGGAGGACCCATAGAGATGGGACTTCGAGCTCTATTGGGAGTATAGCTTCGGAACCATATACCAGTGCATAAGGAGTTTCTCCAGTTGCTGTCCGTATTGACGTGCGGTAGCCCCATAATGCTAGAGGTAGCTTTTCGGGCCAATCCCTTCCGGTATAGGCCATTTTCTTCACAATGGTCTCGATTGTTTTATTAGCTGCCTCGATCGTGCCGTTTGCTTGAGGGCGGTATGGAGATGACTTGTGCTTAGTAATCTTGTATTCTACCAGGAGCGCGTCCATCTCTTTCTCAAAGTGAGAACCGTTGTCGGAGATGATCTCATGAGGAACGCCGTACCGGCACATGATGTGGGTTTTCACGAATTCGGCCACTTTCTTGGCGTTGAGAACTTGGTAAGCCTGTGCTTCGACCCATTTTGTAAAATAGTCCATGGCTACTAGGACGAAAGATTGTCCGTTGCCGCCAGTAGGGTGGACTTTGCCGATGATGTCTATGCCCCAACAAGAGAAAGGCCAAGGCGTGGTCATATTGTAAAGATGTGAGGGTGGAGCGTGCTGTAGATTGGCATGGAATTGGCATTTGGCGCACCTCTTGACTTTCTCAATGAAGTCCCTTTCCATGGTACTCCAATAATAACCCATGCGGAGTATCTTCTTGGTCAACATAAACCCGTTCATGTGGGGCCCACATTCACCTTCGTGGATCTCATGCATTATTTCTTGAGCTTCGGTCTCATTTGCGCATAGGAGATTGATCCCTTCATGGTTCCTTTTGTAGACTCGGTCCCCAATCCGTACATATCTGGAGGCTAGTCTTTGCAATGCCATTTGAGACTTCTTATTGCTATTCTCGGGATAAGTACCATCCTTGAGGAAATTCATGATATCCGCATACCACGGGGAGTTTGTTTGGACCTCGTTGATCTCGATACTCATGCAGTATGCCGGACTGTTCCTTCGGGAAATTTTGAAGGGCCCTCATGTATTTCGACCAGTGAAGCGATGGTGGCTAATGCATCAGCAAAACGGTTCTTGTCCCTTGGGAGGTAGTTGAAGGTGATTTCTTGAAACTGTTCAACCAACTCCTCGAGATGTTGACCATACCGTTGTAGAGTCGAGTCTTGAATCTTCCACTTTCCAGATGTCTGATTGATGATGAGCAAGGAATCACCGAATACTTCTAAACTTGTGACATTTCTCTGGAGGGCTGCTTCGAGCCCCGCTATGCATGCTTCGTACTCAGCGATGTTGTTGGTGGCTTCAAATTCGAGGCGGATAGCGATTGGAGTGTACATGTCCTTTGGATCAACAAGTAACATCCCTATGCCATATCCATGCTTATTGGCTGGGCCGTCGAAAAAAAGTTGCCACTTATTTTCTTCTGTTGTAGCACAAATTAAATGCTCGTCGGGGAACTGTACATCTTCCCCCTTCACTTCGTCACACGGAAATTCAGCAAGCTGATCACTGAACACTTTCCCCCTGATGGATTTGAGTGTGACATAAGTGATATCATAGCCGGCGAGCATGAAATACCATTTGGCTATTCTTGTTGACATGAAAGGCTTCTCGAAGATGTAGCGGAGCGGGTCCACTTTTGCTATCAACTTGATTGGGAAGGCCTCCATATAATGCTTGAGCTTTTGAGTAACCCAAACCAATGCAGCACAAGACTTCTCTAAGACAGAGTAGTTCTTTTCAGCTCCTTGAAACCGGCGGCTGACTAAGTAGATAGCATTCTCTTTTGTGGAGTCTCGCTGTTCTTGTGCTAACATAGCCCCTAGGGCTTCATCATTGACAGTGAGATAGAGCAAGAGAGGCTTCTCTTTGTGCGGTGGAACCAAAACTGGAGGGCATGTCAAGTAATGCTTTACTTGGTCGAAGGGTTCTTGGCAAGCATCGGTCCATTCTAGAGCCACATTCTTCTTGAGTAGCTTGAAGATTGGTTCACACATGGAAGTGAGTTGGTGCACAAACCGACTGATGTATTGAAGTCTGCCCATGAAACCTTTGATTTCTTTCTGCATCTTTGGAGGAGGCATGTCAATGATTGCCTTGATCTTGGAGGGATCAGCTTCAATTCCCCTCTCAGGGACTATGTAACCGAGAACCTTTCCTCTGACGACCCCAAAAGTGCACTTTGCGGGATTGAGTCTCATGTTGTGTTGTCGAAGTCTTTCAAAGAACTTGCGAAGATCGATCAAATGTTGACCATTGGTTCCTTTCGAATGGATGATCATGTCGTCTACATAGACCTCGATCTCTTTATGAATCATGTCATGGAATAGATCCGTAACAGTCCTCTGGTAGGTAGCCCCAGCGTTCCTTAGTCCGAACGGCATGACTGTGTAGCAGAAAGTGCCCCACGGTGTTGTGAAAGCTGTCTTGTGTTGGTCATCTTCGAACATGAGAATCTGATTGTAACTGGCAAAACCGTCCATAAATGAGTGGACTTCATAGTTGTCAGTTGAATCGACGAGCATGTCGATGTTTGGTAGTGGAAATCTTTCGGGGAAGCTTTGTTCAAATCCTGGAAGTCCACACAAACTCGAACCTTGCCATTTGCCTTTCTGACTGTCACAATGTTGGCTAGCCAAGTCGGATACTCAATGACTTTGATGAAACCCACACTGAGGAGCTTTTCAATCTCTTCTTTGACCTGTAGAGACCATTCTGGCTTGATCTTTCTGAGCTTCTGCTTTACTAGCTTGGCGTCCTCTGATCGGAATTCTATGCTCCGCGACCTTTCTGTCCAAACTCGGCATGTCTCTGTATGACCATGCGAATACATCCACAAACTCTTTGAGCAGTGCAGTCAATCTGTCTTTGTCTTCCCCCTTGAAGAAGCTGCCAATCTTTGTTTCTTTCGGCTCTTCGTCGGTACCCAGATTAACAACATGCAATTCCTCATCAGCCCCTGGACCATTTCACCACGACAACGAACCTGTTGAGATAGTTCATTTAGGTATGTTATGTTTTCGTGGTCTATTTCATCATAATTTGAATCGTTATTAACTTGTTCATTAAGTTCGTTATTAGTTAATTAATCATTTATGATGTTTGCAATTTCGGGGTACTCAGAAATATCAATTTTTTCATTAGCAAAGAAAGGAAACACACGCTCGGCTATTGCCTCCATATCCTCTTGGGTGAGGGCATTAGAAAAACTCTCGGACTCGAAAGTAAGTGTGAGCCGTTCTTCCTTTGTTGCTGTACGGGGTATGCAACCCATTTCTCGGATCAAGAAATCCTCGGATACTATGGACCCCTTCGTTGAATACCAGTTGTTAATTGGCTCGGAGCTTGGCGGGATCTCACTGATGGTTTCCTTTCTGACGACGGTGTCTGTAGACACCCCGCTTTGGACTTGACACCCCGATTGCATACATAGTATTTTTATTTAACTTGTTTTTGTTAATTTCTGCTACTTCGGTTAAGTTCCTAACTGATTCCGTTAGTTTTGGACTAAACTGCATAACAGAATTAACTTTAGAGTCATTTCTGTCTTTTCCACCCGCGGGCGCTTCCGACACTGTGTGTGGGCTGCGCGCGCGTCTCGCCCCTAAAGCGAGGCTCGCGCGCCTCCCATTATGGCAGTAACGGATTGCACCTTATTTCCCTCTCTTTTCTTATTTACAACATCTCTTCTTGATCACAAAAGAGCCTCTTTTTACCTCCACATTCATCCCCCTAGTTTTATAACCTCCAATCCCATTATTCTAGCCATTTCTTAAAAACAAAATATTTATTTTTATTATTATTTGATTTTCTTTTATTTATTTATTTCATTTATTATTTTATTTATCTTATTTTCTATTGGTCAATTCCATCTCACATGGATTGATCATTTTCCCTCCAACCTTTCCCTCTCTTTTTTACCTATAAAAACCCCCTCCTTCTACCTTAGAAAGACCAACTTCATCTTCTCTACAAAAACTATACACAAGTTCTTGGACTCTTTTTTTGGACCCCAACTTTGATTCACAAACTACATTATACACAAATTCTCCCAACAAGAGTTCTTAGTAACAAGACTCTACACAAATTGTTCTACAACAATTTCTCTACAACAACACCATTTTCAAGTCCAAGTTTGAAGTTCTCTTTCTTAAGGTACTTTATTCTTCTTCTCCTATTTTACATGTCTTTGTAATGTATGCAATCCTCATCAAATGGGACATGACCAAATGACCACTTTATTACAGTAAAGTTGGTCAAGGTCATCTCCCTACATTTCAATTTCTACTTTAATTTCCTATCAATTTCTTAATGTAATTGTTTAGTATAATTGTTACATGTAATCTTTAGCATAAATTAATAAATAAAACAATTCTCTTTTATTTCTCTTTTATTTTCCCCTTTTCTTTCCGTTATAATTGTTAGCACTATTTATTTAATTGAAGGACATTTAGCATTAGAACACCAAAAGTAGCACGACCCGCGTAAGCGGGGCGGAGTGGGTGTTTAAGTACTTCCCACTCCGTCACCTAACCTCCGAACCCTTTCTCTCCCGAATCTCTGGTTTTCGTACAAAAATTGGCTTTCTTTAGGTTTTTCTTATGTTCCTCTAAAACATAGGTGGCGACTCTTAAAATCAATTAGACAACCTAGGTTAATTCACCGCTCTAGCCAAGCCGTGGTTCCCCGGGGTATCTACAGTGGCGACTCCGCTGGGGACATAGAGGGTTAAACTTGCGCTTTCATTTTTGGGTGTTCTTATTTCTGTTTTCTCGGCATTCTGGTGGAAAAATGTGAGAAGCGTGCGCCACTGGCCTTCTTGGCCTAAGGCACGCGCATCCCATCTTCACCACCAGAATCGCCCGCCTCTCATCTTGTCCTTCAAATATCATGTTATTGTGCTAACAGTTTCTGTAGGGGAAAAGTGTTTTTATTTAGGGTCAAGGCAGTCCCTTGAACCCATGAATTTGCAGGTACTGCCCAGAAGCGGGCGCCTCTTCCCTCTAGTGCCTAAGGCGCCCGCCTCCCATCCTCACATCATAAAGCGCGTGCGTCTGGGCAACTTTCCAGAACAGAACAGTACACAGAACAGAGCAGTTTTGACAATGTGGGCACCGGGCCTGCACAAAACCATCTTTTAATTCTCTGTTTTATTTTACCGGTCACACGGGTGATTCGGGAGTTGTAATTTACGTGCTTATGTGTTTTTATCTTTTCTTTTCAAAAAAAAAATAAAAAAAATAAAAAAAAAATTCTCACGTGATGGACCTCACACTACGCGCACATAATTCCTATTAACTGCTCACTATCGAGTCGCACAAGTCCAACCCCAAACCCGTCGAGGTCCGTCCTAGGAAGTTTCAAGCTCCACTCGACCTTGACTCTTCCGAAGCGGTAAACCTCAGCCCGTGGCGTAGTTCACGACTACATGCCGGGGGTGACCTTTAAGCCTCTCTTTAGCCGAGCACAAACCACACAATTCTAGTTAGGGTCTAACACTCCGTGACTCAAGTCGGTTTCCATGTGCCGAGATTTCCCTAAACTAATGTCTTCAAATCATACATGCCATTCGTTGTTTTGGATGAAATAAAACTCCGTCCCCAAGTGGTTATTATGGACGAAAATAAAAATCCGTCCCCGCATGTATGCTTTACTATATTAATTTAGTTTAATCCCGACACATGTAGGATTCACAAGCGTGGTGGAATCCGATGAGTATATGGGACCACGGGAAGGTCTATATACTAGTGTGAAGATTCCACTATTTTTCTAGAAACCCCAAAAAGGACCACGTCCTTCCGACTTTTGTAAATAAATAAATAAAAAAAAGAGTCATTTTTCTTATGTGGTTAAGTCTTTTTCCTTTGTTTGTGGGTTAATTATTTTACTCAAAATATGTTTGTGGGGCCAACCAGATCGACCGTGTTCTCTCAATAGGTCCAATGGCTTCCAACAACAACAAGGGTGAGAATACTTCCGTGTCCAACGAAAGGCTCTTCAACATAATAAGAGCCATGGGGGAACAAATGGATAGACTTGTCGAAGATGCCCGCCGCAAGGATGATTTATGGCAAGCCCGTCTTGATCTCGAGAGAAAAATTCACAAGGAAGAAGTGTTCGAACTTAAGGCCCGTTTGCAAGAGCTCACCGACAGCAAGGCGAAGGTCCACGGTAAAGCACGCTCAAGTGACTCATCCCTCAAAAGTCACAACGGTGCCACCAACGACCGTGTCTATACCCCTCTCAATGGCATGACCATCACCGAGGCCTACGAAGCTCTCAAAACCAAGGGACAAGTTTCTCCTCTCCAAGGGTACAAGCAACCACAACCATTACGTCGCAACCATGCCCATCACAAGTGGTGTGACTATCACCTATGCAGCGGTCACCTCACCGAGGATTGCTTCTCCATCCGCAACATCATTCAAGACTTGATTGACAATGGTGAATTTACCGTGGGTGAAGAACAACAGTTAGAGAATGGCAACATGCAAGAACTCATCAAGGAAGAGGCTCAGATTTGAAATGGGGTTTCAACAAGAGATCATGCTACAAGGCCGACAACAACAATCTCCATTTCTCTTTCTCTACCTAGAAATAGGATTAAAAAAAAAAAGAGTCAAAAGTCCTCTTAAGTGTGCATTAATGTTTTCTCTCGTCCTATGTTAAATGTTCGAGTCCATTGAGTCATCAAATAAAAGTCGTTCTTGTCCTCATACACTCTTCCAAGTTGTTCAATTAATTCTTGGCAAAATGATGAAAAAATGTCTAAACAAGTTTTGGAATGAAGGCAATCGCTTGAACGCCTAGGGGCTAAACATCAACGACGACATCAACAACGAAGACATCAACAACGACGAAATCAAGACAAAGAAAGGTGGAGCAATAATCATGAAGCAAAGTTTTCAAAAGGGGATTAAAAAAAAAAAAAAAAAGCTCTCTAGGTTGAAATCCTCATATCAACCTAGGCAAAAGTTAGAGCACAAAAAAAAAAAAAAAAAAAAATCCGCCTTCATTCAAAGAAGTTCACAACAACAACATCATTCCACCAAACGAAGCAACATCGACAACAATCACGACGAAGCAACAATTCATCACGGCGAATGGAGAATCCACAAGAACTACGGTGCCTGAGCCTCTTCACTGGAGGAACGTAGGCAACCTTCGGGTCCGGTCTCATGCAAGAAAGAAGATATGTTTAGCCCTAGCGCGTTATGGTGATCGTCCTTCCTCTCGAACTTGTCATGACATCTTTGTACGATTCATTTGCCAATGAATTAATCACCAAAAGATTGAACAACTTTCTTAGATTTGGAATCGCTATCCATTCCTTGTCGAGTCTAGGGGTTTCTCTTCTTTTTGCGATACTCCCAGTTTCTTGCAATCAAACTGGGGCTTTCTTTCTCTTCTCTCTTAATGACTTACTTGCCTTCGTGAGTCATTCAAAAAATATACATACATGAAGTCAATACTAGGGACACTTCCCTAGTCGAGTCAATGTCACTCATCTTTAGTGACAAGAGGTTTTCACCGCAAAATCACATGTCTTATCTCCTCAGCCAGAGTCAATGCACACTTCCTCATTAATCGAGTCAAAAAAAGAAGACGCAAAAGAGATGCCCGCTAGATTGAAAACCCGAAAGGGCGGTCTAGGCAAAAAACAGGGTGCGTCATAAAAAATATGAGAGAGTGAGAGAGAGAAGGGAAAGAGAAATGGAGATCTCCGGCCTCTAAGTAAGACAACTGCACAAGCTCTACATTGGATCTCCTCAACAAATCAATTCCCCACCGAGTCAACTTTGGGATTTCAAAAGGTTCGACAAGATATGGCACCATCAAAGGTTGTCTTGGGTTATCGGCATCATTCTCCAGCAGTGTGCATTTTTGGGTTCATAAAAAGAAGGCCCGTGGTAACCAAGACCCATCCGAGAACAAGCCCATCATAAAAGGGCACGAGGTTGCACAAATAATCCTTAGCTAGTCAATTGGCTTGGGCAGCAAATAGCAACAACATGTGTCTTAGTTTTCAAAGCTTCTTCAAGTATGTGCTTCTAAAGTACGCCGAAAGGCTCCCGAGAAATGGAGTAGGTCTTGCCATGTCCTCTCATGTTTATTCCCTCGCACGAGGATGAGTCACTCTTGCTTTTCTCAGCAAATGGTGATGCCCTAGGGGCTATGTGACTCAAGAACAAGGGCTTCTTTTGCTTCATTTGACAATCAATAAGCCCTAGGGGCTATGCTCGAGAAAGATGTGTGAGACTATCCTCAAAGTCTCTCAAAAGGGATGTCAAAAAACCCTCTTGTCATGTGTGCCCGTACTCTTTCCCCCAATCAAGGATGGACCTTTCTCGCAATCAATTATGGCACTCTAGGGGCTACGATCAAGTTTTAAAAGCTCCCTCGGCAAGAAGAAATTCACTTCAGTGTCCCCGGCCGAGTCATGTTCAACATTGGAAGCTTCCTCAATTCGGAACCAAAGGTCTCAAGGGGCTTCGCAATCTACAAATCTTTTGGGCCACGGCATTACAGTGATACAAGCAAAGGACAATATTGGGGCTTCGTAATTAACAAGCTTTTGGGCAGTGGTACCTGAGCAATGCAATTAGGGAGTAGTCTTGTGGCTCCATAAAAGGGATCAAACTTCAATGGTCCCTCAACACTTCCATCCAAAAGGTCTCTTGGTTTTAAATGAAGGCTCCGATGATATGAATGAATTTGATGATTCTTGTTAGAACTCACAGCGAGATTCTGAAGGAAGTCTTAGAGAAAAGGAAAATGATTCAATATGCTAGACTCACTCGGCTGAGTTATAGCAGGCAATGCCAATATGTTAACTCTATAAGCAGAGTTACGGCCAATCCCAATGTTTCTGGAATACAACACCCCCTTCTCCAAGATCAAAAGCACAGGCTGCATCCGAAGATCCGCCGTCAGTTCAACTCAAGAAGAATCGAGCAAACATACCGTTCGAGACTTTATCACACCAAGACCTTATCATCTGCAACAACATCACCATCTCCCACGAGACGTCTCCCGAAGACCTTACTACATTTTCAACGTGGATCTTCCGCCATTTGGGTATTAACCACAAAAAGGTCCATCCATCTCCAAGCAAGAGAAAGAAGGAGGTCGCCTTCAAGAGTCCTACCCGATGTGGCATCCGCTCTCAATACAAAGCTAAGCCGATTCCAAGAAAATTTGAGGCTTCACACCGAAAGGTCTCCACATCCCGCCATCTACAAACTTGATAAGCCCATGACATTTGGGGCTTAGCAATATCTCAAGGCTTGGTATCAATGATCTTCTCTTGGGGCTTTCCCACGTCGACAACAAAAGACAATTTATTTGAATGGGCTAAGAGTTGATTCATCTTGGGGCTTCATAAGCCACTCAAAGTTCAGCATTCGAGGGGCTTTACAATCAACAACCCCTTGGCATCTTGGCATCAATAGTCCCTTTTGAATCCCCATAATCGACAAATCTCTTGGGGCTAGACATCAATTTCGTTGGACACCACGGCAACAACGACATAATTCAACAAGGCAATCCGGACTTCGATTGAACACGACTTGATCTTGGGTTGGCTTTATAAACACACAATGGTTAAAATGGTTCACCCACGAACTAAAAAAAAAAAAAAAAATCTTTTTGTCACATGTGTGCATATTCTTTCCCTTCTAATCTAAATAAAAAAAAAAACTTTTTCTTTTTCTCCTTCTATGTGCAAAATTATGTGCTTTACTTTGCCTTGCTCCTAGCATTCTTCCCCAGCGTTCTCCACCATCCTTGAACTACGCTGGTCTGATTCTCTTCAAGGGATACGTAGGCAGCCTTTTGGCACGACCAACCCACCATCCAGAATACCATCTCGTCGACACTACTTCAAAGGCAAGAACAATTCATCATCACCAACATCATCATTCTCCATCCAAAGCATGGACATTCTTCATCAAAAGCATCAAGACATCCACCACCACAACACTAATCCATCTAACAGCAATGGTAAGTGAAGGTATGAACATCATTCATCTCAAGCAATCTCCGCTTTCAAAAATCACTTCACACACAGAATCACTTTACTTCTCTCTCATACAAACTTCTTTCAAATCACATCACACCACAAGCACAATTTCCCTCATAACTGCCATTTCACATCCCATACATGTCACAAGCACATATACCTGCAAAGCACACACTTAACAGGTACCACCACAAGGTCAACAGCATCTACAACTCAAGGCACTTCATCCCCAGCAGAAAGTGATCCGCCGTCAACTACGCCTGCATCCCACAGAGTCAAACAATTACAGTTTAATGACAACAACTCGGTCCATGGTGAGCCGCAAAATCACCACCTTTCCATCAAGCAACACAACAATATCACATATGGGCAGACGGAGCCTTGGTTCCTGCCATCCGCAAATGGATCCCGCATCAGCAAACGGATCCCGCATCAGTAAACGGATCCCACCACAGCAAATGGATCCCGCCATCAGCAAACGGACCCCGCTTCAGCAAATGGATCCCGCATCAGCAAACAGATCCCGCATCAGCAAACGGATCCCGCATCAGCAAACGGATCCCGCCACAGCAAACGGATCCCGACATCGCAAACGGATCCCGCTTCAGCAAACGGATCCCGCATTCAGCAAATGGATACCGCATCAGCAAACGGATCCCGCATCAGCAAATGGATCCCGCTTTAGCAAACGGATCCCGCATCAGCAAACGGATCCCGCTTCAGCAAACGGATCCTGCTTCAGCAAAACGGATCCCGCCATATCCTTTCTATATCAATAAAGTCGCTCACACAGGGAGCGCACCCCTATCCTTCAAATTCATGTTTTATCGAGTCTTTGTTTTCTCTTGTTGATGTCCTCGGCGGTTGTCTTTCTTTCGTCGACGCGTTTTGTTTTGCAATCCACGTCGCCGAGGGGCTCTGTAGACACCCCGCTTTGGACCTCTCACCTCGATTGCATACATAGTATTTTTATTTAACTTATTTTTTTTTAATTTCTGCTACTTCGGTTAAGTTCCTAACTGATTCCGTTAGTTTTGGACTAAACTGCATAACAGAATTAACTTTAGAGTCATTTATGTCTGTCTTTTCCACCCGCGGGTGCTTCCGACACTGTTTGTGGGCTGAGCGCGCGTCTCGCCCCTAAAGAGGGGCTCGCGTGCCTCCCATTATGGCAGTAACGGATTACACCTTATTTCCCTCCCTTTTCTTATTTACAACATCTCTTCTTGATCACAAAAGAGCCTCTTTTTACCTCCACATTCACCCCCTAGTTTTATAACCTCCAATCCCATTATTCTAGCCATTTCTTAAAAACAAAATATTTCTTTTTATTATTATTTGATTTTCTTTTATTTATTTCATTTATTATTTTATTTATCTTATTTTCTATTGGTCAATTCCATCTCACATGGATTGATCATTTTTCCTCCAACCTTTCCCTCTTTTTTTTTACCTATAAAACCCCCTCCTTCTACCTTAGAAAGACCAACTTCATCTTCTCTACAAAAACTATACACAAGTTCTTGGACTCTTTTTTTGGACCCCAACTTTGATTCACAAACTACATTATACACAAATTCTCCCAACAAGAGTTCTTAGTAACAAGACTCTACACAAATTGTTCTACAACAATTTCTCTACAACAACACCATTTTCAAGTCCAAGTTTGAAGTTCTCTTTCTTAAGGTACTTTATTCTTCTTCTCCTATTTTACATGTCTTTCTAATGTATGCAATCCCCATCAAATAGGACATGACCAAATGACCACTTTATTACATTAAAGTTGGTCAAGGTCATATCCCTACATTTCAATTTCTACTTTAATTTCCTATCAATTTCTTAATGTAATTGTTTAGTATAATTGTTACATGTAATATTTAGCATAAATTAATAAATAAAACAATTCTCTTTTATTTCTCTTTTATTTTCCCCTTTTCTTTCCGTTATAATTGTTAGCACTATTTATTTAATTGAAGGACATTTAGCATTAGAACACCAAAAGTAGCAAGACCCGCATAAGCGGGGCGGAGTGGGTGTTTTAGTACTTCCCACTCCGTCACCTAACCCCCGAACCCTTTCTCTCCCGAATATCTGGTTTTCGTACAAAAATTGGCTTTCTTTAGGTTTTTCTTATGTTCTTCTAAAACATAGGTGGCGACTCTTAAAATCAATTAGACATCCTAGGTTAATTCACCGCTCTAACCAAGCCGTGGTTCCCCGGGGTATCTACAGTGTCGTAGATGGCGTTGACTTGACAATCGTCCATGATGGTAAATTCTTCGAACATGGAGGTTAGATCGGATAGTTCTTCCCCACGGTAATCTCTTCCTCGGACTCTATAGTCACTTTCTTGCCCCACCACTCTCGGGGTGACATTGGAGTAGGCTCCCTTTCTTGTGTCGGCATTTCACAATCAGTGAAGATCTCCAGACCGGGCTTTCTAACGCCCTTGTTGTTAACCCATGGTTCGGGAAAGATCATGTACGGAAAATCTTCCCCTTGGCGAACAAAATAACCGTTTAGTGTGTTGCGGTAAGGCCTCAAGTTAGGGATTTCTTATTGTCGACCTTCTTTGTGAGCTTGGGTCTTTTGATTATTGACTGCTTGCTCGTATTTCAAGTCATCTTCGATAGGCTCGTACCCCAAACCAAACTTGTTCTTGACAAAAGGAACTTCTACGGGGTGCAATATCCCTTGTTGATGCTTCCCTAGGCCTAGAATGGGAAAGTGATTCATGTTCCTCATCATGCGGAGGATTTTAGGATTGCCGAGGGTCCGTTGTCTGTTTCCCCCTTCTTTGTCGATGGTGTTGACGTCGGAGAGAGTGGCATCTTCTATCCCGTGTTGAACTTGGTGAACGGGTTGTCCCCCATTTCTGTGGATGGTGACATTCTCGGCCATAACGGTGACTATCTCATCCCCATTTCTGATCTTGACACATTGATGGAGAGTGGAAGGGACAGCATTAGAACTGTGGATCCATGGTCGGCCCAAAAGTAAGTTGAATGAAGCAGGGACATCAAGTACTTGGAATGGGACGGACATGACCATGCTTCCAAATTCGATATCAATTTCTAACATTCCCATGACTGTACGGGCAGTGCTGTCTGTAGACACCCCGCCTTGGACCTCTCACCCCGATTGCATACAAAGTATTTTTATTTAACTTATTTTTGTTGATTTCTGTTACTTCGGTTAAGTTCCTAACTGATTCCGTTAGTTTTGGACTAAACTGCATAACAGAGTTAACTTTTAGGGTCATTCTGTTATTCTGTCCTTTTCTGCCGCGGGCGCTTCCGGAACTGTTAACGGGCTGCGCGCGCGTCTCGCCCCAAAAGCGGGACTCGCGCGCTTCCCACTTTGGCAGTAACGGATTGCACCTTATTTCCCTCTTTTTCCTAGTTTACAAAATAACCTCTTTTTACATCTAAGTTCATCCCCCCTTTGTTTCAAAAAACTCCCAATCCTTTATTCTAGCCTTTTCATTAAAAAACAAAATATTTCTTTTTATTATTATTTGATTTTCTTTTATTTATTTATTTCATTTATTATTTTATTTATCTTATTTTCTATTGGTCAATTCCATCTCACATGGATTGACCAATTTCCCTCCAAGTTTTCCCTCCTCTTTTTACCTATAAAAACCTCTCATTTCTACCTTAGAAAATGACCAACTTCATCTTCCCTACAAGAACTATACACAAGTTCTCTCAACACATTTTCCCTACAAACAAACACTACACAAAGTGTTGCACATCCATTTCTCTACAAACAACACCATCTTCAAGTCAAAGTCTAAGGTCCTCTTTTCTAAAGGTACTTTTATTCTTCTTCTCTTTTATTCTAGTCTTACTAGTATGCAATCCCCATCAATTGGGACATGACCAAATGACCACTTTACTACATTAAAGTTGGTTAAGGTTATCTCCCTACATTTTAATCTCTACTTTAATTTCCTATACATTTTTTAATGTAATTGTTTAGCATAAATTTATAAATAAAACAATTCTCTTTTCTTCCCCTTTTTCTTTACATTATAATTGTTAGCACTATTAATAAATTGAAGGACATTTAGCATTAGAACACCAATAGTAGCAAGACCCGCATAAGCGGGGCGGAGTGGGTGTTTAAGTACTTCCCACTCCGTCACCTAAACCCCGAACCCTTCTCTCCCGAATCTCTGGTTTTGTACATAAATTAGGCTATTTCTAGGTTTTTCTTATGTTCCTTTAAAAACATAGGTGGCGACTCTAAACAATCTAAAACAAGTTAGACATCCTAGGATAATTCACCGCTCTAGCCAATTTGTGGTTTCCCGGGGTATCTACAGTGGCGACTCCGCTGGAGAATATTTAGAGGGTTAAACTTGCGTTCTTAACTTTTGGTGTTCTTATTACTGTGTTCTGGGCATTCTGGTAAAAAGGGTGGGAAGCGCGCGCCTCTGGCCTCTTTGGCCTAAAGCGCACGCGTCCGACCCCAATTACCAGAATCGCCCGTCTTCCTTCTTGTCCTTCCATTCCATGTTTCTGTGCTAACAAATTCTGCAGGGGAAAGCATTTTTATTTAGGGTCAAGGCAATCCCTTGAACCCGCTGATTTACAGGTTGTTACCCAGATGCGGGCGCCTCTGCCCCTCTTTGTCTAACGCGCGCGCCTCCCGAGTAGGCATCCTAATGCACGCGCTTCTGGGCATTTTTCAGAAACAGAAAAGTGCACAGAACAGAGTGGTTTTGACAGTGTGTGGGTACCGGGCCTGCACAAAACAGTTTTTACTTTCTGTTTATTTTTATCGGTCACACGGGTGATTCGAATGTTGTAATTATGTGCTTATTTGTTTTTTTTTATTTCTTTTGAAAATATATATATATATATATATATTGTCACTTGTTAGACCTCACACTACATGCACATATTCTTATAAATTGCTCACTATCGAGTCGTACAAGTCCAACCCCAAACCCGTCGAGGCCTGTCCTAGAAAGTTTCAAGCTCCACCCGACCTTGACTCTTTCGAAGCGGTCAACCTCAGCCCATAGCGTAGTTCAAGACTACATGCCGGGGGTGACCTTTAAGCCTCTCTTTAGCCGAGCACAAGCCACACAATTCTAGTCTAGGGTCTAATACTCCGTGACCAAGTCGGTTTTTCATGTGCCGAGATTTCCCTAAACTAATGTCTTCAAATCATACATGCCAACTTGTTGCAATGGACGAAATAAAACTCCGTCCCCAAAAGTGGTTATTTTGGACGAAAATAAAAATCCGTCCCCGCATGTATGATTTACTACATTAATTTAGTTTAACCCCGACACATGTAGGTCTCACAAGCGTGGTGGAATCCGATGAGTATATGGGACAGCGAGAAGGTCTATATACTAGTGTGATGATTCCACTATTTTTTCTAGAAACCCCAAAAAGGACTCCGTCCTTCCGACTTTTGTAAATAAAAAAAAAACAAAAAAGAGTCATTTTTTATATGGTTGAGTCTTTTTCATGTTTGTGGGTTAAATTTATTTTACTCAAAAGGTACTTGTGGGGCCAACCTAAGATCAACCGTGTTCCTTCAATAGGTCCAATGGCTTCCAACGACAACAACAACAATGGTGGGTACTTCTCCGTGTCCAACGAAAGACTCTTCAACATAATAAGAGCCATGGGGGAAGAAATGGATAGACTTTCTGAGGATGCCCGCCGAAAAGACGATTTGTGGCAAGCCCGTTTTGATCTCGAGAGGAAGATTCACAAAGAAGAGGTTTCCGAGCTCAAAGCCCATTTGCAAGAGCTCAAAGCCCGTTTGCAAGAGCTCACCAACAACAAGGCAAAGTTTAAGGGTAAAGCATGCTCAAGTGGCCCGTTCCTCAAAAGCTACAAAGGTACCGCCAACAACCGAGTTTTCACCCCTCTCCTAGGAGTAACCCAAGCCGAAGCATTTGAAACTTTGGTGGCAAGTGGAAAGGTCAAGCCTTTGGAGGGGTACAAGCCAAAGACGATACCGAAGAATCATGCACATGGTGAATGGTGCGGCTACCACAAGCATAGTGGCCATACTACCGAAGGGTGCTTCCTTCTCCGAAACATCATCCAAGATTTGTTCGACAACGGCGAATTTACTGTGGGTGAAGAGAAACCTTTAGTACATTAAAGTTGGTTAAGGTTATCTCCCTACATTTTAATCTCTACTTTAATTTCCTATACATTTCTTAATGTAATTGTTTAGCATAAATATATAAATAAAACAATTCTCTTTTCTTCCCCTTTTTCTTTACATTATAATTGTTAGCACTGTTAATAAATTGAAGGACATTTAGCATTAGAACACCAATAGTAGCAAGACCCGCATAAGCGGGGCGAAGTGGGTGTTTAAGTACTTCCCACTCCGTCACCTAACCCCCGAACCCTTCTCTCCCGAATCTCTGGTTTTGTACATAAATTAGGCTATTTCTAGGTTTTTCTTATGTTCCTTTAAAAACATAGGTGGCGACTCTAAACAATCTAAAACAAGTTAGACATCCTAGGATAATTCACCGCTCTAGCCAAGTTGTGGTTTCCCGGGGTATCTATACTGTCATACCCTCTAATGACTTGTGCGGAGGGTTGTAAATCAGAGCTTTTGAGCCCCAGTATGCCCATGAATCGGCTAGGCATTAAGTTGAGTGCGGAACCACCGTCTACTAGAACTCTTGAAATGGGTCTCCCCCTTGCCCTTACTTTGAGGTAGATGGCTTCATTGTGTTTGGACCTAAATGGCGGGAGGTCCATGTCAGCAAAAGTGATGACATTGCCGAAGTGAATGTGACCTATCATTGCTGTGAGGTCCTCAGGAGTCGTGTCGGGAGAGACTGATGTGTCATCCAAGTTCTTGATGACAAGGTCTCGGTGTTTCTTTGATGATGCAATAAGGTCCCAGATGGATATGTTGGCTTGCGTCTTCTTGAGTTGTGTTAATAAAGGATCTTCGGGTACGTCGCGTGCTTGCGATCTTTGAGAAGAGGTGTTGGTTGCTGTGGTATTAGGAGGGATTGTGCTCGTTGTTACTCGGCCACTGCGAGTGAGCACGTTCACGGTCCCGTGTAGATTCTTCTTCCTATTCTCTAAGACTTCCCTCATAATCTCAACATAACAAGAATTATCAAGTTTATTCATATCATCGGAGCCCTCATTCACAATTGGTATCGAATGAGTGGTTCCTTCAAACTCTCCTACCTCTATTACATTGACACCACCCTCATTAGGGATTATGAATTCCTTCTTGTCTATGAGGTCTTGGATGGTGTTGCGGATGGAGAAGCAATCCTCGGTGAGGTGGCCGGTGCATTGATGGTTGTCACACCATTTGTGGTGGGCATGATTGGGACGGAGCGGTTGTGGTTGCTTGTACCCTTGAAGAGGAGTGATTTGTCCCTTGGCCTTTAGATCTTCATAGGCCTCGGTGATGGTCATGCCATTGAGAGGAGTGTAGACGTGGTCGTTTTGGAACCGCTTGCTTTGTGGTAGAGGGACCTTCTAGTAATTCCCCTTATCGGTAGTAACGGCATTGACAGAAGCCTCTTTGTTTGAACTAGAGGCGGCCTTGTATCGGTAAGTAGGAGTGGTCTTCTTAATATCCTTGAGCAAGTCATCCATGCGTACCCCCGCCTCATACATTTGGGAGAAGTCGGAGTAGCAAGCCCCACTGAGGTGGGTGCGGAGATCAATCTTGAGACATTTGAGAAAGATGTCCATTTGCTCTTTTGTGTTTGGCCTTTCAACAATTTTAGAGAGCTTGTCATTCCATCTCCTTGTGAAGTCAATGAAGGACTCGTTGTCTCTTTGAATGGTGTTCTCGAGCTCTTTCCTTGTGGGCCGGTGAGTGGTGTTGCCTTGATATTGATTTTTGAAGGTAAGCATAGCGGCATCCCAATCAAGACGGACAGTGAGCGGGAGAGTAGCATACCAATCCTTTGCCGCCCCCTCGAGGGTGAGAGGAAAGCATTGAGCCATAACTTTTGGGGAGACCTTCTTCGGAACCATAGCCCAAATGTAAGTCTCGATGTGAGCCATCGGGCATGAGTTGCCCTTAAACTTGCTAATGTCGGGCATTTTGAATTTGTCGGGGAGAGCGGCCATCGTGCTCATGAGGATGGATGACTGATAAAGGCTTGTGTTGGAGCCTTTTCCCATGTTGAGGCCGTTGAATTTCTGATCAATGTAGGCCATGATGGAATCGACCATTTTGGGGTCATTGTTGTCGGTGCTTGGTCCCCCCACTTTTTTGGTACGGTCATTGACATATGGGCTTTCAAACAAACCCTCGGTCCACTCGGATTCTTCATTGTCATTAACCCCCTTGTTGCTTGAGGAGCTTGGCTTTCAATTAGTCAACCTCGGCCTCGTGGGCCTCCCTTTGACTGTCAACATGAGCTTGCCACTAGGCTTCTTTGGTTTGAGCCTCTTGGTTAAGGGTAGAGATTTGTTGTTGGAGTGCTTGAACCATGGCAGAAAGCTGTTCGAGAGTCATGGCGTTGTTGGTGTTGGAGTCGCCGGCCATTGATGATGTAGAAGCTGTTGGAGTGATCGGTTCACGGACAAGCCTGTTGGATGAATCCCTATAGATGCGGAGAGTACCAATCGGACCTATAATTGGAGAAGTATCCCCTATCAGTCTCGGTTCACACTTTTGGTCCATGAAGAGGTTGAGAACACACAGTTGGGCACACGACTCGAACCACATAAGAAAAAGACTCTTTTTATTTTATTTTATAAGTCGGAGGGAATGGGTCCTTTTTGGGGTTTCTAAGAAGATAATGGAATCGTCACACTAGTATATAGACCATCTCGCGGTCCCATATACTCATCGGATTCCATCGCGTTTGTGAATCCTACATGTGTCGGGATTAAACTAAATTAATGTAGTAAAGCATACATGCGGGGATGGATTTTTATTTTCGTCCAAAATAACCACTTTTGGGGCCGGATTTTTATTGCGTCCGTTTCAACAAGTTGGCATGTATGATTTGAAAACATTAGTTTAGGGAAATCTCGGTACATGGAAACCGACTTGGTCACGGAGTGTTAGACCCTAACTAGAATCGTGTGGTTTGTGCTCGGCTAAATAGAGGCTTAAAGGTCACCCCCGACATGTAGTCATGAACTACGCCACGGGCTGAGGTTTACCGCTTCGAAAGAGCCAAGGTCGAGTGGAGCTTGAAACTTTCTAGGACGGGCCTCGACGGGTTTGGGGTTGGACTTGTGCGACTCGATAGTGAGCAGTTTATAGGAGTAATGTGCATGTAGTGTGAGGTCTATCACGTGACAAAATATATTTTTATTTTTTTTGAAAAGAAAAGATAAAAAAGAACACATAAGCACATAAATTACAACTCCCGAATCACCCGTGTGACCAGTAAATAAAACACAAAATTAAACAGTCCAAGGGTTCAATTCTGTTCTGATGCAGGCAACTGTGCCCACACCCCACTGTTCTGTTCAGTCACTGAAACCTGTTCTTGCCCTGGAAATTGGCCCAGAAGCGTGCACCTCAGGCTGGTGTTGTGGGAAGCGCGCGCCTGGCGCATTATATCTGGGAGGCGCCCGCTTCTGGGCTAACCTGTCAGATTATCAGAAACTTATGGACTCAGGGGATTGCCCTGGTCCTGATTGTGTGATGGAACCCCTGCAATTTTTGTTAGCACGAAATAATAGGAAGAATGGGAAGAACACATGGAAGGCGGGCGATTCTGGAATTTGACTCGGAACGCGCGCGCTTTGGACCATGAAGGTCCGAGGCGCGCGCTTCCCATGTCAATTTCCAGAATGCCCAGAAAAATGAATTATGAACAGAAACACAAGTTTAACCCTCAAGCAGTCCCCAGCAGAGTCGCCACTGTAGATACCCCGGGGGAACCACGGCTTGGCTAGAGCGCGTGAATTACCTAGGATGTCTACTTGATTTTAAGAGTCGCCACCCACGTTTTAGAGGAACGCGAGAAAACCTAAGAAAATAGCCTTTTTTATTAATTACGAAACTAAATATTCTTGAGATGAGGGATTCGGGGGTTAGGTGACGAAATGGGAAGTACTTAAACACCCATTTCTCCCGAGCAAAGTCGGTCTTGTTTGTTCATAATTCACTTTAAAGATAAATGCGTTCTTCCTATTCGAATGATGATAAAAGAGGGGTTTTAAAGTTTAAAATGTAGGGAGATGATTCCTAGGCCAATTCAATGTAATGAAAGGACCATTGGTGTCATGTCCCAAATGGTTTTGGGGTGATTGCACTTTTGATTAAAGAAGAAGGAGAAGAAGAAGAAGAAGAAGAAGAAGAAGAAGAAGAAGAAGAAGAAGAAGAAGAAGAAGAAGAAGAAGAAGAAGAATAAAAATGCTTAAGACATTTACCTATAGTATCCTTTGAAGAGCCTTGAAGTAGGGGTTGAATGCTTAGTTGACAAAGGTCTCAAAGAAGTCCCAAGGAAAAGTCTAGAAAAGAAGTGAGAAAAAGGTTCAAGGTGTGATGTCCAAGGTCCCCTCCAATGATGGATTGGAGGGGTTTTTATAGTTGAAAGAGGACTGTTTTTAGAGCCAAACGGAGTTTCCAAGAAATCTTTCCCGGGCAAAATCATGTATAATGAGCAAGGGAGAGATTCTTGGGCAGAATCTGTAACTGACACACCCCAGAAGCGCGCGCATCCCACCTAGGCGGCGGAAGGCGCACGTGTCTGGCCTCAAGGGGCGGAGGCGCGCGACTCTGAAAAGCGATTTTTGACAGAATGAACTAGAAAGTTAGAACTGTTATTCAGTTTAGTCCCGGGACTTAACGGAGTCCGTCTGGAACTTAACCAAAGTAACAGAAACTAACAGAAAACACTTAAAAGAGGGAGAAACACAAAATCAAGTGTGCAATCGGGGTGAGCGGTCCAAGGCGGGGTGTCTACAGTAAGTACAATGGGATGACTTGCATGCTCATCTGAAGTTGCCAATTCTTTCCTTGAAAAACTGATTAATCTTTCCTCACTAGAGGGATAAGTTGCCATGTTGAAAGTGTGCGTCAGGCTATACACTTGATGGTTGAGCTTCTTAATGCTTGGTAATAGATCACTAATCATATCTACCACATTTTGCTCTTCTACCCTTTCTCCATGTACCCCCTCCTTCACAACATACTCTTCTAGCTCTCCGTTATCCACCTTTATTTGTATCACCCTCTTCAAATTAAAGCAATTATCCGTAACGTGTCCAACATCCTGGTGATAATCACAAAATTTACTTTTATCCCTCTTGGCCTCTGACTCCTTTCTGAGAGGGAAAGCTTTAGGTAATTCCACCATCTTCATTAAGTCGCTTGGCTTTAGGGTGAGCTTTGTGAAGACTTGCTCGCGGAAACGATCTCCCGGACTTCCTCTGTTTTCCATCTTCGTTACTTTCTTTGGGGTCCCCTTAGGTCTTCCTTCCTGGATAGACTCAATTCTCTCTTTTACATTTTTCCTAATGACTGGAGTAACATCTCCATCATCACCACCAGCATACCCCCTTGCTCTTTCAAACATCTCCCCTGATGTCGCCTGCATCCTCATATTCAGCTCTTTTTTGAATGCTCCAGGTTGCAAGCCAGCAGAAAACAACATGATCACTTCATCCTGACTGGTGCAAGAAATTCTATCAGCAATGGATTTGAATCTATCCATGTAACCAGTCAGGGATTCTCCCACCTTTTTCCTGATACTATACAAATCTTGCTTTCTAACGGGATGGGCTCCGGAGGCACTAAAGCGAGCTAGAAACTTAGAGCGAAAGTTAGCATAACTAGTAATAGATTCAGATGGTAATAGCAAGAACCACTCCAAGGCATGTGATATCAATGTACTCGCCAGAGCTTTGCATTTAGTTGCATCATCTTTCGTCAACATGGGCATAGTGACTTCGAACCCCCCTATATGGTTACTTGCTTTTATGCTTCCCGAATACTCCGGCAAGTTTGGCCTTCTGAATCTAGGATCCGGCTCAGCTTCTCTGATCCACGAAGCAAAAGGGACTAAGAATGAGTTCTTTTCCTCCTTAGGCTCATTTTTCTTTTCCTTCAACTCAGCGATTTGTTTAAGGATCTCATCCTTCCAAGCATTTCTAGCTTCCTGCTCCTGGTCTCTTTCCCTCCTCAACTCACTTTTCCCTTTGTCTCTACGCGATTTGTGCATACTGCGAGATGGGGTATAAGTACTGTCATTCCGCGAGCTGGAATCCCATTCCGACTCTTCGTAATCACAATAGTAAGAGTCCCCATTTTTGTCCCTTACATGATGCAATTTTCTACGCTTTCCTTTGTCTTCCCTTCTATGAGAGGAACTCCTTCCTGATTTCTCAACTCGCTGTTCTTCCCTGTACTCTTTTCGGGGTCTTTCTTTCTCTCTTTGATCTCTTCCCCTTTTATCGCGAGGGTGAGCGTCATCCTTCTTGGGGGGGGGGCACCTCTCTCCTTCATTTTGATTTTGCCTGAGATACCTCTTCACTCGCTCTCGACTTTGATCGTGAAGGATGAGTATGAGTTTGACCTGGTACAACGGGTTTTTCAACACCAACCGCCGGAGGCACCTGCGTGGGTATCTCTCCTAACTCAACCAACCTTTGATTGTTCATCAACAGCTGTAGAACCAACTCATTTTGCCTTTTTAGGAAGGCCGCCTCCTGGGATGCTCGTATCTCCTCCGGGCTAGGATCTGCCATAAGCCTCTTAGCATCTCTTGCAGCTCTTACTTCTCTTTGCCTAACCAGCTCACTAGGGGAGGGAGCTTGAGAGTTGGTATGGGTACCCCGTGCAGAAGAATGAGTCTTACTGCCTCCTTGTTGGTGCTCATGCTGCTTACCTGGTGTTTGAATCTCCACCGTGGATCTGATTGTCTTAAACTTCAAAGGAGTAGCCTGAATCTCCATGTTGCAAGCCATACCTTCGCCGGATTATGGGTTTCTCATGAACATACCCAAAAATGAGAAAGGAAGAAGAAGAAAAACTCGAAGTTCCCGGCAATGGAACCACCTGATGCTGCCAAAAAAATCTCGAGTGGGCACCACGTTCCAAGTCATCGTCCTCAGGGAAGGTTGTACCTAACTTCTTCTTCTCTGATCTGCAAAACCAACACCGTTAGGGTGGGGGAGGTTTTCCCCCAAAAACCCTCCGGCATGAGAATAAGATCTCCTTTCAACCAACAAACCAAGAAGAGAAAAGTTTGAAGGTCTGAGTGAGTATACCTTAGGGTTTTGGTAGAGATGTCTTTATATAGTCCTCTTTGTGGTCCTTACCATGACATGGGGCTATGACACGTGGAAACTCGTCATTGGTCATTTGAACTTTATGTATGACCACCTGCCCTTAGTGGGATGCGAAAAGGTGTTTTTTTAGTCTTATCTCCAGATAAAGGATCACAATGTCAGAGGTCGTTGATCTCTTGTCGTAGCCACCAAGTAATCTGGGATCAAGTTGTCCACTTAGCACATGGCTCGCTTCGACGAATTTCTCCCCGATCACTCAAGTCGGCGATCAATTGATGACCTCTCACACGGTTAACTTTGATGACCTTGCTGAAGGGTCCACATGGAAGTCGCCGTTTCCTAAACTTCCACGTATTTAGCTACGCTCACTTGCCTTTATAGCTGCCTTAAATTCCTTCTCAGTTGAGACACTTTGCCAATGAATCCAGATGGCGAGTTGAGCAAGCAACTCGCTCTTGACTCTCTTATCCCTCTATATACTCATGCTTCTTCATTCATCAAGACTTCTTCATGGCGAGTTGGGCCTCTTTCGATCCGTCCCTTCTCTCAATCAAATATTTTATGATACTTTAAGTGGGACCCAGATATTAATTTTTGCTTGGGTACATCAGTTTCATTAACTTTGCAATATTGCTCTTTTCAACAAAAAAAAAAAAAAAACTTTGCAATATTGCTAAAAAAATTGTTAACAAATTAACAACTAGTATTATATTTTTAACTGAAACGTTGATTGTCTAGCTGAACATCCACATGTGCATTTCAACTGAAAAGGTAACAACATTTCAACTGAACAAAACGGCAACGTAAAGACTAAATCTGATGATTTTTTTTCCCTTCTTCCTTCTCGCGTAACTTTTGGTCCTCCAAAACAATTTACAACACATCATTAAATTCCATCAATATGTTCCGGTATTGTTTAATTGGAGTACTCATATTCCACGTAAGATTTCAAGGTGATGCTACCAAAAACGTACCGGATCAGCCTTTCGTCTAACGGTTCAGATAAATCCAGCAAAGAGAACTCCTCGAATGGATCTACACCACGAAACAAGCAAACGTAAATTAGTCGGGGCTTCACCGTCGAAGGCCCTCCGGCGTAAGAATAAGAATACGGTTTGTAGGAGAATAAAGAGAAATCAATTGACTAGAGTCAGAGCCAAAAGAGTTCATTACCCCTTTCCTGTATTGGGGACCTGTTTATATAGGCATGGGTGAATGAGTCCTGACCTGTTAAGGAAGCCAAGGAGCCCGCGTTGATGTTGTACTCGTATTCTTAGGAGATAAAGTCCTGATAAGGATGATTGTAGTTCCAGTTGTCTTGTAAGAGAGGCATCCTTGTTAGATAAGGATTCTCTGTGGTTGTGTATCACTTGAACTCTATGAGTAGACCCCCCTTAGTACTAGGAAAGTGGCCTAACCGATGTAAGTCAGCCTGTCATCCAACTCGGCTCGTCATAGAGGCCGAGCTAGGGATAAGGTTCTTTTCCCATCTCGGCCTAAGTGAGGCGGGCTCACTCGGCCTAAGGGATGTCAAGATATGTTGATGCATAAGGTCATGGGCCTCTTGTATATGGGCTTCATGGTATATGGGCCCAAAGTTAATGGAACCCATTGCCCAAGTCGGTTTATATCGTTCAGTGGCCCCCGATATTTTATCTCGACGTGCCGAGTAGGAACTAAACTCTACTTTAATTATGACATCACTTCCGTTGATTTGATTGACAGCCGCCAAAATCTTTATATCTTCAGATCTTCCGACAGCCTCCGGATTGCATTAGTTAAATAATCATTACTCCCTTTAGAAAGTGGAGTCCATCATTAATTGCAGCCCACCTATGGCCACTCTATAAATACTCCACCTCTTTATATTCTGATGACTCATAAAGGAACGCCAGTTTGCACGTTTTGACCCAAAATTCTCCCCTTGTTTTTATCTTTCAAAATTCTTCAAGAAATCAAGGATGGTCTCAAAAAGATCTTATTCCGATGCTGATAGTAGTAGTGATTTTGCAGTTTTGTCAAGGCCATCTTTTCCGGTAGAAGAGTCCCCGTCCGACAGCAATGGCGAATTCTCACCCCCAGATCTGGTTGACAGTGAGAATGAGTTCTCTAGCAGCAGTGATGATAGTGATAATGATGATGGTGGAGGCGATGAAGAAGAAGATGATGACAAGGATGATGAAAGCTCCGTTGATGAGGATGAATGGGGTTATGAAGGAGATTGTGAATGGGAAGTAGATGATGAAGATGAAGATGAAGATCATGGTCTTTCTTAGGCTTTCTTAGTAGCTCTTCCATTTTCTATTGTAAAGGTTAGGCCTCCGGCCTTGTTGTGGGGGTCTTTTTGCTATTATAATGGAATCTTCTTTTTTTCTTTTACCATTGTCTCTGAGTTCTGTTTTGTACCCCCTTCTTATAACTTGATCTGTACTGTTGTATGGACATCACCTCGGCATCATGTCGCACCGAGGTACGCTCATTTAAACATTCCCTTTTTGAGCCTTTATTAATTATGTCGTCACCTTGATGTCGTCCTCGGCATGTCACATGTCATTCCCATTGTCTTGCCTCAATTACGTCGGTTGGGTCAAGTCAATCGATGGGCTACCCATTATTTCAAACGACGCACGTGCTCTAATGACAAGACATTCACCTCAAAAACATGCCTTATTAAATGCGTGATATGATGAGTTCATAGATGTACGTGTCACCCATGGGTTGCGGGTCCAAACCGGGTCGAAATCTCGGGTAATGTCCACTTGACCCGACTTATATAAGTGCTGCAAACCCTTAGATTTCCACTTTTCAAATTTTCATTAGAGAGAACACTACAACCGTCGCCGGCGAAACTCCGAGTAGCTCTATTTCCAGCTTGGATCTCGACCATCTGCTCTGATCGTTCTTCATAGCGCCGTCGTATAGCCCATTCTGTCCGATCACATTTCTTGAAAAGGTAATACTTTAACCCTTTCACCATTTTTGCATTGTCCCCCATTGTTAGGGTTTAGGAGCTTTGAAACTTCAATCTCTGTTCATTCATGCTTGGTTATCCAGGTTCTGAGCTTTAGAACAACTCTATTTTCCCAATTTTCGCCATGTATGACCCCTTAAGTTCTAGCAAAGGTCCTGTGTATGGCTTTTATGGGAGGAACAGTGGGATATACATAAAATCGGAGGGTGTATGGAAAATGTTGTCCTTGTTAGCTATTGGAGACATATTTCACTTTAATAAAACCCCCCGGGAAGATGTTAGGTATCCCTCAGGGCTATTTTCCCCAAGAACCCTTAGTGATGACTGCGCCAACATGATTCTCCTGAATACCCTTGAGGATGTACTTAGTCATATCTTCCTCCATTATGTTAAGATAAGTCGGCCTTCTGTTCTCGTTTTGAGGGCCCTTCATCTGCCCCGGAGGTTAAATCGGGGGAAGGTCACATCGTCCTCGTCACGGAATGATTCTAACCCCTTGATTACTGCAGGTATGGCCGAGGAAGGTGCTGCATGGAGAATTGTCAATCGGTTCGATGATGAGGCCGTGATCCCCAGTAGAGGTCGGGATGGAGCAGGTCCCTCTGGATCAACTCGACCTAAACACCCCATCGGTGGTGAGGCTATGATTAAAGACCTTTATGAGAATTATGGCGTAGATAAGAGAGAGTTCAGGTTATATCATAGCAAGGCCCAGCCTTTCGCCAACAACGCAGAGGTTAAGAAATTCTACTATAATGATGCCTTCATCCCCTTTTACTTCAAGCAATTCCAACTCAGCCTCCGTCTTCCCCTCGACCTATTTATCAATGAATATCTGGAGGAATGGAATATTGTCCCGGCCCATCTATGCGCCAACGCCGTGAGGTGTCTTACTTGTTTCATCATTCTTTGCCGCAGTCTCAGGTTCGAGCCGTGCATGTCGGCGTTTTACCATTTCTTTCAGTCTTCTTACAACTCCTCCTCCAGATCCATAACAATTAAGTCTAACCCAATAAACCCAAGCTTATGATCCCCATCTCAAGCACCGTTAATAAAGTGACTGGTTGGAATAAAAATGTCATCAAAGTAGAAAGCCGGCAAGGATGGGAGTTTTCAGGTCTATGTAATGATCCTGTTAAACCCAAGTTTATGCATCGGCCCGACTGGAGTGACGATCTGGTCGAAAGATTAGAGGAATTTGCGGCCACCGCTAAAATGGATTGGGCCAGAACAGCGGTCGACTTTAGATTTTACGTTCAGGCTGGCTTAATGAAGGGGCCCATAGCTGGTATTAAGCCGATAGTAGAGGTGAACAGAGGAAGCCAGTTTCCATATTAGGTGATCCACCCTAACTTCGTTTTCCATTCTGACTGCTCTGTATGCCAAAATGAGGGCGACAAGTGTCTCAAGGCCACGGACTTTATAAGACGTAATTTCTCTTCCATACTTGCATCTTTTTCTTTATGCTTATCTCACTATTTCTGAATTGTCTTGATATTTTCCCTTTGCGCGGACCTTTCAATGGAGGACATCCAGAGAATTGATGAGGAGGTGATCGACCCCACCGCGGCTGTGAGGAGGAAGAAGCATCTGTCCTGGACCCGGGGTATCGAAAAACGTTATGCCGACATGTCTGATAGGCAGCAGGTTTTACAAACCAAAGGAACGACCGAGATTCCGCGGGGCCCCCAGTTCAAATTTAGGCTGGCGATGCAGAGAATCAGACTGATTCTCCTAGAAGAGAGGTCAAGGTTAAGGAAGCCATCGCCTCGCAGGCCCAAAGTCAAAGCCAAAACTAAGGTTGAGATCAAGGCCAGCACGTTAATGCTGCGGTCGACCAGACGAGCCGCCGTAGAAATAGGCCGATTGAGGAAGTTGAGGATATACAAGAGCCTCCATCCAAAAGGACTCCCTCGACTCATGGTTCAGTCTTGGCTTCGGTCCCTACCGACGATGAAGTCAATGACTTGGCGGCGGCCCTTGCTAATGTAGACTTAATATCAGGCATTGATGACTCCGTTCGTTCCGGCCCTGTACTCAGACTTGGTAGAGCGGTTGTTAAGAGAGCTATGAACAAGAATACTCTCGAGAAGCTTGTGGCAAGTAGGCCTACTTCTACTCATCTCCTGAATCGCAAGGGTTTGATCATCAGTGAGGTACTTTTGAATTCATTGATACTCTCCATGATGTCGATTACATTGTCCTTGATGTCTTGATATCTTTTTGTAGATTGCTTCTATCGCCCAGAACGAATATGCCTTGATTCTCCTTTCCGTAGGAAACGCGAGGAAGTATGAGGATGAGGCATCTCTTGTCCGTGCGACTAACACTGAGTTGAAGGAGAAGGTTGATGCTCATGAGAGAGATAGGGCTTCTTTTGAGTCTGAGATGAAGAAGTCTACAGAGATGTTGGTGTATGTTGAAGAGGCAGTCCGACGGGCCAAGACTGTAGTACAGGCAGATGAGGAGGACGCTAAGAGAGCGAAGGCGGCTCAGGAGCTGGTGGAGGCCGTTGCCGAGAAAGAGCGTAAGCGGGATGAGGGGCTTGCTTTAGAGAAGATCGCTACAGAATAAAGATATGCCATGCTGGAGGAGAGCATCGCGAGCCGAGATAAACGGGCAGGCGAGGCCGCAGTAGAAGCCTTTAAGAAGATCCCAGCGATGAAAGAGATGATTAAGGATGAGGTCGGCTCTACCTACTGTAGACACCCCGCCTTGGACCGCTCACCCCGATTGCACATTTGATTTTGTGTTTCTCCCCATTCTAAGTGTTTCTCGTTAGTTTCTGTCACTTCCGTTAAGTTCCTGACTGACTTCGTTAAGTCCAGGGACTAAACTGAATGACAGGGCTGACTTTCTAGTCCATTCTGTCAAAATTGCCTTCTCTGAGTCGCGCGCCTCCGACAGGAGGAGCCAGGCGCGCGCGCCTCCCGCCCCCAAAGCAGGAAGCTCGCGCCTCGGGGCGTCAGTTACAGATTTCTGGCCAGGATTCCCTCCCTTGCTCAATTTACAGGATTTTGCCCGGGAAGGATTTCTTGGTGACTGAGTTTTGGCACCAAAAACACCCCTCTTTCACCTATAAAAACCTCTCTTTACCTCCATTTTCAAGGATCGAAGAGGGACCGAAAATTGAACTTAAAAAAACTATACAAAATCACTTTCTAAAGGTTCTCCAAGGATTTCATCAAGAAATATTTGAAGGTCTCTAAATTGTAGGTAAAAGTCCATCTCTTCCTTCCTTTTCTACTTCATCTCCTCTCTCTTTTTACTTTAATCAAATGTGCAATCACCCAAATCATTTTGGGACATGACTCTAATGATCACCTCATCTCATTGAGGTTGGTTAAGGAGTTATCTCCTACATTCCAAACTCTATTTTAAACCCCCTTTTCATGACTTAAAGAAGAAGAAGAAGAACATTTTCATTCATGTAGATTTTGATCAAGCAAGACCAACTTTAGTTGGGTGAGATGGGTGTTTCGGTACTTCCCATCTCGTAATCTAACCCCCGAACCTCAAAACAAAGAATCTCTGTTTTCGTAATCAAACTTAGGCTACAATCAATAGGTTTTTCTTATGTTCCTCAAAACATAGGTGGCGACTTTAAAAACAAGTTAGACATCCTAGGATCACTCCGCGCGCTCTAGCCTAAAGCCGTGGTTCCCCCGGGGTATCTACATCTTTTCTGGGCATTCTGTTTCCTGATGGGGGAGGCGCGCGCGTCTGGCCTTTTAAGCCTAAGGCGCGCGCATCCCGCATCAAGAACCAGAATCGCCCACTTCTTCATGTTCTTCATCTTCTTCTTCTGTTATTCTGCACTAATCACTTCTGCAGGGGTTACAATATGAACATGGGACCAGGGCAATCCCCTGAGTCCAAAGTCTGACATTCTGACAGGTTCGCCCCAGAAGCGCGCGCCTCCTATAAGCATTGCGCCATGCGCGCGCGTCCCACATCAGCACTCAGAGGCGCACTCTTCTGGGTTGGTTTCCAGAATAGAAACAGGTTTCAGTGACTGAGCAGAACAGTGGGGTGTGGGCACAGTTGCCTGCATCAGAACAGAATTGAACCCTCGGATTGTTTTAATTTTGTGTTTTATTTACCGGTCACACGGGTGATTCGGGAGTTGTAATTTTATGTGCTTATGTGTTTTGTGTGTTTTTTCTTTCTTTTCAAAAAAAAAAAAAAAAAAAAGAAAAAAACTTTTTGTCAGTTGTTAGACCTCACACTACATGCACATATTCCTATGAACTGCTCACTATCGAGTCGCACAAGTCCAACCCCAAACCCGTCGAGGCCCGTCCTAGAAAGTTTCAAGCTCCACCAGACCTTGGCTCTTTTGAAGCGGTAAACCTCAGCCCGTTGCGTAGTTCAAGACTACATGCCGGGGGTGACCTTTGAGCCTCATATTCAAGCCGAGCACAAACCACACAAATTCTAGTTAGGGTCTAACACTCCGTGACTCAAGTCGGTTTCCATGTACCGATATTTCCCTAAACTAATGTCTTCAAATCATACATGCCAACTTGTTGAAATGGACGTAATAAAAATCCGTCCCCAAAAGTGGTTATTTTGGACGAAAATAAAATCCGTCCCCGCATGTATGCTTTACTACATTAATTTAGTTTAATCCCGATACATGTAGGATTCACAAGCGCGATGGAATCCGATGAGTATATGGGACCGCGAGATGGTCTATATACTAGTGTGACGATTCCATTATTTTCTTAGAAACCCCAAAAGGGATTCATTCCCTCCGACTTATAAAAAAAAAAAAAAAAAAAAAGTCTTTTCTTATGTGGTTCGAGTCGTGTGCCCACGAGGCACAAAGCAAAGACGACATTTGGCAATCCCACCTCGACAGCCAAAGGGAGGCCCACGAGGCCGAAATGGAGCTAATGAAAGAAAAGCTCACCAACCTTGCCAAGGGAAATAACAAGAACAATGATGATGAATCCGAATGGACCGAGGGTTTGTTCAAGAGTCCTTATGTCAACACCCGCACCAAGAAAATGGGGGAACCAAGTTCCGAGAACAATGAGCCCAAAATGGTGGATTCTATCATGGCCTACATCGACCAAAAATTCAATGGACTCAACATGGGGAAAGGCTCCGACACAAGCCTTTATCAATCATCCATCCTCATGATTACTATGGCCGCTCTTCCCGATAAGTTCAAGATGCCCGACATAAGCAAATTCAAGGGCAACTCTTTTCCTATGGCTCACATTGAGACTTATATTTGGGCAATGGTTCCAAAGAAGGTCTCCACCAAGGTGATGGCTCAATACTTTCCTCTCACTCTCGAGGGGGCGGCAAAAGATTGGTATGCTACTCTCCCGCTCACTGTCCGTCTTGATTGGGACTCCGCCATGCTTGCCTTCAAGAACCAATACTAAGGCAACACCACTCACCGGCCCACAAGGAAAGAGCTAGAGAACACCACTCAACGAGACAATGAGTCCTTCATCGACTTCACAAGGAGATGGAATGACAAACTCTCTGAAATTGTTGAGAGGCCGAACACAAAAGAGCAAATGGACATATTTCTCAAGTGTCTCAAGATCGATCTCCGCACTCACCTAAGTGGGGCTTGCTACTCCGACTTCTCCCAAATGTATGAGGCGGGGGTACGCATGGATGACTTGCTCAAGGAGATTAAGAAGACCACTCCTTCTTACCGCTACAAGGCCGCTTCCAACTCCACAAAAGAGGCCTCGGTCAACGCCGTCACTATTGACAAGGGGAATTACAAAAAGGTTCCTCCACCTCAAGGGAAAAGGCCCCGAAGTGACCGTGTCTACACGCCTCTCCATGGCATGACTCAAACCGAAGTGTTCGAGGTCCTCAAGGCAAAGGGTCAAATCACACCCGTGCAAGGGTACCAACCCAAGACGATCAACTCCAATCATGCTCACCACAAATATTGTGGCTACCACCAATATAGTGGCCACACCACCGAGGAATGCTTCATTCTCCGCAATGTCATTCAAGATCTCATAGATAAGAAAGAATTTGTAGTGACTAATGACGAGCATGTCAATGTAATAGAGATAGGAGAACTCGAGGGGACCACCCATTCAATCCCAATTGTGAATGGGGGCGCCAATGTTATGAATAAACTTGAAAATTCTTGTTATGTAGTGACTTACGATGAGGTAATGAGGGAAGTACTAGAGAATAGGAAAGAGAAGCAAGATGGGAACGTCAACATGCTAACTCGATCCGGTCGAGTCATAGCAAGCAACCCTTCCACTTCCGCACCGAGCTCCTCTTCTCAAAAGCCGCAAGCTCACGACGCTCCCGAAGATCCTATACTTGTCCAACTCAAGAAAACTCAAGCCAACATCTCTATTTGGGACCTCATTGCATCCTCAAAGAAACACCGAGATCTCGTCATTCGCAATCTCGATGATACATCAGTTTCTCCTGATACTACTCCCGAGGACCTCACGGCAATGATTGGTCACATTCATTTTGGCAACGTCATCACCTTTGCTGATATGGACCTTCCACCGTTTGGTTCCGACCACAACGAAGCCATTTACCTCAAGGTACGAGCAAGGGGGAGGCCCGTCTCAAGAGTCTTAGTGGACGGTGGTTCCGCACTCAATCTCATGCCTGGTAGAATCATGGGCATACTGGGGCTTAAGGATTCTGATTTAAAGCCTTCTACTCAAGTAATCCGAGGTTATGACAGCACCGCCCGTACAGTCATGGGTATGATCGAAATAGACATTGAGTTTGGGAGCATGGTCATGTCCGTTCCATTCCAAGTGCTTGATATCCCGGCCTCGTTCAACTTACTGTTGGGTCGACCATGGATTCACTGTTCTAATGCCGTACCGTCAACTCTCCACCAATGTGTCAAGATCCGAAATGGTGATGAAATAGTGACCGTAATGGCTGAAAACATCACTATCCACAGAAAAGGTGAGCCCGTCCACCAAGTTCAGCATGGTCTACCAGACTCCACTCTCTCCGGCGTCTCGATCAACGCCATTGATAAAGAAGGGGGAAACGGATCATGGACCCCCAGCAATCACAAAGTCCTCCGCATGATGAGGAATATGGACTACTTCCCTGGTTTAGGCTTAGGGAAATATCAGCAAGGAATCCTACATCCCGTGCAAGTCCCATTTGTCAAAAACACATTCGGTTTGGGGTACGAGCCTTCCGAAGAAGACTTGAAGCAAGAACAAGCGATCAAGAACGAAAAGGCCCGAGCTCGTAAAGAAGGCCGTCGGTATGAAGTCCTTAATCGAAGGCCTTACCGCAAGACGTTGAATGGTTATTTTGTCCGCCAAGGGGAAGACATTCCATACATGATCTTTCCCGAGCCATGGGTTAACAATAAGGGTGTCAAAAAGCCCGGCCTCGAAATCTTCTCCGATTGTGAGATCCAGAAATCCGAAAGGGAACCAACTCCCATGTCGCCCCGTGAATGGTGGGGAAGGAAAGTGACTATAGAGTCCGAGACAAAAATCACCGTGGGGGAAGAACTGACAGATTTAGCCTCCATGTTCGAAGAGCTTGCCATGATGAATGAATGCCAAGTCAACGCCATCCATGACACCGTCATCATGAACGAGACTATCAGTGAGATCCCGCCAAGCTCCGAGCCGATCAACAATTGGTATTCAACAAAAGGGCCCGTGGTATCCGAAGAATTCTTAGTCAGAGAAATGGGTTGCATACCCCGCACAGCAACGAAGGAAGAGCGGCTCACACTTACTTTCGAGTCCGAGAGTGTCTCTAATACCCTCACCCAAGAGGATTTGGAGTCCATAGCCGAGCGTGTGTTTCCTTTCTTTGCTAATGAAAAATTTGATATTTCTGAGTACCCTGAGATTGCAAACATCATAAATGATGAATTAACTAATAATGAACTTAACGAACAAGTTAATAAAGATTCAAATTATGATGAAATAGACCACGAAAACACAACATACTTAAATGAACTTGCTCAACAAGTCCGTAGTCGTGGCGAGAATGGTCCAAAGGCTGACGAAGAATTGCATGTTGTTAATCTTGGTACCGAAGAAGAGCCAAAAGAAACTAAGATTGGAAGCTTCTTCAAAGGGGACGACAAAGACAGGTTGACTGCATTACTACAGGAGTTCGTGGATGTATTCGCATGGTCATACAAAGACATGCCGGGTTTAGACAGAAAGGTAGCGGAGCACAGGATTCCGATCAGAGAAGGTACCAGGCCAGTAAAGCAGAAGCTCAGAAAGATCAAGCCAGAATGGTCTCTGCAGGTCAAAGAAGAGATTGAGAAGCTCCTCAGTGTGGGTTTCATCAAGGTTATCGAGTATCCGACATGGTTAGCCAACATTGTGACAGTCAGGAAGGTGAACGGCAAGGTTCGAGTTTGTGTAGACTTCCGGGATTTAAACAAAGCTTCCCCAAAGGATGATTTTCCACTCCCTAATATCGACATGCTAGTCGACTCCACTGCTGCCTACGAGGTTCGCTCATTCGTGGATGGGTTCGCTGGGTACAATCAGATTCTCATGGCCGAGGAAGATCAACATAAGACAGCCTTCACAACACCGTGGGGTACCTTTTGCTACACAGTCATGCCGTTTGGGTTAAGAAATGCTGGGGCTTCCTACCAAAGTGCCGTGACAAATTTGTTCCACGATATGATTCACAAAGAAATCGAGGTCTATGTGGACGACATGATCATGCACTCCAAAGGAAACGATGGTCAACACCTAATCGATCTCCGCAAGTTCTTCGAAAGGCTTCGTCAACACAAGATGAGGCTCAAACCTGCAAAGTGCACATTCGGGGTTATCCGAGGCAAAGTTCTTGGTTATATGGTCACTGAAAGGGGAATCGAAGTAGACCCCTCCAAAATCAAGGCAATCATTGACATGCCTCCTCCAAAGACGCAGAAAGAGATTAAAGGTTTCATGGGAAGACTACAATACATCAGTCGGTTTGTGCACCAACTCACTTCCATGTGCGAGCCAATCTTCAAGCTACTCAAGAAGAATGTGGCTCTAGAATGGACCGACGCGTGCCAAGAAGCCTTCGATCAAGTAAAGCATTACTTGACGTGCCCTCCTATTCTAGTTCCGCCGCACAAGGAGAAACCTCTGTTGCTTTATCTCACTGTCAATGATGAAGCCCTAGGGGCTATATTAGCACAAGAGCAACGAGAGTCCACAAAGGAGAACGCCATTTATTTTGTCAGTCGCCGATTCCAAGGGGGCGAAAAGAACTACTCTGTCTTAGAGAAGTCATGTGCAGCATTGGTTTGGGTCACTCAAAAGCTCAAACACTATATGGAAGCTTTTCCGATCAATCTAGTAACAAAGGTGGACCCGCTCCGCTACATCTTCGAGAAGCCTTTCATGTCAACAAGAATAGCCAAATGGTACTTCATGCTCGCCGGCTATGATATCACTTACGTCACACTAAAATCCGTCAGGGGGAAAGTGTTCAGTGACCAGCTTGCCGAATTCCCGTGTGAAGAAGTGAAGGGGGAAGATGTACAGTTCTCCGACGAGCATTTAATTTGTACCACAACCGAGGAAGACAAGTGGCAACTTTTTTTCGATGGCGCCGCCTATAAACACGGTTTTGGTATAGGGGTATTACTTGTCGATCCAAAAGACATCTACACTCCCATTGCCATACGCCTGGAATTCGAAGCTAACAACAACATTGCCGAGTACGAAGCATGCATAGCAGGGCTCGAAGCAGCTCTCGAAAGAAACGTCACGGAACTAGAAGTGTTCGGCGACTCTTTGCTCCTTATCAATCAGCAATCGGGTAAATGGCGAACCCAAGACCCGACTCTCCAACAGTATGGTCAGCACCTTGAAGAACTGGTTGAACAATTCCAAAAGATCACTTTCAACTACCTGCCAAGGGATAAGAATCGCTTCGCCGATGCACTGGCCACTATAGCTTCATTAGTTGAAATGCCCAAAGGGAAATGGTGAAGCCTTTCAAAATTGCTCGAAGGAACAGTCCGGCATATTGCATGAGTATCGAGATCAACGAGGTTCAAACAAACTCTCCGTGGTATTCGGACATCATGAACTTCCTCAAGGACGGCACCTATCCCGAGAACATCAATAAAAAGTCTCAAGCAGCTCTGCAAAGGTTAGCCTCTCGGTACGTACTGATTGGGCACCGAGTCTATAAAAGTCACCACGACGGGATCAATCTCTTATGCGCCAATGAGACCGAAGCTCAAGAGATAATGTGTGAAGTGCACGAAGGAGAATGTGGACCCCACATGAATGGGTTTATGCTAGTCAAGAAGATACTTCGCATTGGTTACTATTGGAGCACTATGGAACGAGACTGTATCGAGAAAGTCAAAAGGTGTGCCAAGTGCCAATTCCACGCTAATCTGCAACTTGCTCCACCCTCACAACTTTACAACATGGTCACACCTTGGCCTTTCTCTTGTTGGGGGATAGACATCATCGGTAAAGTTCATCCTGCCGGAAGCAATGGGCAGTCATTCGTCCTAGTGGCAGTCGACTACTTCACAAAGTGGGTCGAAGCACAAGCCTATCGGACCCTCAACGCCAAGAAAGTGGCCGAATTTGTAAAGATTAATATCATGTGCCGATACGGCGTGCCTCATGAAATCATTTCCGACAACGGCTCTCACTTTGAGAAGGAAATGGAGGCACTTTTGGTAGAATACAAGATCACCAAGCACAAGTCATCTCCTTACCGGCCCCAAGCAAATGGCGCAGTCGAAGCAGCAAATAAGACCATCGAGACCATCGTCAAGAAAATGGCCTCAACGGGAAGGGATTGGCCCGAGAAGCTACCATTAGCATTGTGGGGCTACCGCACATCAATACGATCCGCAACAGGAGAAACTCCTTATGCATTGGTCTATGGTTCTGAAGCCGTACTCCCTATCGAACTTGAAGTCCCATCTCTACGAGCCCTCCTCGAGAATCAAGTCAACGAGGTCGACTGGATGCAAAGTCGATATGAACAACTAGCCTTGCTCGACGAGAAAAGGTTAAGAGCACTCGAACGCACGAGGGCATATCAGCAAAGGATGGCAAGAGCCATCAACAAAAAAGTGAGGCCTCGAAACATCAATGTGGGAGATTTGGTCTTAAGACAACATCCTCCTAATGCCATGAATCCCCTGGGGAAATGGGGACCCCGATGGATCGGTCCGTACGTGGTCAAAAAGATACTAAGCGGTGGTGCAGTCCGGCTCGTGGATTTAGATGGTGACCAGCTGCCAAAGGAGGTCAACCTCGACAAGCTCAAGAGGTTCTACGCTTAATAAACAAAGACCATTAAAAAAAAAAAAAAAAAAAAAAAATCGCTCGCTAGGTTGAAAACCCGTAAGGGCGGCCTAGGCAAAAATTAGAGCACGTGCAAAAAAGAAGCCCGCTAGATTGAAAACCCGCAAGGGCGGTCTAGGCAAAAAACACGGTGCACAACAAAAAAAAATAAAAATAAAAAAATGGTCTTTGTTTGTTTGAACTACGAAGACCTGAGCCTCCCAACTGGAGGAACGTAGGCAACCTTCGGGTGCGGTCTAAAACATATCAAAAATACCCAATTCACTTCAAATAACAAAATGCAATTTTTATTCATTCAATGAATTATTCAAACCATTACAACGGATTTATTGAGCAACAAAAGACATCAAAATGTTAAATCCTAAAACAAAGTGGTCTAATTGCAATCTCTTAGGGTACTAAGAAAAATCCAATTTTCTCTTAGCTTTCGAAGGACCACCTGATCGTCTCTCAATCCTTTTCTTCTTGGGTAACAAAGGAGCACTAATACGCACCGAAACCTTCTGTGATGCAAACACGTCTCCTAGAATAAAAGTCATCCAAAGGAGTACCGAAAGGGTCAGCGAGAATGTTACTCGAATCAGCAGCAGCCTCCCTATATCTCAAAGTGCTGCTAGGCTCAAAACCCTGTCCCAACAACTCGGCACGAAGCACATCAACCCAAGTGATGCCACGGTAAAGGGTGCCAAATAAATAGTCCAAGTAGCTCTCGGGAAGGAAGACACTCCCCCGATGCAGAGGAGCGAAAGCCCAACGATTGCGGTCATCTCCCCAAGCCGACTGAAGCTCACTCGAGAAGTCAGGACCCATGTAAGCAACTGGACGAAGCATTCCATCCCTCGGAAAAGGAATTGTCTGTTGGCGACCGAACTGCCGCAGAACCCGCTCTGGCTGGTAAAATGAAGAATCTCTCAAACCGGGTACAACCACGTGCTGAAAACCAAGAGTCCATTCCACAAAAGGACGAAGACCCCAAGAAGGAGGACACCACTCAATATCGGCGGTCACCCGAGAGGCAAAGAATTTCTTCCAATCATCTTCAGATAAATCCCGGATCAACAACTTCCTCCTATGAACAGCAAAAGGAGACAAATCACCATCCGGAGAATAAATTCTGAAGTGTTCTCGGAGCCATATGGTCAAGAGCAAAGAGCTTCCCTGACACATCTTGCCCGTCCTATGTAACTCATCAAGGCCGTGCAACGTCTCCCCTACAATAAGAGGGATTACACTAAATCGCTGCTCCTTAGCTTGCAAAATAATCTCAGCCAACTGCGCGTCCGCAGTCCCGAAGGGTGTAACAAACAGTACTTCGCTGAAGAGACAAACGGCCATGGCATTTCTTTTGAAAGATTGAACCACCGGGTCCTCCGAGTGTAAACTGAAGAACATCGGCAACTCAGTTATGTCAATCACGGTACCGTGCAACATCTTACTCACGTCCTCAACAGGGAGATTCAGTAACTCAACCCAAGAGTCGACGGCACCACGGTGATATTTAGGGACGGCAATCCGACCGGCCAAAGGCATGCTAAGGATGGCCCCGAAATCGTCAACAGTCGGCACCATTTCATTAGCTGAAAGGTTGAAGGTATGGCTGTCGCAATCCCAGAAAGCCGCGGCAGCTCTCAACAAATCCCAATCCGGCTTCAACGTCCGCAAAGTGAAAAGAATTTGGAACCCGAAGTCTTTAATGAAGGCCTTCTTGGGATGGGTCTTAAAAGAATACACAAAAGTACCCAAGTCCTTTTCATACTCACTAACAACCTTGGCATCAAGGGCAAAAGAATTGGAAGCCATGGAAAATGTTGATCACAAGCAAAGTTAAGCAATAATATGATGTTCAAAAATGGCAGAAAGGAGCTGTGAGGATCAAGTGGTCGAACAGAAGATGATATTATAGCTGTTGGGGGCTCTTTTGGTCAGCAAATGTCAAGCCCGGAATTCCGCCTCCCAGACGCGCGCGCCACCTGCCAGCGGTCAGAAGTGCGCGCGCGTCCCAAGCTTACATATAAAGGCGCGCGCCTCCTAGGTCTAAATCGCTTCAAGAAAAGGGCCTTGTCAGAGATCTCCAGCCTATATCAAGACACTGTCCCGATCCTCAGACACCCAGTTGGGCACACCTTTTTCTGGTCCGCCCTTAAGGCATGTCAAAAATCAAAAGTAGGATAGAAACTCCCACTCAAAAGTAGGCTGTCCTCTTCAAAATTCCGAACTCCCTAAGTTCTGTCATGGGTGCCACACCCCCTCAAGAGTCAATCTCAACATTTCATCCCCAGCAGGAACATTTTTCTGTCGCGGTCAACTGTGCCCGTACCCCACAATTCAAAAAAGTCAAGTGTGACTCCAAATGGCACGAGGCTTCAAAGCAATATTTCATCGAACGGATTCACTAACGGATTCATCAACAAGGGTTCGCTAACGACCTCATTCAAAACATTCAACCGTGCCCGCACCCCACAAAGTCAACAACTCGGTCCATATCGAGACAAGCTCCCATGAGCTCCAGGTCGGCAACTCGGTCCATATCGAGACAAGCTCCCATGAGCTCCAGGTCGGCAACTCGGTCCATATCGAGACAAGCTCCCATGAGCTCCAAGTCGGCAACTCGGTCCATATCGAGACAAGCTCCCATGAGCTCCAAGTCGGCAACTCGGTTCATATCGAGACAAGCTCCCATGAGCTCCAGGTCGGCAACTCGGTTCATATCGAGACAAGCTCCCATGAGCCCCAAGTCGGCAACTCGGTCCATATCGAGACAAGCTCCCATGAGCCCCAAGTCGCCAACTCGGTCCATATCGAGACAAGCTCCCATGAGCTCCAGGTCGGCAACTCGGTCCATATCGAGACAAGCTCCCATGAGATCCAGGTCGGCAACTCGGTCCATATCGAGACAAGCTCCCATGAGATCCAAGTCGACAACTCGGTCCATATCGAGACAAGCTCCCATGAGCTCCAAGTCGACAACTCGGTCCATATCGAGACAAGCTCCCATGAGCTCCAGGTCGGCAACTCGGTCCACATCGAGACAAGCTCCCATGAGCCCCAAGTCGACAACTCGGTCCATATCGAGACAAGCTCCCATGAGCCCCAAGTCGACAACTCGGTCCATATCGAGACAAACTCCCATGAGCTCCAAGTCGACAACTCGGTCCATATCGAGACAAGCTCCCATGAGCCCCAACTCAACAAACTCGGTCCATATCGAGACAAGCTCCCATGAGCTCCAATACAATACTCCAGCAAAAGCCGGTCACACAGGGAGCGCACCATTATCTCTCGCAATTTCAAATTCCTGCTTTCATCGAGTCTTTGCCTTTTCTTTGTGATGTCCTCGGCGGGTGTTTTTAACTTTCGTCGACGCATTCTGCTTTGCAGTCCACGTCGCCGAGGGGCTCTGTAGACACCCGCCTTGGACCGCTCACCCCGGTTGCACATTTGATTTTGTGTTTCTCCCCATTCTAAGTGTTTCTCGTTAGCTTCTGTCACTTCCGTTAAGTTCCTGACTGACTTCGTTAAGTCCAGGGACTAAACTGAATGACAGGGCTGACTTTCTAGTCCATTCTGTCAAAATTGCCGTCTCTGAGTCGCGCGCCTCTGACAGGAGGAGCCAGGCGCGCGTGCCTCCCGCCCCCAAAGCAGGAAGCGCGCGCCTCTGGGCGTCAGTTACAGATTTCTGGCCAGGATTCCCTCCCTTGCTCAATTTACAGGATTTTGCCTAGGAAGGATTTCTTGGTGACTGAGTTTTGGCACCAAAAACACCCCTCTTTCACCTATAAAAACCTCTCTTTACCTCCATTTTCAAGGATCGAAGAGGGACCGAAAATTGAACTTACAAAAACTATACCAAAATCACTTTCTAAAGGTTCTCCAAGGATTTCATCAAGAAATATTTGAAGGTCTCCAAATTGTAGGTAAAAGTCCATCTCTTCCTTCCTTTTCTACTTCATCTCCTCTCTCTTTTTACTTTAATCAAATGTGCAATCACCCAAATCATTTTGGGACATGACTCTAATGATCACCTCATCTCATTGAGGTTGGTTAAGGATTTATCTCCTACATTCCAAACTCTATTTTAAACCCCCTTTTCATGACTTAAAGAAGAAGAAGAAGAACATTTTCATTCATGTAGATTTTGATCAAGCAAGACCAACTTTAGTTGGGCGAGATGGGTGTTTCGGTACTTCCCATCTCGTAATCTAACCCCCGACACCTCAAAACAAAGAATCTATGTTTTCGTAATCAAACTTAGGCTACAATCAATAGGTTTTTCTTATGTTCCTCAAAACATAGGTGGCGACTCTAAAAACAAGTTAGACATCCTAGGATCACTCCGCGCGCTCTAGCCTAAAGCCGTGGTTCCCCCGGGGTATCTACACCTACAACGACTCTTGGTACAATTTGTCCCGTCACTTATGGACTGACCCCGAGGTCGAGATCACTTTAGATAAGTTGGCCCGCCTGTATGTTCAAGACTCCTACAGCGTTGAAGCCTGAGCGGCTCATTCTTTGGTCCCTTATTCTAACTACGGTTTGAAGGTGATTCGAATCCTAGACTGTAGGGAGGGCAAGCCAGAATGGGACCCTCCAGTAGTGGAAGAAGGTAATCTTGACGACTTGATCGCCAAAGCTGAGGACAAGGCTGATGCTGGGGTCGATTAGTTTGGACATTCTGAACTTTGATTTGTTGTGATTGTAAGCCGCTTCGGCTGTGATACACTTACTTTTTGCTGTTTTAAGTATTTAAATTCCTTGGCCTAGCATTTTCTGGGGGGCATAAACACTTTAGTATTGTCTTTGTATAGATTTTACCTCAGTTTGAGGTGTTTATCTTTTTTGCTTGCACTTAAATGTCATGTAGCTAAGTGTTTGCTTAATTTCATCAGTCTTGAGATGTTTACCTCGACTTGTTGGGTGAATTTTGTTTAGCCAGTTACAACTAAATGCAGGTACACCCGTTATAGGCCGTGATGAATTGTTGTGCTTAGCCTGTGCAAGCTAAACGTTGACCCTTTATTCAAACTAATCTCAAATGGTGAAGAGTTAGATGTCTTGATCGTAACCTTTGTTAACTCTGAGTCAGTTGTTTAAAGCCGGGATCAACCTGTAAGCCGAGTTATATATTGATCTTAACTTCCCTTCGTCGGCCCTAACCCGTTGTCATAACAAGGTTTGGGTAAAAAAGGGTGCTTAGATGTATCATAACTTGGATTGGGGACTAAACATGTCGTGTATTCTTTAGCCAGGCTAGTTATGGGAACTAGACTTTCATTTGAATTTGCAAGTTTACCTTGGTTCAAATGCTTGGAGAAGTCAGGCGTTAAATGCTCCAGACTTCAAATAATGATCTAGGCATTGTCAAGTAATACTCAGACCGGGTCCAGTGTCATGTACTAGGAATGTAAAATTCAACGATGAGAAAGAAATTTTATTTGATAGAATAAAAACTAGAAATATCAAAACTAGTAATAACTAGAAGCTAAAGACCAAAAAATCTAACTATAGAAAGCATTAAATGATAGGTAGGGTGCCGAGATGTTACTGATAGAATTTCCTCAAGTGATCTGAATGCCATGGGTGCTTCAGCTCTTTTCCTTCTGGAGTTTTTAGCATGTAGATCCCTTCCCGGATAATATGGGTAATAATGTAAGGACCTTCCCAATTTGGAGAGAGCTGTTCTGCTGAGCCATTCTGTGTCTCGACTCAATCTTTCTGAGCACCCAATCACCGACTTCAAAAACCCTTCTCTTCACTTTGATGTCATGGTAGGCCTTGGTCTTCTGCTTGTAATTGATCATTCTGAGCTGAGCTGCCAGTCTTTTTTCATCAACCAGGTCTAGTTCTAGTAGTCGGTTGTATTCGTTGATGACTTCGTCATAATTTTTCACCCTGAAGGTTAGGAGTGCCATCTCGGTCAGGGCCATAGCTTCTGAACCATAAGTCAATGCAAAGGGTGTTTCCCCAGTCGGCCCCCGAGTGGTTGTACGAACTTCCCATAGAGCAAGGGGGAGGTCGTCCAGCTACTTTCCTTCACTTCCCTCTAGGCTCTTGGTGAGTGCTTTCAGGATGAGTTTGTTTGCTGCTTCTGCCTGTCCATTACCCTGTCGGTGACTAACCGACAACTTTCTATGCCTCACTCCAATCCTGTTAAGTTCTTCAGTAAAGGCGTCGGAGAACTGCAGCCCGTTGTCAGTTACGAAAGTATGACGCACCCCAAACCGACACCAAATGTAGTCATGAATGAAATTTATGGTGTTTTCCTCAGTAATCTTTGCCAAAGATTTGGCCTCAACCCACTTAGTTAAGTAATCTACTGCCACTATCACGAACTTGTTGCTTCCTTTGGCCAAGGGAAAGGGGCCAATGATGTCGACTCCCCACATATCGAAGGGCCACATCGGTATGGTAAGGGTTTGTTCCACTGGTGGTACCTTTGGTAAATCTGAGAAGCGTTGGCATTTGTCACACTTCCTTACATAGGCTTGGGCTTCTTCTCTCAGGTTTGGCCAGTAATACCCAAGAGTTATCACCTTGCCGGCTAGGCTTCTGGCCCCTGGGTGTCCCCTACAAACTCCATTGTGTACCTCGGTAAGTAGGCTCTCGGTGTCATTGGGTGAAACACATCTGAGGAGAGGCTTGGAGAAAGATCTTCTGTAGAGAATCCTGTTCCACACGATAAATCTAGCCATCTTTTACTTAATCGTCTTAGCTGCTAACTCATCCTCAGGTAGCTTCCCTTCTTCAATGTAGTACTTGTAGTCGTCGATCCAAGTCCTTTCTCCATTATTGATTTCTAGTATTTCCATTATTTTATAGGTTGGATGGTCGGCATAGATGATTAAGGATTGATTTCTTCTGTTGTGGCCATCTTGGAGAGCAGGTCGGCTTCCTGGTTGTGTTCTCATCCTACTAGCCGAATTTCCCAGAACTCCAGATCTTTGACCATGTTGAGAACAAGGTCTCTGTACTTGGTCAGCATATGATTCTCAGTATTGTATTCCTCCTTTACCTGATTCAGTACTAGCTGGGAATCACTATAAGCCGCTAATCAGCCTGGTTGTTTGAGGCAGGGAATCTGAATCTGACAAAGTCTCGTGCAACGTGTTCACCCCCTGGACTTGTCAAGTATATTCCTGCTCCACTTCTTCCTTGTGTAGTTGACCCATCTGTGTACAAGATCTAGCAATCCTTTGGCAATTCACTAAGGGGCTCCCTATCTATGGGGAACTTCCTTTTTCGGGCTATCTGCACGTGTTCGCTTGAGAAGGCAGTTTCAACCAGGAAGTCTTCCAGAGGCTGTGCTAGCAAGGTCTTTCTTGGCTTGTACGTGATGTCGAACTCGGTAAACTCAATAGACCAATTGAGCAACCTACCGGAACTGTCCGTCTTATGGAGTGTTTTTCTAAGGGGCGCATCTGTATATATACCGTGATGGGATGAGCGGAGAAATAGGCACGCAATTTTCTTGCTGCTATTACCAAGGCAAATGCTATCTTCTCGGCATTGAAGTATCTGGCCTCGGTCTTTGATAGTGCCTTACTCACATAGTAAACCGGCTTCTAGACCCTGTTGTCGTCTCAGATAAGTACAGCTGCTACAGCGCGGTCTGTTGCTGCTAGAAACACAAAACGTTTCTCCCATGACTGGACTACTAAGCAGGGGTGGAGATCCCAAGTATCATTTCAGCTGCTGGAATGAAGCTGAGTACTCTGGTGTCCAGGAAAAGTCTTTTGTTCCCTTTAAGGCTTTGAAGAAAGGAAGTGATTTTTCTGCTGATTTTGCAATGAACCTTCCCAATGCGGCCACCCTTCCATTTAACCTTTGGACTTCTTTGATGCATGTCGGCTCCTTCATGCCTACGAGTGCTTCGATCTTCTCTAGATTTTCCTCAATGCCCTTCTGTGAAACCATGAAGCCTAAGAATTTTCCTGCCGTGACCCCAAATAGACATTTGCTGGGGTTAAGCTTCATGTCGTTGGCTTTAAAATTCTCTATTTTCTCCCTCAAGTCTGGGATATGGCTTCCTGACTTAGTATTTATCACCATGTGTAAGGATCCTGACCCGTGCGGAAAACGCGACGAAGTTTTGGGGGCGAAAGGCCAAACACGGTTAACACGCCGAAAAAAAACGGAGTCGCCACTTTTGTTAATTATTTAACCCAACAAAAGAAAAGGTTAGAGATTCCATTAGTTCGGAGGTCAGGTTACGCCTTGGGAAGAGTTTCACGCCACCCAAGTCGCCTCGGATAGGACCGAGTCTCCCTAATGTTAGTTAACGAAAGTGCATGTGTGTGTGTGTGTGTGTTTTCAAAATGGGAGAAACTGACTGTTTTGACAAAACCAGTTAGTTATTTAACAGAAAATGTTTATTTTGCAAACTTTCTGGTCAGGAAAGGAAGAAACTGGAAAATGCCCTCCCCGGCCAAAGTAGCCGTACGGATGGGGAGGGCTCTCCAGGGCATTTTTACAGTTTATCAGAAAACAGTCCAGTTTCAGTCAAAACAGAGTATCTTTGCTGAAACTGGACTGGAATGTTGATTTCCAGTTTATGATTAACAACAAAACCTTGAGAAGTTCATTCCTATGCACTTTGATCATCAAAGGAACCCCAAAAACAAAGATTTGGGTGTGATAAAGGCAATCATTGGAGAAATTTATGAAAAGTTGATGAACATGGCATTTAAACCAAAATGACCATTTTGGTGGATAAAGATTGAAACTTTACCACCAAAATGGACTTATTATACAAGATTAAACCCTTAGGGACACAAATATAACATAAAGATCAAATCTTTATGTCTCATACTTGGTGATTTATGGCTAGATCATGGTTGTGGTGATAAAGATTAGAACTTTATCCCCCAATCATGACTCTTATGGCCAAATAAAACAAAATCAACATGAAAATGTAACAAACCATGATCATCTTTAGGTTTTACCCCATAATCACACACTAGGTGTGAAGGGAACCTTGAATCACCTCATGATTTGGATCATATACATATATAATCATATATATATAGCTTGAAAGGCCAAGACTTGTATAATATATAGATATAGTGCTTGAAAATGGACAAGACTTGCAAGAAATGTAAAGTGCTTGAAATGGACAAGACTTTGCAAGAACAAGAAGAAATAATCACAAGATAAACAAGTAATATGAACAAAGATAAAATAGAGTTTGAGATGAAGAAGAATATGGGGAGAAGGAGGCTTCACCTATTGTGGTTATGGCCTATCTTCCTCTCTAATCACTCAAATGTGTATATTACTCACTTTCTGCTCTCAAACTGGCAGAGTTTCAACTCACAAAACGTTTTCTCCCTCCCTAAAATGATCAACATGGGGTTCAATTTATAGAGGCTGAGGGTGCCCAAACCAGCCATACAGCTAGCGACCTCATGTGCCCAAACCATCCGTACGACTCGACTTGGCGAGCTTCTGGATTTTTCCAAGTTTAATTCCAGTCCAGTCCTGGAATATTAGGTTTATCCTAATGAGGTCCTGTCCCATTGGTTTATCCCTAAATGGTACCAAGAATTCCTCTAAAGTAGGTCTATTTCAGATTAGGGTACTTACAGATCCCCTCGGCAACATCACTTTTGAAGAAAGCGGGGTTGTCGATAAAATAAGCATCCCAATCTGATGGGAGGACGGCTTAGCCGATTTGGGTGAGAGATTTCAAGGCTACTCAAACCTATAAGCATCCCATTTTGATGGGGGGATGGCATAGCCGATTTGGGTGAGAGATTCTAAGGCTACTCAAACCTATAAGCATCCCATTTTGATGGGAGGACGGCATAGCCGATTTGGATGAGAGATTCTAAGGCTACTCAAACCTATAAGCATCCCATTTTGATGGGAGGACGGCATAGCCGATTTGGGTGAGAGATTCTAAGGCTACTCAAACCTATAAGCATCCCATTTTGTGGGAGAACGGCATAGCCGATTTGGGTGAGAGATTCTAAGGCTACTCAAACCTATAAGCATCCCATTTTGGTGGGAGGACGGCATAGCCGATTTGGGTGAGATATTCTAAGGCTACTCAAACCTATAAGCATCCCATTTTGATGGGAGGACGGCTTAGCCGATTTGGGTGAGAGATTCTAAGGCTACTCAAACCTATAAGCATCCCATTTTGGTGGGAGGACGGTATAGTCGATTTGGGTGAGAGATTCTAAGGCTACTCAAACCTATAAGCATCCCATTTTGATGGGAGGACGGCATAGCCGATTTGGGTGTGAGATTCTAAGGCTACTCAAACCTATATGCATCCCATTTTGATGGGAGGACGGCATAGCCGATTTGGGTGAGAGATTCTAAGGCTACTCAAACCTATGGGCCTTAGGTGGATATCCATTCATCCCTTCCTAAGCAGGCATGGCTTAAAGGCCGGACTTGGTCAACTTGACTCTATTCGGAGAGGGTTGACTAAGGAATGGGCATGGCTCAGAGGCTCAAAAGGTGGGCATGGCTTAGAGGCTGGGCTCGATTGACTATGCTCTATTAGGAGAGGGTCTATTCGAGGATAACTGGCCTTACGTCCAACCGAGGACTGCCAGGACACATTTGATAAACTTTTCTCATGGCGGAGGGTTGACTACACAAACTGGCAAATTGGTTAACTTGGCTCTATGGGAGATGGTTGAATAAATGGTCAGACTTAAGGAGGACTTCCGAGACATGGTCAACTTGGCTCTATGGGAGAGGGTTGACTAAACGGTCGGACTTACGAAGGAATACCGGGACAACAAAACCCAATGGTCTTACGTCATACCGGACGGCCAAGGACGAATTTCACGGAATCTAATGGTCTTACGTCACGCCAGATGGCCAAAGGACAACTCATAACCTAATGGTCTTATGTCACATAGGAAGGCCAAGGGACAACTCATAACCTAATGGTCTTATGTCACACCAGACGGCCAAGGGCGAGTTTCACGAAATCTAATGGTCTTACGTCACGCCGGACGGTCAAAGGACAAGCCTTACCTAATGGTCTTACATCATTCTGGACGGCCAAAGGACATAATATCACCGAACCTAATGGTCTTACGTCACGCCGGACGGCCAAAGGACAAGTCTAATGAAACCTAATGGTCTTACGTCACGCCGGACGGCCAAGGGCGAAGGCTTGAACCTATAATGACTATTCCGAGTCAAGGTTTGACTTGGGTCAAATCAACTCTACGGGATTACTGACACTCTTTCTTGACACCGAGGGAGAGCCTAGGGGTGACCTTCAAGACTCATTGTGGATGAAAAGGTCCAAGATTTTGGAAAATCATTCAAAAGCATTTTGCTTGAAACATCGTTTTTGACAAATGACGCCAAATGGGCAAATTTTGGAAATGCTTATTCCTAAAGGCAAATCTTTTAACAAAGAATTTTAGTCAAATTTTGATTTTAACTTAACCGTGAGGTTTGTTATGCATAAGGCCCTTTGGATTTTGTCCATTCGTTGAGAAGTTACTAATGGTAGGGAATCTGCTCGTCACTGTTGTGGGGATAGCCCCAATGTCATTCTGACCGTTGATGTGGAGGTATCCCCAATGTCCTCGTTGTCGTGGAGGTAGCCCCATTGTCGTCATTGTCGTCGATGTCGGGGTAACCCCCTGTCCTTGTTGTCGTTGACGTGGAGGTAGCCCCAATGTCGTCTTTTGACTTTTGATGTTGACGTGGACCCGTTGTCGTCTTTCGGCTTTTGAGGTGAGGTTAAGAACCCATCCCTTTTCATGACGCACCCTTTCTTTTACCTAGGCCGACCTTTCGGGTTTTCAACCTAGCGGGCATCTCTTTCGCGTCTTTTATGGCACACCCTGTTTTTTGCCTAGGCCGCCCTAACGGGTTTTCAACCTAGCGGGCTACTTTTTTTTTGTGCCTTTTTCTCTCTTTTTTTTATGAGTGATCCAGCCGACTCGATAGAACGGGGGACTTTAAAGTATTTTTCTTAGAGGAAATATGCTAGGGCATTTTATTTGGGAGAGAGTCCCTTTATGCTAGTGAGCTCTTTGAGCAATATATCATGAAATGGGAGGAAGCCCTTGCTTGACAGAATACAAGTGTTTAGCTCTTTCCTAAGATGGAGAAAAAAAGACTTGTGGAGACATTTGAAATTTACCTTAGTTAATATCATCAAATGATTGCTTGAATGGACCATGTGTTGGGTTTCCTTGATAACATACGCAGCGGAATTAAGCATTTAAATTTTAATGAAACCCAAAGCCCATAGATCCATTCATATGATTAAGTCAAATACAACATAATTAATACTAGAATACTAACACTTGATGCCTTTTATTATGCAACCTTGAATTTGATAAAGACTTGAAAACTTAATCACGATCATAGCAAGAATCACGAACTTTGAAGATGATAAGTTTCACCCTCTAGCGGTAACCACACGCGAACGAATATCAAGAACACTTGATCTTGGTTGCTAGACCAAATTATGAAACACGTTTTCATAATTAAACATGAACTATATGGAATTTTATTTGTGTATTATTTTGTTCTTCAATCTAGGATCTCTTAGAACAAAATAAAACCCTCTCAAACTCTCTGGAGACTCACACAAACATTAGGGTTGATTTGTGGCCGAATTCTGATGTTTATACACAACTAAGACCTATTCCAAATAGAAAACTTGTGTTAAAACCCGTCCAAAATTCGATTCCAAGTCAAATTAGGAATCTGTCCCCGACAGTGCTGTGCGGCCGCCCAAACTGAGGCGTGCGGCCGTCATACCTACCCAAATAGTATAACTAGATACAAGTTCGCATTCCTTTTAGAACATGTCATAATCCCTTTGTCCACGATGTCATTGAACACAAGTCATGGTCAACAAGTCAACTTGTATTGTTCAATACTTTCTCGATTCCGAATATGTTCATAATCCAAATGACATTGATCCAATCAATCCATTTGAGTTTGGCCAAACATTTCATCAACATCATTCCTTCGAGGGGCCCAAGCTTGACATCTCTCCGAAGAGGGACAAATCCATTGGCTTATTATTTCCTTACGTGAATCCAATCATGCCAATCATACCCTTTATAACTACCGTGTTAAGGTAGTGTTTGAATATGTCAAACATAATGTTCATCAAGTGGAAGACTATAATAACTTCATGTCTAAGGATTCAAACGACATAACTAATATGAGATTTATATATATGACATCGACCATGACATAAATCTCATACCGCGGGTCATGTCCAGTACCTTGTTCCAAACAAGTACCCATAAATCTAACATGATCATCCGATGATCATTTAGCCTTTATACTAGTGCTTAACAAGCTCTAGGGACGGAGATTATTATAAGCAAACACGAGCCATAATAATAATCTTATTATCTCTTTATCATTGTCAATAAAATGATAACTTATACAATGTTTAACAACCGTGCCTAGGGCACCAACACCAACAATCTCCCACTTGCCCTGGGCCCAATTCCCTAGGTATCCAATACCCATGGACCTAACATGACCATCATGTTTAGCTTTATGGAAGTCCCATGTTTAGCGTGTCTGTAACGTTATCATTAGTAGGTACTTTGCATATATGTACGTCTCTCTTATCAACGATTTCTCGAACGATAAGAAAACGCCTAAGTATGTGTTTGGATTTAGGATGTGCCCTTGGTTCCTTTTGCTTGATCAATAGCACGACTATTATTGCTAATAAAGTCTATTTGATTAGCAATGCTAGGAACCATCTTAAGTTCACCCATGAACTTCTTAATCCAAACAACTTCATTTGCAGCATCAAATGCAGCAATATACTTAGATTTTATTATGTAGAATTAGTGACTGTACTCTGCTTGGAACCATTCCAACTTACAGTTTCACCATTAGTTATAAAACTCGATTGCGATTTTTTTATTATCTTTGTCAGTTTGGAAGTATGCATCCGTGTACCCATATACACCGAGATCATCTTCCATCCCTCCATAGATCATAACAATTCTTTAGTCCTTCTAAAGTACATTTAAGAATTGTTTTACAGCCTTCCAGTGATTCTCACCGGTTGTCGGATTGATATCTACTCGTCATGCTCCAAGCATTTAGATATGTCCGGCTTAGTACTTATTATGGCATGATGGATCCAATTGCCGAAACAAAATGGCATCCCATTCAGTTTTCTCATGCTCATCATTTGTCTTAGGACATTTGAGTCTTTGCATAAAAAACTCCATGTAACATTGGCAATGGTCCTCTCTTAGAATTTTCCATGCGGAATCTTCTAATGACTTTGTCAATGTGTGTACTTTGGCTTTAAAACAATTTGCTTCCTCGATCTATCTCTATAGATCTTAATGCCAAGGATATATGCAGCTTCATCCATATTCTTCATTGCGAAACACTTTCTTAACAAAGTCTTTGCAGAATAACGTGTAGGAATGTCGTTTCCAATGAGCAATATGTTATCCACATATTTAATTTAAGGAATAGCGCTATGCTCCCACTAATTTTCTTGTATATACAAGGTTCATCTTCGTTCTTGATCAAGCCAAACTCTATGACTTATCAAAACAGAGATTCCAACTCCCAAAAGCTTTCTTCAATCCATCAAATGAATCTTCGCAACTTTCATACCTTTTAGAATTTTCTTGACTATCAAAACCTTTAGGTTGTATCCAATACATCCTTAAGTGAGTTCCCGTTGAGGAATGCTTGTTTTGACATCATTTTGTCAAATTTCATATTCCTAATATGAACATGTGACTATGAAAATTCTAATAAGTTTCTTGCTACCCATGTAAGTTTTTCTCCAAGAAAAGTCATTCATCTTCTTTGGTTTTTACACCTTAGGTTAGAATGATCAAGTTCCAAACTTGATTATTATACATGAATTGCCTTTTAGATTTTATGACTCCAAGCCATTAATCTAAATGTGGAGTTGATATTGCATCTTTGATAGGTTGTCAATACTTCATTCTAAATGAACTTTACCTCAATACTTTCTATTTCGAAATATCAAATATTTCTTCTAATATATTGTATTTTATCATGTGTGCAAGTACTTGTATATCTTGAACGGATTTTCACAACCCCTTGTGAAAACTTGTTCAACTTCCATCATAGGTTAAATACTATTTTTTGGGTCTCGAACCATTCGAGATATGTTTTACTCCCACTGATTCTTTTAGAGATAAACCATTTATCTAGAAAAGTATCATCATAATCAACAAACCATTTGTTTCTTATGAGTAAAATTATTATCCTCAAGTTTCCTTAGGATATCCCATGAAAGTATATTTATTAGATTTAAATGTGAGTGTGTCCCAGACAGCTCCTTTCCAAAAGTTCTCACCATCTTAAATCTTTATGAAAGACAAACCGAGTTTTCTTTCCCCATTTAACCTCTTTTGATGGAACTCAAATTAGTGTAGTTATAGCGGTTTGTAATACATAACCCCAAAATTAATAATGGAAGAAATTTGACTTTATCATCTAATGAACCATATCCAATAAGGTTCTTGTACTTCCACGTAGACACATCATTTAGAATGGTGTTCTTAGTGAAGTTAATCGTGAAACTATTTCACAACTTTAATGATGGCTGTCAAATTCTTGGTTCAATTATTCATTATCTTGATCCAATCAGAATCTTTGAATAGTTTTACCAAGTATAACCAAAATTCTCTTTTAGCATTTCTTCTTAATGCACCATATACATCGACATGTATTAAGTCAAGTAAGATATTAGCTTTTTAGCAATAATAGTAAAAGATGTCTTGGTCCAAGTAAATAAGTTTGCATAAATCATATGATTCCAAATCATATGACTTAAAACTCCGTTCCATTGAATTTTAGATATGCATTTCTTATTTATTTGATCAAAACAATAATGCATAAAGAATTTTAATTATTTATGTTATAGCCTTTATTACTTTGTTCTTCAAGATTTAGGATATAAGATTTATTTATATGATAACACAATGAAGTAAATCATAATAAATAAAGCACCTTTTTTATTCCAAATAAGAAATAAATATCCTTCATTATCTTATAACAAAATAATATTTCCTACTTCATTAGTAAAGCCACTTTACAAGTGTTCTATGAATAATGTTGCAACTCTTGCATCATTACCATTCATAGATCAACCTTTACTATAAGTAGTCTTTCAATTCACTAATTATTCTGGTATCCAATACCCAATAATTAAATTTAGAAAAATTAATTTATAACATAAATATCCCAAGTGGTAGTCTCACTACCATTCCTTTTATTGATCGTCCAGAATTATGACTACAATTTTAGATGGTCAATCCAATTGCCACTTTACCAAATTGCATCAATTAGAGTTATAATTTTAACCACAATTATTTCCTTTAGGTTTGACAACTTTTGTCTTACCTTTTGACTACAATTTTAAATGGTCAATCCAATTGCCACTTTACCAAATTGCATCAATTATTTCATTTAGGTTTGACAACCCTTGTCTTATCTCTCCTTTGGCACTTGGCCCCTTTCCATCATGAACCATGAGCATTGGAGAACCATTCTCCAATATCTTCATCTTCGCAGTTTTTCAGCATGTTAATGCAATTCGAAGAGATTCTTATTCATTCTAAGCATGTCATAGTTCATCACTAAGTGATCATAACATTTGAACAATGAATCAAGAATGAGATCCGTGGCTTGCTCCAATCCAATTGGACAACCAAGTTTCTCAAGATGCTCTACGTAGCCTTTATCTTAAGCATGTGAGGTTCCATTCTTTGTCCTTTACTCATTTTGCAATGAGTGAATTCAACAATGGTTTTATACCTCTCTTGCTTAGATTGCTCTTTGAAACATGTAACTCAACTCCACGCCTATTTAATAGGCTTCCACAAGTTACAAACTTTGTTGGAGATTAAGAGCACATAATCGTGAGCATAAGACAACTCACATTCCTAGAATGATAATCATGATTCTTGTGATTGTCTACTCCGGCATTAGGTTCTTTAGGAATTGGCCCATCAAGAATGTACAACCCATCTTCTTGCCTTAGAACCATTCTTAGGCTCAGGATCCAATGCATGAAGTTTGTACCATTCTCTTTGAAGCTCATCCTTCTAAAGGATTGATCGCAACGAAGTTAGTTGTCATTATCTACAACTCATGCAAAATTTCCAAAATTTTACAAGTACCAATCTCATTAAAGAGATAAATATGTATTTTCCAAAAATACTCCCACTAAATTATATAACATTCTTATACATCCAATGTATAATATAATTTAAATGGGCTAAGATCCAACTTTAATTTAATTTCAAGTACGCTTTGGCGCACCGCTCAAAATTAAATTAATTAGGTAGACAACCCTGTCAATCATATCCCATATGACTCTTAGATCATTTTCTGAGATTCTTTTAAATTGGGCTAAGATCCAACTTTAATTTAACCTTGAGTCCGCTTTGGCGGACCGCTCAAAATCAAATTAATTAGGTAGACAATTTCTTGTCAATCATATCCAATATGATTCTTAGTGATCCAATTTCAAAAGCATGTTTAATCTCATCTTTGCCTAGGCCCAAAAAACTGTTTTGACGCCTAATTAAGTCCAACCATTTTAAACGCATAGGAAACTCTTATTCACTCATCTTGCTCATACAAGAATAAAATCAATGCAGCTCGCTTTGGCGAGCCCACATGAAAATACCCGTGTAGTTACAAGTGTTTTTTAATCATGGCATGTTAAAAAGGACTTAAAACTTTCTTTGAAGGTTCATCACCATATAGCATACAACACATTTATGAGCACACAAGATAAACATGTTACGCATCAAGTTTAGCCACTAAATTAATCTCCATTAATTTAAGCATAATATTTATGTGTCATTAGTTTCTCTATAATTATGAGGATGAGAATCTTTAAACTTTGGTTATCATCTCCAAATCAAGACAACAAGAAGTGCGGTCGAACTAAGCCATTAGTCAACCACAATCCCGCACTAATTCAATAAACCAAGAAAGTAGTCCATGTGCCCGAAACTAAGCAATAGATGGTCTCGATAAATGTAGGCCAATTGCATCCACAATTCCACATGGATCTCCAATCATTGAATCAAGAACTTTGTTTCTCAATTTTAGCAATTATGAACTCTTCATAATTCTAACTTCGTTTTATCTTTGAAACTTTGATTGCGATCAAGTTTGGGAAACACAATCTCGATGAACGTAGATTAGCCATCCAAACCTTGAACCAATCTTGGAATCACAAGACTAAAACAAATAGGAAAATCAAACCCCAAGATCCACACCCAAACCAACTACCCAAAACCCATTCCAGATCAGCAGGTCTGGCCTGGTTTTGTTACTGGTTTGGTTGGACATCTCAAAAATTCCAAATTCAGGTTTTCACCAAAATCAGAACAGAAACCTGGTACTGTGCGGCCGCCCATAAGGTACTGTGCGGTCGCCCAAAAGTGTGCGGCCGCACACGTGATTCTGTGCGGTCGCCCAAGTTGATCAGAAGGAATTTTTAAATTTTGAAAATTTGTCTCAAAATTGTTTTTTCCCCGATTATTGAAACCATGATCCAATCAGAATTAATAATCAAACAATTCAGAATCCATCATAATATTTATTACGATTGAATCGTGCGATTAAAGTTGTAAAACAATAAACCACATAAAATCACATAACACATAAACATCATATAATCCAATATTCATATCATGCTAGGCACATAAACAATTTATATACACATAACATGATCTAGTATTGAATTAATCAACATGAACGGGGCTCTGATACCACTGTTGGGTTTCTTGATAACATGCGCAGCGGAATTAAGCATTTAAATTTTAATAAAACTCAAAGCCCATAGATCCATTCATATGATTAAGTCAAATACAACATAATGAATACTAGAATACTAACCCTTGATGCCTTTGATTATGCAACCTTGAATTCGATAAAGACTTGAAAACTTGATCACGATCATAGCAAGAATCACGAACTTTGACGATGATAAGTTTCACCCTCTAGCGGTATCCACACGCGAACGAATATCAAGAACACTTGATCTTGGTTGCTAGACCAAATTATGAAACACGTTTTCATAATTAAACATGAACTATATGGAATTTTATTTGTGTATTATTTTGTTCTTCAATCTAGGATCTCTTAGAACAAAATAAAACCCTCTCAAACTCTTTGGAGACTCACACAAACATTAGGGTTGAGTTGTGGCCGAATTCTGATGTTTATACACAAGTAAGACCTATTCCAAATAGGAAACTTGTGTTGAAACCCGTCCAAAATTCGATTCTAAGTCAAATTAGGAATCTGTCCCCGACAGTACTGTGTGGCCGCCCAAACTGAGGCGTGCGGCCATCCAAATCCCTGTGCGGTCGCCCAGCCCTTTTGGGTGGTCGCCCAAACAGCCCAGAAAATCCAATTTTCCAAAATTTCCAACATATTCCTTATTTAGGATTCGTTCTATTGTGTGTGACCCTCTAGGATTATACTAAGTTGGCAATGGGTTCAAACATGAAACCATAAGATATGATTAGGTTCTAGCAAACCGTCATACCTACCCAAATATTATAACTAGATACAAGTTCGCATTCATTTTAGAACATGTCATAATCCCTTTGTCCACGATGTCATTGAACACAAGTCATGGTCAACAAGTCAACTTGTATTGTTCAATACTTTCTCGATTCCGAATATGTTCATAATCCAAATGACATTGATCCAATCAATCCATTTGAGTTTGGCCAAACATTTCATCAACTTCATTCCTTCGAGGGGCCCAAGCTTGACATCTCTCCGAAGAGGGAAAAATCCATTTGGCTTATTATTCTTCCCTACGTGAATCCAATCATGCCAATCATACCCTTTATAACTACCTTGTTAAGGCAGCGTTTGAATATGTCAAACATAATGTTCATCAAGTGGAAGACTATAATAACTTCATGTCTAAGGATTCAAATGACATAACTAATATGAGATTTATATATATGACATCGACCATGACATAAATCTCAAACCGCGGGTCATGTCCAGTACTTTGTTCCAAACAAGTACCCATAAATCTAACATGATCATCCCATGATCATTTAGCCTTTATACTAGTGCTTAACAAGCTCTAGGGACGGAGATTATTATAAGCAAAAACGATCCATAATAATAATCTTATTATCTCTTTATCATTATGAATAAAATGATAACTTATACAATGTTTAACAACCGTGCCTAGGGCACCAACACCAACAACATGTTTGTCATTAAGTCAGGATTATAGCAAGCAATTAGCCTTAACATGTATAAATGTTGTGATCAATTAAGATTAAGATTCGATCAATGGCAAGATCGGGAGGAGAATTGGTTTAGAAGGTGGAATTAGTCATTGTCTGGGAAATTGGTCATTGAAGGGACCAAGGGACGAGAACTTGGTCATTTTGAGAGGACCACGGTTTGATGGTTTTGTTTCATGCTGTGACCGGATCCGAAGGTTTCTGTAGATACCCCGGGGGAACCACGGCTTGGCTAGAGCGCGTGAGTTATCCTAGGATGTCTAACTTGTTTTTAGAGTCGCCACCTATGTTTTGAGGAACATAAGAAAAACCTATTGATAATAGCCTAAGTTTGATTATGAAAACAGAGATTCTTTGTTTTGAGGTTCGGGGGTTAGGTTACGAGATGGGAAGTACCGAAACACCCATCTTGCCCAACTAAAGTTGGTCTTGCTTGATCAAAATCTACATGAATGATAAACGTTCTTCTTCTTCTTCTTTAAATCATAAAAAAAGGGTTTTAAAAATAGAGTTTGGAATGTAGGAGATAACTCTTTAACCGACCTCAATGAGATGAGGTGATCATTAGAGTCATGTCCCAAAATGATTTGGGTGATTGCGCTTTGATAAAACAAAAAGAAAGAGAAAAGAGATGAAGTTAAGAAGAGGAAAGAAATAACTTTACCTAGTCTTCAAGAGACTTCAAACACTTCTTGATGAATTATTTGGAGAAATCCTTTGGAAATGCTTTGTAAGTGTGAAACTTTAGTGTCTTATTGAGAATGTAAGATTGGGAGTCAAAAGGTCAAGGTCCTTGAAAATGGAGGTAAAGGGGGGTTTTTATAGGTGAAAGAGATGTTTTTGGTGCCAAAACTCAGTCACCAAGAAATCTTTCCCGGGCAAAATCCTGTAAATTGAGCAAGGGAAAGAATCCTGGCCAGAAATCTGTAACCGACGCCCAGAGGCGCGCGCTTCCTGCTTTGGGGGCGGAAGGCACGCGCGTCTGGATCCTCCTGTCGGAGGCGCGCGACTCAGAGAAGGCGATTTTGACAGAATGGACTAGAATGTCAGCCCTGTTATTCAGTTTAGTCCCTGGACTTAACGAAGTAAGTCAGGAAATTAACGGAAGTGACAGAAACTAACGAGAAACACTTAAAACGGGGAGAAACACAAGATCAAATGTGCAATCGGGGTGAGCGGTCCAAGGCGGGATGTCTACAGAGCCCCTCGGCGACGTGGATTGCAAAGCAAAACGCGTCGACGAAAGTTAAAAACACCCGCCGAGGACATCACCAAGAAAAAGCAAAGACTCGATGAAAGCAGGAATTTGAAATTGCGAGAGATAGTGGTGCGCTCCCTATGTGAGCGGATTTTATTGATAGAGGGGGTGGCATGATCCGTTAGGTGAACCTGCCGGCTGAATATGTTGAATAAGGCCGTTAGTGAATCTTTGAACGAGGCCGTTAGTGAACCTTTGAATCCGTTAGTGAAATCCGTTGATGAGGCCGTTAGTGAACCCTTAAATGAGGTCGTTAGTGAACCTTTGTAGAGGCCGTTGGTGAACCTTTGAGGAGGCCGTTAGTGAACCTGTGGAGAGGCCGTTGGTGAACCTTTGAAGAGACCGTTAGTGAACCTTTGAAGAGGCCGTTGGTGAACCTATGGAGAGGCCGTTAGTGAACCTTTGAAGAGGCCGTTAGTGAACCTTTGTAGAGGCCGTTGGTGAACCTTTGGAGAGGCCGTTAGTGAACCTTTGAAGAGGCCATTAGTGAACCTTTGGAGAGGACGAATCCGTTAGTGAAATCCGTTGATGAGGCCATTAGTGAACCCTTGAAGAGGCCGTTAGTGAACCTTTGTAGAGGCCGTTGGTGAACCATTGGAGAGGCCGTTAGTGAACCTTTGAAGAGGCCATTAGTGAACCTTTGGAGAGGACGAATCCGTTAGTGAAATCCGTTGATGAGGCCATTAGTGAACCCTTGAAGAGGCCGTTAGTGAACCTTTGTAGTGGCCGTTGGTGAACCTTTGAAGAGGCCGTTAGTGGACCTTTGAGGAGGCCGTTAGTAAACCTATGGAGAGGCCGTCGGTGAACCTTTGGAGAGGCCGTTAGTGAACCTTTGAAGAGGCCGTTGGTGAACCCGTGGAGAGGCCGTTAGTGAACCTTTGAAGAGGCCGTTGGTGAACCTTTGGAGATGAATCCATTAGTGAAATCCGTTGATGAAATATTGCTTTGAAGTCACGTGCCACGTGGAGTCACACCTGACTTTTTGACTTGTGGGGTGCGGGCACAGTTGACCGCGACCAGAAAAATGTTCCTGCTGGGGATGAAATGTTGAGATTGACTCTTGAGGGGGGTATGGCACCCTTGACAGAACTTAGGGAGTTCGGAATCTGGAGAAGGACAGTCTACTTTTGAGTGGGAGTTTCTATCCTACTTTCAATCTTTGACATGCCTTAAGGGCGGACCAGAAGAAGGTGTGCCTAACTGGGTGTCCGAGGACCGGGGCTGTGTCTTGATTTAGGCTGGAGATTTCTGACAAGGCCTTTTCTGAAGTGATCTAGACTTGGGAGGCGCGCGCTTTCCTCTGTAGGCTTGGGACGCGCGCGCATTTCAGGCCGCTGGCGGGTGGCGCGCGCGTCTGGGAGGCAGAATTCCGGGCTTGACATTTGCTGGCCAAAAGACCCCCCAACAGCTATAATATCAGCTTCTGTTCGACCACTTGATTCTCACAGCTCCTTTCTGCCATTTTTGAACATCATATTATTGCTCAACTTTGCTTGTGATCAACATTTTCTATGGCTTCCAATTCTTTTGTTCTTGATGCCAAGGTTGTTAGTGGGTATGAAAAGGAATTGGATACTTTTGTGTATTCTTTCAAGACCCATCCCAAGAAGGCCTTCATTAAAGACTTCGGGTTCCGAATTCTCTTCACTTTGCGGACGTTGAAGCCGGATTGGGATTTGTTGAGAGCTGCCGCGGCTTTCTGGGATTGCGATAGCCATACCTTTAACTTTTCAGCTAATGAAATGGTGCCGACTGTTGATGATTTCGGGGCCATCCTTGGCATGCCTTTGGCCGGTCGGATTGCCGTCCCTAAATATTACCGTGGTGCCATTGAATCTTGGGTTGAGTTACTGAATCTCCCTGTTGAGGACGTGAGGAAGATGTTGCACGGTACTGTGACTGACATAACTGAGTTGCCGATGTCCTTCAGTTTACACTCGAAGGATCCGGTGGTTCAATCTTTCAAGAGGAATGCCATGGCCGCTTGTCTCTTTAGTGAAGTACTGTTTGTCACACCCTTCGGGACTGCGGATGCGCAGTTGGCTGAAATTATTTTGCAAGCCAAGGAGCAACAATTTAGTATAATCCCTCTTATTGTAGGGGAGACGTTGCACGGCCTTGATGAGTTACGTAGGACGGACAAGATGTGTCGGGGAAGCCCTTTTCTCTTGACCATATGGCTCCGAGAACACTTCAAGATTTATTCTCCGGATGGTGATTTGTCTCCTTTTGTTGTTCATAGGAGGAAGCTATTGATCCGGGATTTATCTGAAGATGGTTGGAAGAAGTTCTTTGCCTCTCGGGTAACCGTCGATATTGAGTGGTGCCCTCCTTCTTGGGGTCTTCGTCCTTTTGTGGAATGGACTATCGGTTTTCAGCACGTGGTTGTACCCGGATTGAGAGATTCTTCATTTTACCAGCCAGAGCGGGTTCTGCGGTAGTTTGGTCGCCAACAGATAATTCCTTTTCCGAGGGACGGAATGCTTCGTCCAGTTGCTTACATGGGTCCGGACTTCTCGAGTGAGCTTCAGTCGGCTTGGGGAGATGATTGCAACCGTTGGGCTTTTGCTCCTCTGCATCGGGGGATTGTCTTCCTTCCCGAGAGCTACTTGGATTATTTGTTTGGCACCCTTTACCGTGGCATCACTTGGGTCGATGTGCTTCGTGCCGAGTTGTTGGGAAAGGGTTTTGAGCCTAGCAGCGCTTTGAGATATAGGGAGGCTGCTGCTGATTCGAGTAACATTCTTGCTGACCCTTTCGGTACTCCTTTGGATGACTTTTATGCTAGGCGACGTGCCGCAACACAGAAGGTTTCGGTGCGTATTAGTGCTCCTCCGTTATCCAAGAAGAAAAGGATTGAGAGACGATCGGGTGGTCCTTTGAAGGCTAAGATAAAATTGGACTTTTCTTAGTACTGTCGCGACCCCGACCCCGCGGGCCCGGAACTCGCGAGCTGGACGTCGACTTACAACCATAAACTCTAAAATACTGAAGATAAAAATTCCATTTTATACCCAAAAGATTTTAACACAAGGTTTGGAAAATCCAAGTTTAACAACATCATAAAACAACTAGTGTAAGCTCCACAAGCTCACACCCAAAATACAAAATTTTACAAATCTTAATGACGTCATTGTTGGTACAACTATCCCCAAGAAGGTTACACATTTATATAATGCAAACCGATCAATAATAACCTGCCCAAATATCTCAAACCTCTCGACGTCCTCTTCGATCCGCAGAACCTAATCCTTTCCTCCTGGGGGGGGGGTTAAGGAAAACAACATTGAAAGGAAATGGGGTGAGATAAAATCTCAGTAAGTTACTAATGCAACTACATGACATGCTATTATGCAACAGGCAATAATAATAACTTCTAACAAATAGAAAAATCTCATATAGCACATAGCACACAACGGATAACAAATAGCAGCGGAAATAAACAATTCACATGGATACTGAGCCAAGGTTTCCCAACAGATAGAACCAAATAAAGGTCGCTGCGCAGCTTCAACAATCAACCAATCAACATCTTCATAGTCGCATAAAAGCTGAAGAGAAAACCCCCGGTACCGGAACCAATAACCAATAATAGCAAGGGAATATGACACAAAGTCATAACCCAAACCAAACAGCTAGAATACTCACAAAGGAGCTAGCTCATATCACATCCAAGGCCAATCTGGAGGAGGGTAATAATGGGGCAAAACAATGGTCAAGAATTATGATGAACTCAGCTCATTGCCATTATAATCTTTCGCATCGCCCGAAACACACAAATACCAGCTGGACTTTCAAGTAAAGGCTAAGTAATAAAATACTAGCACGATAAACAACTAATGATTCCAAGTAGGGCACCATTCCAAATAAATCACCACAAAGGTAAACCAATCCAAACAACACATCAAAGGTGTCTAACATTCCCAAACAATGATTAATCAAATCCCATAACACATATATTCACAAAGGAACCATTTTCATTATTAGAGTATTCCAAAATGGCCATTTAAGTCTAAGAGGACAAAGCCCAAAACTAGGGTTAAAGTTATAACCTAAACCAAAATCAACTAAAGAATAAGTACCAGGAAAAGGGGGCGGGCGGGCGCGCGGTAGGGGGCAGGCGGGCGCTTAAATGACCAGAAGGTTTGGCCGTAGGAAAAAGGCAGGCGGGCGGGCGCCTAGCTAGACCCGGGCGGGCGCTCGGTCTGGTTCTTGGTCGGGAATCAGCAGCTGGGTTCTTCATTTTTCTTACCCATTTCACAAATTCCTCAAATCAATCACAACCAAACTTCCCACTAAGCATAAACATGAACCAAAACAACCTAAAACTTGTAAGAGCCTAAATAACAACATCTAGAAACCCAAATCAAGATTAAATCCCAACATTCTCAAAATCACAAAAGATGAACAAAAATACAATTAAATTCCAAACTCAACCAAAATGACATATAAGTGAACTAAAGCATTACATAACTAAAGATGAACATTTTAGCATAAAAATGGGGGAAAGTAAACTTACTTGAATTTTATGAAAGATGGCGGAATTCAAATATTCTTGGCTCTAGACGATCCTATCGACGATCTAAACACATTTCATAAAATGAGTACTAAGAAAAGATGAGAGGAAGATGACTAAAATGAAGAAGAAGAGAAGGGAGAGGAAAATTTCTTACTTTTCCATGGAAAGAGAGAGAGAAATGTGCAGTGTGTGAGGTGAGGAAGAGTGAGGGAGAAGGGGAAGTAGGGAGGGAGTAGGAGAATGATTTAAAAACTTACACTTAGGGCCCCTCCCCTACTACTCACCATTACAATTAAACTCCCTACTACAATCAAGTCCCAACACTACTACACTAGCACAAATAACTCAAATAAAATGCTAGGCATAAATTATTATGAAACATAAAATGTACACATAACTATTTAAATAAATAAATAATTTAAATGAATAAATAAACATAAATAAATAAATAAATAATTATCACTAAGAAAAATAGAGGCGGGTTTTCGGGTCGTTACAAGTACCCTAAGAGATTGCAATTAAATTAGACCACTTTGTTTTAGGATTTAATGTTTGATGTCTTTTGTTGCTCAATAATCCGTTGTAATGGCTTGAATAACTCATTGAATGAATAAAAATTGCATCTTGTTATGTGAAGTGAATTGGGTATTTTTGATATGTTTTAGACCGCACCCGAAGGTTGACTACGTTCCTCCAGTTGGGAGGCTCAGGTCTCCGTAGTTCAAACAAACAAAGACCATTTTTTTTTTTGTGAGCACCCTGTTTTTTGCCTAGTACCGCCCTTTTGGGTTTTCGATCTAGCGGGCTTCTTTTTTGCACGTGCTCTAATTTTTCCCTAGGCCGCCCTTGCGGGTTTTCAACCTAGCGAGCGATTTTTTTTTTTTTTTTTTTTTATGGTCTTTGTTTATTAAGCATAGAACCTCTTGAGCTTGTCGAGGTTGACCTCCTTTGGCAGCTGGTCACCATCTAAATCCACGAGTCGGACTGCACCGCTGTTTAGTATCTTTTTGACACGTACGGACCGATCCATCGGGGTCCCCATTTCCCCAGGGGATTCATGGCATTAGGAGGATGTTGTCTTAAGACCAAATCTCCCACATTGATGTTTCGAGGCTTCACCTTTTTGTTTAAAGCTCTTGCCATCCTTTGCTGATACGCCCTTGTGCGTTCGAGTGCTCTTAGCCTTTTCTCGTCGAGTAAGGTTAGCTGTTCATATCGACTTTGCATCCAGTCGACCTCGTTGACTTGATTCTCGAGGAGGACCCGTAGAGATGGGACTTCAAGTTCGATTGGGAGTACGGCTTCAGAACCATAGACTAATGCATAAGGAGTTTCTCCTGTTGCTGACCGTATTGATGTGCGGTTGCCCCACAATGCTAATGGTAGCTTCTCGGGCCAATCCCTTCCTGTTGAGGCCATTTTCTTGACGATGGTCTCGATGGTTTTATTTGCTGCATCAACCGTGCCATTTGCTTGGGGACGGTAAGGAGATGACTTGTGCTTGGTGATCTTGTATTCTACCAAAAGTGCATCCATTTCCTTCTCAAAGTGAGAGCCGTTGTCGGAAATGATTTCATGAGGCACGCCGTATCGGCACATGATATTAATCTTTACAAATTCGGCCACTTTCTTGGCGTTGAGGGTCCGATAGGCTTGTGCTTCGACCCACTTTGTGAAGTAGTCGACGGCCACTAGGACGAATGACTGCCCATTGCTTCCGGCAGGATGGACTTTACCGATGATGTCTATCCCCCAACAAGAGAAAGGCCAAGGTATGGCCATGTTGTAAAGTTGCGAGGGTGGAGCATGTTGCAGATTAGCATGGAATTGGCACTTGGCACACCTTTTGACTTTCTCAATACAGTCTCGTTCCATAGTGCTTCAATAGTAACCAATGCAGAGTATCTTTGACTAGCATAAACCCATTCAAGTGGGGTCCACACTCTCCTTCGTGCACTTCACACATTATCTCTTGAGCTTCGGCCTCATTGGCGCATAAGAGATTGATTCCGTCATGGTGCCTTTTATAGACTCGGTCCAAAATCAGTACGTACCGAGAGGCTAGCCTTTGCAGAGCCGCTTGAGACTTCTTATTGCTATTCTCGGGATAAGTGCCATCTTTGAGGAAATTCATGATATCCGAATACCACGGAGAGTTTGTTTGAACCTCGTTGATCTCGATACTCATGCAGTACACGGACTGTTCCTTCGGGCAATTTTGAAAGGCTTCACCTTTTCCCTTTGGGCATTTCGACTAACGAAGCTATGGTGGCCAGTGCATCGGTGAAAGCGATTTTTATCCCTTCGCAGGTAGTTGAAAGTGATCTCTTGGAATTGTTTAACCAATTCTTCAAGGTGCTGACCATAGTGTTGGAGGGTCGGGTCTTGGATTCGCCGAATACTTCTAGTTCTGTGACGTTTCTTTCGAGAGCTGCTTCGAGCCCTGCTATGCATGCTTCGTACTCGGCAATGTGTTGGTAGCTTCGAATTCCAGACGGATGGCAATGGGAGGTAGATGTCTTTTTGGATCGACAAGCAATACTCCTATACCAAAAACCGTGTTTATTGGCGGCGCCATCGAAAAAAAGTTGCCACTTATTTTCCTCGGTTATAGTACAAATTAAATGCTCGTCGGGAACTGTACGTCTTCCCCCTTCACTTCGTCACACGGGAATTCGGCAAGCTGGGTCACTGAACACTTTCCCCCTGACGGATTTTAGTGTGACGTAAGTGATATCATAGCCGGCGAGCATGAAGTACCATTTGGCTATTCTTGTTGACATGAAAGGCTTCTCGAAGATGTAGCGGAGCGGGTCCACCTTTGCTACTAGCTTGATCGAGAAAGCTTCCATATAGTGTTTGAGATTTTGAGTAACCCAAACCAATGCTGCACATGACTTCTCTAAGACAGAGTAGTTCTTTTCGCCTCCTTGGAATCGGTGACTGACAAATAAATGGCATTCTCCTTTGTGGACTCTCGTTGCTCTTGTGCTAACATAGCCCCTAGGGCTTCATCATTGACAGTGAGATAGAGCAAAAGAGGCTTCTCCTTGTGTGGAGGAACTAGAACAGGAGGGCACGTCAAGTAATGCTTCACTTGGTCGAAGGCTTCTTGGCACGCGTGTAGACACCCCGCTTTGGGACCTCTCACCCCCGATTGCATACAAAGTATTTTTATTTAACTTATTTTTGTTGATTTCTGTTACTTCGGTTAAGTTCCTAACTGATTCCGTTAGTTTTGGACTAAACTGCATAACAGAGTTAACTTTTAGGGTCATTCTGTCATTCTGTCATTTTCACCCGCGGGCGCTTCCGGCACTGCCAGTGAGCCGTGCGCGCGTCCCGCCCCAAAAGCCGGACCCGCGCGCTTCCACTTTGGCATAAGTAACGGATTGCACCTTATTTCCCTCCCTTTTCTTATTTACAAACATCTTTTCTTGATCACAAAAACCATCTTTTTACATCCACACTCATCCCCCCTTTCTCATTAACTCCCAATCCCAAATTCTAAGCCTTTTCCCAAAAACTAATATTTCTTTCATTTATTATTTGATTTCTTTTATTTGTTTTATTTTTCTTTTATTCATTTATCTTATTTGTGATTGGCTCATTCCATTTCACATGGATGACCAATTTCCCTCCATCATTTCCCTCTCTTTTTTACCTATAAAAACCATCATCTTCTACCTTAGAAAGGGACTCCAACCTGATTCACCAACTACATTATACACAAATTCTCCCAACAAGAGTTCTTAGTAACAAGACTCTACACAAATTGTTCTACAACAATTTCATTACAACAACAAACACTTTCAAAGTCAAGGTTCCAAGTCCTCTTTCTCAAGGTACACTCCATTTTCTTCCTTTGTTTTCTTCTTCTTGATGTATGCAATCCCCATTAATGGGGACATGACCAACATGACTACTTCACATATTGAAGTTAGTTAAGTTATCTCCCTACATTTTAATCTTAACTTTAATTCACCATGTTAATTTCTCTTCATATCTTAATGTAATTCCTTAACATTACTTGTTACATGTAATCTTTATCATTAAATAAATAAAACAATTCTATTTTATTTCCCCTTTATTTCCTCTTTTCTTCTCATCACATTGTTAGCACATTTCTATTTAATTAATTGAAGGACATGTAAATATTAGAACACCAATAGTAGCAAGACCCGCGTAAGCGGGGCGGAGTGGGTGTTTAAGTACTTCCCACTCCGTCACCTAACCCCCGAACCTTCTCTCCGAATCTCTGGTTTTGTACATAAATTAGGATATTTCTAGGTTTTTCTTATGTTCCTTTAAAAACATAGGTGGCGACTCTAAACAATCTAAAATAAGTTAGACATCCTAGGATAATTCACCGCTCTAGCCAAGCCGTGGTTCCCCGGGGTATCTACAGTGGCGACTCCGCTGGGGACTTATTAGAGGGTTAAACTTGCGTTCTTAACTTTTGGTGTTCTAATTTCTATTTTCTGGGCATTCTGGTAAAAAGGGTAGGAAGCGCGCGCGTCCGGCCTTCTAGGCCTAAAGCGCGCGCGCGTCCGACCCTTATTATCAGAATCGCCCGCCTTCCTTCTTGTCCTTCAATTTCATATTTCTGTGTAACAAGTTTCTGCAGGGGAAAGTTACATAAATTTGGGACCAGGGCAATCCCCTGAGTCCGCAGTTTCTTCTAACATTCTGACAGGTACCCCAGATGCGCGCGCCTCCCATATTCATTGCGCAATGCGCGCGCTTCCCACATCACTTCCCTGAGGCGCGCGCTTCTGGGAAATTTTCCAGAAACAGAACAGTGCACAGAAAGCAGAACAGAGCAGAATGACAGTGTGTGGCACCGGGCCTGCATACAATTTCTTTTACTTTCTGTTTATTTTTTACCGGTCACACGGGTGATTCGGGAGTTGTAAATACGTGCTATTTGTTCCTTTTTTTTTCTTTCTTTGAAAAAATAAAAAATAAAAAAAAATTTGTCACTTGTTAGACCTCACACTACATGCACATATTCTTATCAATTGCTCACTATCGAGTCGCACAAGTCCAACCCCAAACCCGTCGAGGCCCGTCCTAGAAAGTTTCAAGCTCCACCCGACCTTGACTCTTTCGAAGCGGTCAACCTCAGCACGTGGCGTAGTTCAAGACTACATGCCGTGGGTGACCTTTAAGCCTCATATTCAAGCCGAGCACAAACCACACAATTCTAGTCTAGGGTCTAACACTCCGTGACTCAAGTCGGTTTTTCATGTATCGAGATTTCCCTAAACTAATGTCTTCAAATCATACATGCCAGCTTGTTGCAATGGACGAAATAAAACTCCGTCCCAAAAGTAGCATTTTGGACGAAAAGTAAAAATCCGTCCCCGCATGTATGATTTACTACATTATTTAGTTTAATCCCGTCACATGTAGGTATCACAAGCGTGGTTGAATCCGATGAGTATATGGGACCGCGAGAAGGTCTACATACTAGTGTGACGATTCCACTATTTTTCTAGAAACCCCAAAAAGGACCACGTCCTTCCGACTTTGTAAATAAAATTAAAAAAAAAAAGTCGTTTTTCCTTATGTGGTTGAGTCTTTTTCTTTGTTTGTGGGTTAATTCATTTTATCCAAAAGGTGTTTGTGGGGCCAATCTAAGATCAACCGTGCTCTTTCAATAGGTCCAATGGCTTCCAACGGCAACAACAACAACGGTGGAAATGATTTCGTGTCCAATGAAGGGTTACTCAACATAATAAAATCAATGGGGGAACAAATGGATAGGATTGTCGAGGAGGCCCGCCGTAAAGACAATTTGTGGCAAGCCCGTTTCGATATCGACAAGAGGACTCACAAAGAAGAGGTTTCCGAACTCAAAGCCCGTTTGCAAGAGCTCACCGACAGCAAAGCAAAGTTCAATGATAAAGCATGCTCAAGTGGCCCGACCCTCAAAAACTACAAAGGTACCACCAGCAACCGAGTTTTCACTCCTATCCAAGGAGTGACCCAAGCCGAGGCATTTGAAATTTTGGTGGCAAGAGGGAAGATCAAACCTTTGGAGGGGTACAACTGAAAAATCATGCTCATGGTGAATGGTGCGGCTACCACAAGCATAGTGGCCACACTACCGAAGGGTGCTTCCTTCTCCGAAACATCATCCAAGATTTGATCGACAACGGCGAATTTACCGTGGGTGAAGAGCAACTCATCAAAGAAGTGGCTTGGTTTTGAAATGGGGCTTCAACAAAGAGGACGACGACAACAATCTCCGTTTCTCTTTCTCTACCTAGTAGTAGGAAAAAAAAAAAAAAGAGTCAAAAGTCCTCTTTTGTGTGCATTAATGTTTTCTCTCGTCCCATGTTAAGTGTCGAGTCTTCTTATCAAATAAAAGTCGTTCTTGTCCTTATACACTCTTCCAAGTTGTTCAATCTAATTCTTGGCAAAATGATGAAAAGATGTCTAAACAAGTTTTGGAATGAAGGCCATCGCTTGAACGCCTAGGGGCTAAACATCGACGACGGCATCAACAACGAAGACATCAAAACATCAATGATGAAATCAAGACAAAGAAAGGTGGAGCAACGATCATGAAGCAAAGTTTTTAAGAGGGGATATAAAAAAAAAAAAAAAAAAAAAGGCTCGCTAGGTTGAACTCTTCAAATCAACCTAGGCAAATGTTAGAGCACAAAAAAAAAAAAAAAAAAAAAAAAGAAAAAAAATCCCCCTCAATCAAAGAAGTTCACATCAAAATCAACATCATTCCATTCACCAAAGGAGGACGAAGCTACACGACGAAGCAACAATTCCATCCCGAAGTATGGAGAATTCACAAGAACTACGGTGACCTGGGCCTCTACACTGGAGGAACGTAGGCAACCTTCAGGTCCGGTCTCATGCAAGAAAGAAGATATGGTTAGCCCTAGCGCGTTATGGTGATCGGCCTTCATCTAGAACTTGTCAAGACATCTTTGTACGATTCATTTGCCAACGAATTAATCACCAAAAAGATTGAACAACTTTCTTAGATTTGAAATCATTTCGCGCTCCTTGTCGAGTCTAGGGACTTCTATTCTTTCTGCATACTCCCAATTCCTTGCAATCAAATTGGGGCTTTCCTTCTCTTCTCTCTTAATGACTCACTTTCCTTCGTGAGTCATTCAATTCAATAAAAAAAAAAAAAAAAAAAAATACATGTCAATACTAGGGACACTTCCCTAGTCGAGTCAATGTCACTCATCTTTAGTGACAAAAGGTTTTCACCGCAAAATCACATGTCTCTCATCCTCAGCTAGAGTCAATGCACACTTCCTCATTAATCGAGTCAAAAATGAAGACTCAAAAGAGATGCCCGCTAGATTGAAAACCCGAAAGGGCGGTCTAGGCAAAAAAAACAGGGTGCGTCATAAAAAAAAAAGAGAGTGAGAGAGAGAAGGGAAAGAGAAATGGAGATCCCCGGCCTCTAAAGAAGACAAATTCTACATTGAATCTCCTCAGCAAGTCAATTCCCCACCGAGTCAACTTTGGGATTGCAAAAGGCTCGACAAGATATAGCACCGTCAAAGGTTGTCTTGGTTATCGGCATCACTCTCCAGCAGTGTGCATTTTTGGGTTCATGAAAAGAAGGCCCGTGGTAGCCAAGACCCATCCGAGAACGAGCCTATCATAAAAGGGCACGAGGTTGCACAAATAATCCCTAGCTAGTCAATTGGCTTGGGCAACAAATAGCAACAACATGTGTCTTAGTTTTCAAAGCTTCTTCAAGTATGTGCTTCTAATGTACGCCGAAAGGCTCCCGAGAAATGGAGTAGCTCTTGCCATATCTTCTCATGTTTATTCCCTCACACTCTTGCTTTACTCAACAAATGGTGACGCCCTAAGGGCTATGTTACTCAAGAACAAGGACTTCTTTTGCTTCACTTGACAATCAATACGCCCTTGAGGCTATGCTCGAAAAAAAAAAGATGTGTGAGACTATCCTCAAAGTCTCTCAAAAAGGGATGTCAAAAACGCCCTTGTCACGTGTGCCCATGCTCGTTCCCCCAATAAAGGATGGACCTTTCTCGCAATCAATGATGGCACTCTAAGGGCTACGGTCAAGTCTTAAAGGCTCCCTCGGCAAAGAGCAATTAACTCCCCAGCGGTATCCCCAGCAAAGTCATGTGCAACATTGGAAGCTTCCTCAATTCGGCACCGAAGGTCTCAACGGGCTTCGCAATCTACAATCTTTTGGGTTACGGCATTACAGTAATTCAAGCAAAGGGCAGTATTAGGGCTTCGCGACCGACAGTCTTTTGGGCAACAATACTCGAGCAAGTGCAATGTGGAGTAGTCTTATGGCTCCATGAGAACAATCAAGCTTCAAAGGGTCTCTCAACACTTCAAGTCAAAGGCCTCTTGGTTTTAAATGAAGACTCCGATGTTATGAATGAAGTTGATGATTTTTGTTAGAACTCACAGCGAGATTTTGAAGGAAGTCTTAGAGAAAAGGAAAAAGATTCAATATGCTAAACTCTAATCAAAACAGGGTTATAGCGGGAAATGCCACGGCCAATCCCAATGTTTCTGCAATTCAGCACCCCCTTCTCCAAGATCAAAAGCACAAGGTGCAGCTCAGATAAAGTTGGGCCACAGCACTAGTTGCATCCGAAGATCCGTCATTAGTTCAACTCAAGAAGAGTCAAGCAAGCATACTCATTTGAGACTTTATCACGCCAAGACCTTATCCTCTGCGACCTCGACGGCACCGCAAGACATTACTGCATCCTTTGACATAAGCCCTCAGCCATTTGGGTATCGACCACAATGAGGCCATTCATCTCCCCAGAAAGAGCAAGAAGGAGATCTCTATCAAGAATTCTACCAAACGGTACATCCGTTCTCAATGCCGAGCCAATCACGAGGTAATTTGGGGCTTACAATGAAAGGTCTTCACGTCCCGCCATCTACAAGCCCACGACACTTGGGGCTTTGCAATCTCTCGAAGCTTGGCATCAACGATCTCCTCTTGGGGCTTGCTCACTACAACAACAAAGGGCGATTTACTCGAATGGGCCAAGAGCTGATTTATCTTGGAGCTATGCAAGTCCCTCAAAATTTGGCATCAAAGGCATTCTAGGGGCTTTACAATCAGCAACCCCTCATCTCGGCATCAAAAGCCTTTTTGAAGCCCCATAACCGACAAATCTCTTGGGGCTAGACATCAATCTTCGTTGGGCACACCACCGACAACAGAATTCAAGCGAGGCAATCCAGACTTCGACTGAGCATGACTTGATCTTGGATTGGCTTTACAAACACACAATGGCTAAAATGGTTCACCCACGAACCTAAAAAAAAAAAAAAAAAAAATCTCTTTTCCTCACATGTGTGTATATTCTTTCCTTTCTAATCTTAAAAAAAAAAAAAAAAAAAAAAAAAAAAGATTTTTTCTTTCTTTTTCTCCTTCTATGTGCAAAATTATGTGCTTTACTTTGCTTTGCTCCTAGCCTCTCCTCCAGCGTTCTCCATCATCCTTGAACTACGCTGGTCTGATTCTCTTAAAGGGATACGTAGGCAGCCTTTTGGCACGACCAACCCATCATCCAGAATACCATCTCGCCAACCCAACATCAAGGGCATTCTCTCATCAACATCTAAAGAATGGACATTCTCCATCAAAGCATCCTCCGCGGACATCAAGAATCCATCTCCACTCAAGCGGCAATGGTAAGTGAAGGTATGAATACATCCAATGCTTTCCTCAAAATCACACCGCACACAAGATCACTTTCTACATTCTTACTTCTCTCTCATTACAAAGGTGCTTTCAAGATCATATCACACCACAATCACAATTTTCTCTCGCAATTCCTATTTCACATCTCACACAAGCACGTATATCTGCAAAGCATACTCATAACAGGTGCCAGACAGAGCACCAGGTGCCGCACAAAGCACCAGAATCAACAAGTGCCGCACAGCGCATCAGAATATGCCGCACCGCGCACCAGAATCAACAAGTGCCACACAGCGCATCAGAATATGCCGCACCGCGCACCAGAATCAACAAGTGCCTCACAGCGCATCAGAATATGCCGCACCGCGCACCAGAATCAACAAGTGCCGCACAGCGCATCAGAATATGCCGCACCGCGCACCAGAATCAACAAGTGCCGCACAGCGCATCAGAATATGCCGCACCGCGCACCAGAATCAACAAGTGCCGCACAGAGCACCAGGTGCCGCACAGAGCACCAATTTTGGTCCATGGTGAACCACTAAAATCACCATACCTCTTCCATCAGCAAAAGTCGCTCACACAGGGAGTGCATTTCTATCCTTTGTAATTTCAAATTCCTGCTTTATCGAGTCTTTGTTTTCTCTTGTCGATGTCCTCGGCGGTTGTCTTTCTTTCGTCGACGCGTTTTGCTTCGTAATCCACGTCGCCGAGGGGCTCTGTAGACACCCCGCCTTGGACCTCTCACCCCGATTGCATACAAAGTATTTTTATTTAACTTATTTTTGTTGATTTCTGTTACTTCGGTTAAGTTCTTAACTGATTCCGTTAGTTTTGGACTAAACTGCATAACAGAGTTAACTTTTAGGGTCATTCTGTCATTCTGTCATTTTTCACCCGCGGGCGCTTCCGGCACTGCCAGTGAGCCGCGCGCGCGTCCCGCCCCAAAAGCCGGACCCGCGCGCTTCCCACTTTGGCAGTAACGGATTGCACCTTATTTCCCTCCCTTTTCTTATTTACAAACATATTTTCTTGATCACAAAAACCATCTTTTTACATCCACACTCATCCCCCCTTTTCTCATTAACTCCCAATCCCAAATTCTAAGCCTTTTCCTAAAAACTAATATTTCTTTCATTTATTATTTGATTTCTTTTATTTGTTTTATTTTTCTTTTATTCATTTATCTTATTTGTGATTGGCTCATTCCATTTCACATGGATGACCAATTTCCCTCCATCATTTCCCTCTCTTTTTTACCTATAAAAACCATCATCTTCTACCTTAGAAAGGGACTCCAACCTTGATTCACCAACTACATTATACACAAATTCTCCCAACAAGAGTTCTTAGTAACAAGACTCTACACAAATTGTTCTACAACAATTTCATTACAACAACAACACTTTCAAGTCAAGGTTCCAAGTCCTCTTTCTCAAGGTACAACTCCATTTTCTTCCTTTGTTTTCTTCTTCTTGATGTATGCAATCCCCATTAATGGGACATGACCAACATGACTACTTCACATATTGAAGTTAGTTAAGGTTATCTCCCTACATTTTAATCTTAACTTTAATTCACCATGTTAATTTCTCTTCATCTCTTAATGTAATTCCTTAACATTACTTGTTACATGTAATCTTTATCATTAAATAAATAAAACAATTCTATTTTATTTCCCCTTTATTTCCTCTTTTCTTCTCATCACAATTGTTAGCACATTTCTATTTAATTAATTGAAGGACATGTAAATATTAGAACACCAATAGTAGCAAGACCCGCGTAAGCGGGGCGGAGTGGGTGTTTAAGTACTTCCCACTCCGTCACCTAACCCCCGAACCCTTCTCTCCCGAATCTCTGGTTTTGTACATAAATTAGGATATTTCTAGGTTTTTCTTATGTTCCTTTAAAAACATAGGTGGTGACTCTAAACAATCTAAAACAAGTTAGACATCCTAGGATAATTCACCGCTCTAGCCAAGCCGTGGTTCCCCGGGGTATCTACAACGCGTCGGTCCATTCTAGAGTCACATTCTTCTTGAGTAGCTTGAAGATTGGCTCGCACATGGAAGTGAGTTGGTGCACAAACCGACTGATGTATTGCAGTCTGCCCATGAAACCTTTGATCTCTTTCTGCGTCTTTGGAGGAGGCATGTCAATGATTGCCTTGATTTTGGAGGGATCTACTTCAATTCCCTTTTCAGTGACCATATAACCAAGGACTTTACCTCGGATAACCCCGAACGTGCACTTTGCAGGGTTGAGCCTCATCTTGTGTTGACGAAGCCTTTCGAAGAACTTGCGGAGATCGATTAAATGTTGACCATCGGTCCCTTTGGAGTGAATGATCATGTCGTCCACATAGACCTCGATTTATTTGTGAATCATATCGTGGAACAAGTCTGTCACGGATCTTTGGTAGGAAGCCCCAGCGTTTCTTAACCCAAATGGCATGACTGTGTAGCAAAAGGTACCCCACGGTGTTGTGAAGGCTGTCTTATATTGATCTTCTTCGGCCATGAGAATCTGATTGTACCCAGCGAACCCATCCACGAATGAGCGAACCTCGTAGGCAGCAGTGGAGTCGACCAGCATGTCGATGTTAGGGAGTGGAAAATCATCTTTCGGGGAAGCTTTGTTCAAATCCTGGAAGTCCACACAAACTCGAACCTTGCCGTTTGCCTTTCTGACTGTCACGATGTTGGCTAACCATGTCGAATACTCGATAACCTTGATGAAACCCACACTGAGGAGCTTCTCGATCTATTCTTTGACTTGCAGAGACCATTCTGACTTGATCTTTCTGAGCTTCTGTTTTACCGGCTTGGCATCTTCTCTGATCGGAATTCTGTGCTCTGCTACCTTTCTGTCCAAACCCGGCATGTCTTTGTATGACCATGCGAACACATCCACAAAATCCCGTAGTAGTGAAGTCAATCTGTCTCTGTCGTTCCCCTTGAATAAGCTTCCGATCTTAGTTTCTCTTGGCTCTTCGTCGGTACCCAGATTAACAACATGCAATTCTTCGTCAGCCCCTGGACCATTTTCACCACGACTACGGACCTGTTGAGCGAGTTAATTTAAGTATGTTGTGTTTTCGTGGTCTATTTCATCATAATTTGAATCGTTATTAACTTGTTCATTAAGTTCATTATTAGTTAATTCATCATTTATGATATTTGCAATCTCAGGGTACTCAGAAATATCAAATTTTTCATTAGCAAAGAAAGGAAACACACGCTCGGCTATGGCCTCCATATCCTCTTGGGTGAGGGTATTAGAGACACTCTCGGACTCGAAAGTAAGTGTGAGCCGCTCTTCCTTTGTTGCTGTGCGGGGTATGCAACCCATTTCTTGGACTAAGAATTCCTCGGATACCACGGGCCCTTTCGTAGAATACCAATTGTTGATCGGCTCGGAGCTTGGCGGGATCTCGCTGATAGTCTCATTCATGATGACGGTGTCATGGATGGTGTTGACTTGGCATTCATTCATTATGGCAAGCTCTTCGAACATGGAGGCTAAATCTGTCGGTTCTTCCCCCACGATGATTTCTGTCTCAGACTCTATAGTCACCTTCCTTCCCCACCATTCACGAGGCGACATGGGAGTTTGTTCCCTTTCGGATTTCTGGATCTCACAATCGGAGAAGATTTCGAGACCGGGCTTTTTGACACCCTTATTGTTAACCCATGGCTCGGGAAAGATCATGTATGGAACGTCTTCCCCTTGGCGGACAAAATAGCCATTCAACGTCTTGCGGTAAGGCCTTAGATTAGGGACCTCATAACGACGGCCTTCTTTACGAACTCGGGCCTTTTCATTCTTGATCGGTTGCTCTTGTTTCAAGTCTTGTCTGGAAGGCTCGTACCCCAAACCGAATGTGTTCTTGACAAATGGGACTCGCACAGGATGTAGGATTCCTTGTTGATATTTCCTTAGGCCTAAACTTGGAAAGTAGTCCATATTCCTCATCATGCGGAGGACTTTGTGATTGCTGGGGGTCCATGGTCCGTTTCCCCCTTCTTTGTCAATGGCGTTGATTGAGACGCCGGAGAGAGTGGAGTCTGGAAAACCATGCTGAACTTGGTGGACGGGCTCACCTTTTCTGTGGATAGTGACGTTTTCAGCCATGACGGTCACTATTTCATCACCATTTTGGATCTTGACACATTGATGGAGAGTTGACGGGACGGCATTAGAACTGTGAATCCATGGTCGACCCAAAAGCAAGTTGAACGAGGCCGGGATGTCAAGCACTTGGAATGGAACGGACATGACCATGCTCCCAAACTCAATGTCTATCTCGATCATGCCCATGATTGTACGGGCGGTGCTGTCATAACCTCGGATTACTTGAGTAGAAGGCTTCAAATCGGAATCCTTAAGCCCCAGTATGCCCATGATTCTGCCAGGCATGAGGTTGAGGCGGAACCACGGTCCACTAAGACTCTTGAGATGGGCCTCCCCCTTGCTCGTACCTTAAGGTAAATAGCCTCGTTGTGGTCGGAACCAAATGGTGGAAGGTCCATATCGGCAAAGGTGATGACGTTGCCAAAATGAATGTGACCGATCATTGCCGTGAGGTCCTCGGGAGTAGTATCGGGAGAAATTGATGTATCATCGAGATTGCGGATGACAAGATCTCGGTGTTTCTTTGAGGATGCGATGAGGTCCCAAATAGAGATGTTGGCTTGAGTTTTCTTGAGTTGGATAAGTAGAGGATCTTCGGGAGTGTCGCGAGCTTGCGGCCTTTGAGAAGAGGAGCTTGGTGCGGAAGTGGAAGGGTTGTGTTAGGCCCAATTGGTAGGAAAATAGGCTAGAGGGGGGGGGGGGTGAATAGCCTAATTAAAACTTTTTCAAAGAAACACGTTTATAAATGCAAAGTCACTTATCAGATTGCAAACTATTATCAGTAAGCGCAGCGGAGAAGATATGACTTGTTTTAACTCACACAAAATCAGTTTATAAAAAGGTTTTGAGAGCTTGGTTTAAACACAAAGTAGTTTCTAAAAGTTCAATGCAGTTTCAAGAGATTGGTCAATGGAAATGATGTTGAGTCAGCAAGAACAGTAATGATTTGCCGGTGATAGAGTTCCAACCGGCAAGGACAGTAAGTAACAGAGGACACAGAGATTTGGAGAGGTTCACAGTGTAAATACTGCTACGTCCTCTACCAAGTTTGGTCAGAACTTGGATTTGGGTTAAGAGCACTATTAAATATCCCTAGTCTATTACAAGAGCGGCTTTGCCGGATACAAAGACTAAATTCTAGAGATAGTTTAATGAATCGTAAAGCAAATATCTGACCAAGTGTATTTGAGCGGCAAGTTCAAAAGAACTTATCTCACTCAGGTGGGTGTGTGAAAACTCAGACAACGTATTCCTTAAAATAATCTAGTTCGGGAATACTAACAGTGTTGTAGAGTTTGTGCACAAGTGTATGTCCTATTAAATGATCTAATGATTATCTGGACAAGGAATGTTTGAGCTTCAATGAATGCTGCAAACAACCAACTCTCTTCAATGCACTAAAATCACCAACCTTCTTCAATGCACTGAGTCCTCTATATATAGGAGGAGTTAATGTCTTAGCTTGTTGAAGAAGGATAATATTTGAATTTCCAGCTGGGTAGGTGAGGAGCATTTAATGCAGTATCCTTGGCATTAATGGCGAAGATACGTGTGCCTTAAAAGTCTGATGGGTAAAGACCCCTTTGTCTCAACCGGTTACCTGCAAAAGCAAGTAGAGACAGAGTATAGCTAAAAGTAGCTATGTGTCAGACGGCGTAGAAATCATTACAGAGTAGGTAAACTACTTTATAATAAAACAGTATAGAGACAATCAGCAAGGTTGACTTTAATGAAATGATGTCACCTGACTGACAGTGCAGACTGTCTATTATATCGGCATGTTGTTGATCGGCAACTTGTGTATCAAGTTGATCGGCATGGAGTTGATCGGCAACTTTGTTAACTGATCTGCTGATTTGCTTCCTCTTGCTGGTTTGTCTTGTTGAAGAGTTGAAATATACCTGTGCCGATCACAAAGGATCCTAAGGGCACCTTAAAAAGGTTCTAATAAAATTGGGGGACCCTAAGTGTAGACATGATTGGGATTAAGTAATTCTAGGACCTAGGTATCTATTTGAACAACAATCTCCTCCTAATTACTTAAGTCCAATCACCCTTAAAGCTAAAGACATCACTTATCTTAGGGAAAAGATTTCTAAGGATATCTAGGTATAACCAAATCCTAAGGTAAGTCACACTAGATGTCTAATGCAAAAGGTGGATTCACCAAAATAAATGGTGAAGCCGGTTCAAGGAATCGGCAAGAGTGATGATCTGCAAAAGGAAATAGCACAGAATAATGCAGATAACAACACAAATATAAGAAAAACATATTAGCACAATAAAAATTTTATAAGCAAAGAAATTTGTCTGTGAAGGTCTTCAATAAGATATCTACATCATAGGCTATGTGACTCAAGGATCAGCAGCTGGAGGATCAGAAATCTTGGGATCTGCTGCTGGAGTTGAGTCCTTTGTAGATTCAGTCTTCCTAGCCTTCTTCCTTGCTCTTTCTTCTTTTCTTTCAGCTTTCCTCTTTGCTTTGCTCTGTCTTCTCTGCGCACTTTCCAATCTTTCAGACAGCATCTTGTTGTTGGCTTCAAGAGCAGCTATCTTCAGATTAGCTTCGGCAAGAGCAGCTTTGGTCTTAGACAATTCTGCTTCAAGTCTTCCCATATCTCTTATCTGCAGCCTCTGATTATCAACAAGATTCTGTTGAATGTTATGAGTTGTCCCCAAGGATTCAGAAAGAGCCATAATACGCTCGTCTCTGTCAGCAAGGAGAGCTTTCAATTCTTTAACCAGAGTATTCTCCTCCTCCTGATTGGACTTACGTAGACGCTTAACCAGGTCTTTATGAACATCCTTAACCAGGTCACCAACAGAAAGAGCCATATCACCAACATCAGCACGAGTGGCAGGCACTTGCTGATTTGTGAAATCGCCTTCACTAAACTTCAAATACTCATACAGACTGTTGACGATGGTAGGCTGGAAAATACTGGCAGACGTCGGGAGCACTATTGAAGGGATAAAATCTTCATTATTCAGATCAGCATCTTCAATAAGCACATCATCAGTCATCATCTCATCATCAGAGGAGATCAAGATCGACTGAGATGGAGAGGGAGGAACAGGAGCAGCAGGAATAGGTAAGAACCATTGAAGGGCAGCATCATCAGCAGATGAGAAGAAATCGGCAGGGACAAAAGTTGAGACAATGAGATCATCAGAATCATCGGCACGACAGATCGGCAAAGGAAAAGCAGGAGTAGAGACTGCTGCTGATTGAGAAGCAACTGAAGGAATGGTCTTTGCCTTTTTCTTCCTTTTAGAAACAACAGGTGCAGGAGCAACAGAAGGGGCATCGGCACTGGAAGCATTCTTTGAAATCCTTTTCCAATCCTTAGCATCAAAGAACTTCAACCTATTGAAAGGCAAGCTGGATGGAAAGCGATCGGCAGCCACTACATTGGCATTTCTCCTCAGAATCATACTTATCAACAGATAATGGCATCCTTTTCCAGGATTGGCCTTGTTCTTCAATCTGTCAGAAGCCCACTTATCAGCAGCCGTAGCGATAATCCTGAATATGTAGGCACACCAGTTGAACTCAATCTGCAGAACAATGGCGGCCATAGCTTCAAATTGCACATCAGTAATATTGCTGTGGGATCCAGATCGGCAAATGAGACATCTATCAACTATCTCAGCCAAAGCATAGTATCTTCGGGGATAGTGAATCTTCAGATGATTAGTGCCACTAAGCCTTGTGCCAGCACCTCTCATGATAATCCAAGCCTTATCCAGTTCCTGCTCATCAACTAGAGCACTCAACCCTTCATTCCCAAGATTAGGAAAAACTTCAGAGATAGAAGAGGGAGAAATAGAGATCTGCACGCCCAAAACAGTAGAATTGATGGAGACGATAACGGAGGAATCAGCACGAGCGCGGACAACTGAAGAGTTGGTGAAGAATTCTTTGACAAGATCCACAAATACTGAACTAACTCCTGATGGGGTGATGAACGAATCAAGCAAGGACCCAATAAGAAGATTCTTCAAGAAAACCCCGTCGGCTTCATCGTTGAAGTAGTCGGAGTCAACATAGCCTCCGTAGATATCTTTTTCGCCGGACATTGTCTGCAAAATTACTCAAACAACTCTCAATGTTAGACATAAAGACAAATCAAACCATAGATGATTAGAAATGAGCAGAGAATAAACATTAACACTTACCAGATTATGAATAGATGAACAAATAAAACGATAAATTGGTAATCTGGAAAGAGGAGAGATAGAGAGAATAGAGAGCAGAGAGAAAAATGGCGGAGAAAGAGCTTAATGGAATTTTGAAAGGCGTTATATATGTTATGGGGGAGAGAGAGAATATGAAAGGGCAAGGGAGAGAAATAACTGTACCTTTTGTCTCGGAGACCGTGCGCACGCAAAAATTAATGCGCACACAAATCGGTAAGGTGAACAGTTAAAAGTAAGAGGGAGAAAGGGTAAATTAGTCAAAAATAAAATAGAAGTGATGATGACCTGTTTACCTGCTGATGTATCGCATTAAATGGAATACATCTTGACACGATTTTGGATAAGAAAGGTACACACACGTGTCAGGGAGATGGTGTGACCGATGTACCTTTGATTTGATTGCTTACGTCATGTGTCAGGAATCTTAACTTTTGCAGAGACATGCTGATTTGATTTCATTAATCGGCAAGATAATTGAATCGGCAAGATAGCTTGAATCGGCAAAATAGTTGAATCGGCAAGATATTGAATCGGCAAGATATTGAATCGGCAAGATATATAGATAGAATCGGCAAGATGATTTTGATAAAATTTTCGATCGGTAAGATTTTGTCGGCATGTTCGTAGTCGGCAAGATAATTTGATGCTCTGCTGATTTGATCGGCAGACTAACACAAAGTAGCAAAGTTAGCGCAATTTTAACCATAAAAATCAATCATACCTAATTCACCTCTGAGGAATTCAAATCTTTTCTGATCCAAGGGCTTTGTTAGTATGTCTGCTCTTTGGAAATCGGTATGGACTTTGAGCAGCACAACATTCCCTTTTTCAACATGTTCCTTCAGGAAGTGGTATTTGATGTCTATGTGCTTGGTTTTGGAATGCATGACCGGATTGTTTGATACTGAAATTGCTGATTGGTTGTCACAATAGATGGGACAAATTTGAGATGGTACTTCATAGTCAACCAGCTGCTGCTTCATCCATAGAATCTGTGAACAGCAACTGCCGGCAGCTATGTACTCAGCTTCAGTAGTGGAAGTGGAAATTGATGCTTGCTTCTTACAGGACCAAGACACCAATCTATCACCAAGAAATTGGCAAGTTCCACTTGTACTCTTTCTGGTCACCCTACAAGCTGCAAAGTCTGCATCTGAATAACCTATAAGATTGAAAGATGAATCTCTTGCATACCATAATCCAAGGTTAGCAGTGCCACATAAATATTTAATAATACGTTTTATAGCCTGCAAATGGGATTCCCTAGGGTCAGCTTGAAACCTGGCACAAACACAAACAGCAAACATAATATCTGGTCTACTGGCAGTAAGATAGAGGAGTGAGCCGATCATACCTCAGTAGATAGTCATGTCTACTTTCTTACCAGACTCATCCTTATCTAAATGAATGTTAGTGCCCATCGGTGTGCTTTGAGAGTGAGCATTGTCAAAGCCAAACTTCTTGATAAGTTCTTTGGCATACTTGGCTTGACTGATGAATATTCCTTCATGGGTTTGTTTGACTTGCAGTCCATGGAAATATGTTAGTTCACCCATCATGCTCATCTCGAACTTGCTCTGCATCAGTTTCTCAAATCTCTTGCAAAGGGATTCGTTAGTGGAACCAAAAATAATATCATCGACATAAATTTGAACAAACAATGAATGACCCTTATGCTTGGCAACAAATAAAGTAGTATCGATTTTACCTCGAGTGAAGCCTAAGCCATCGCTAAGTAAGAACTTAGAAAGGGTTTCATACCATGCTCTTAGAGCTTGCTTTAAGCCATAGAGTGCTTTCTTCAATCGGTAGACATGATCAGGCTTCTTGGAGTCCTCAAAACCTGGTGGTTGTTCAACATAGACTAGTTCTTGGAGTTCTCCATTCAGGAAGGCACTTTTCACGTCCATTTGATATAGCTTGAATTCCTTGAAGGCAGCATAGGCTAAGAAAAGTCTTATAGCTTCCAATCTTGCAACAGGAGCAAATGTCTCATCGTAGTCGATTCCTTCCTCTTGACGGTAGCCTTTAGCAACTAACCTTGCTTTGTTTCTAATGATTTTCCCAGCTTCATCCAATTTGTTCCTGTGAACCCACTTAGTACCAATAACTTGCTGAGAAGTTGGTCTTGGCACAAGTTCCCATACTTTGCATCTTTCAAACTGATTCAGTTCCTCTTGCATGGCTTCAACCCAACCAGGATCGGCAAGAGCTTCTTCAGTCTTCTTTGGTTCTATATCGGAGACCATAGCAGATGAGAAAAGGCTTTCAGCAAATGCTCTACTAAGGTTCCTAGTTAATCTGGGACCAAAGACATCACCAATCACATTTTCTAATGGATGATCACGAACAGTTCTGACTTCTCTCGGCACATCTTGTCTTACTGATTCTTGTTGTAAGGATTCTAGAGGAGGATCAAGATCAGCAGAAGGTGTAGGAGAAGAACTTTGAGTGAGAGGTGGATGAAATCTTGGAGGAATAGGTCTTATAACAGAAATTGGTTGAGGGTTAGATCTGTCTTCAGGATGATCAGCAGAGTTTGCATCGGCAAACGGATTATGAAATTCATCAGCAGGTTCTGGTTCTGCTGATGAAGGAAAATACGGAGCATCTGCTGATTCTTCTGCTGAAATGATTGGATCAGCAGCTGGTACTTGATCTGCAGGATTAGTATTGCTGGATTCACCTGTCTCATGAGCACTAGACACATTAGTACTATTTGGAGCCTTGTCAGACTCTAACAAATCAAATTCATCAAAGGTTACATGAACAGATTCAACAATTTTCAAAAGTTTCTTATTGAAAACTCGAAAGGCCTTACTGTGTTTAGCGTATCCAACAAAGATTCCTTCATCAGCTTTCTCATCAAATTTACCTCTGTGCTCTTTTCCATTGTATAGCACGTAACATTTGCAGCCGAATATCTTGAAGAATCCAATGTTGGGAATTCTGCCTCTCCAGAGTTCATAAGGAGTCTTGTTAAGGAATTTGTTGATTAGAGATCTGTTCTGGGTGAAGCAGGCTGTATTGATCGCTTCAGCCCAAAAGTACTTCGGCAGCCTGGCTTCGGCAATCATGGTCTTACCAGCTTCAATGAGAGTTCTGTTCTTCCTCTCAACAACACCATTTTGTTGTGGTGTACCAGCAGCTGAGAAGTTGTGGTCTATACCATGATCATCACAGTACTGAGCAATACCATTGTTCTTGAATTCAGTGCCGTTGTCTGATCTCATACTGATGATATCGCTTTCTTTCTGAGTTTGTAGTAGTCTGAATAACTTGGTGGCAACAGCATAGGTGTCATCTTTGTGACTGAAAGTTTCCACCCAAGTATATCTAGAGAAATCATCTACTACAACCAAGGTGTATCTACTTCCCCCGATACTTGCTGTAGATGTGGGGCCAAATAGATCCATATGTAGCATTTGGAGGCACTTAGAAGTTGACATGCAGGGCTTGCTTCGGAAAGATGACTTATGTTGTTTTCCAAGCTGGCAGGCCTTGCATTTCTTTGCTTGATCAGCAGACACTTGAGGCAGACCGGTAACAAGATTTGAACCGGCAAGCTTGGATAGATATTTGAAGTTCAAGTGACTGAGTCTCTTGTGCCATAGCCATGAGTTCTCACTGATGTTCTTAGCTACAAAACAAACATTAGCAACACCAGTAATAGCACTTAAGTCTACTGCATAAATGTTACCTTTACGTTTGGCAGTGAGAAGAGTTTCATTGGAAGCAATGTCTTTCACATAGCAACTGGAAGTAGTAAATACGCATTGCATTCCTTTATCACAGAATTGTGATATTGATAGAAGGTTGTGTTTCAGACCATCCACTAGAGAGACCTTCTGTACAGTAACTGCACCTCTCTTGATGGTACCTATACCGACGATTTTTCCTCTGGCATTATCACCAAACACTACTGGGGGACCTGATGCTTCGATAGTATCGGCAAGAAGATCTGCAAATCCTGTCATATGTCTTGAGCAGCCACTATCTAGAATCCACAAATCCTTGCTTGCACCAGTTGAGGCCATGAAGCATTCCTGAAATAAAACGGTATGCTTATGGTCCCCCTTATTCATGGGTCCGAGGGTTAGTTCCTCTTTGGCAACCACATCTGGCCACCACTAGAGGATGTAACCTCAGTGGGTCCAGATAGATGCTTCAAGAGGCATTCATGAGCCTTGTGACCATAATCAAAACAATTAGAACATCTCACTTGACTGATAGGCTGTGGAGTCGGTAGAATATCATTCTGTTTAGTCGGTGCATCGGCAGAACTAGGGAATTGAGCAGGCACAAACTTAGTATGTTTAAAGGTGCCAGTGTTGCCTTTCTTTCCATTCTGTTTACCTTTGGCAGTTACCTTTTTAGGCACTTGTCCATCGGCAGCAGAGGAGGTCAGATCGGCAGCACTTGCTCTGCTGATGTATTCACCAAGAATACCGTTATCGGCAGACTCAGTATCAGCAACCTTAACATATCTTTGTTTGTGCTTATCATTCCTTTTGTTCTGGTTCTTAGGATACTTTATTGCCACAGCACTGTAAATTGGCTTAGCATCCTTATGCACTGAGTTAACAGGATTACATTCAACTTTCTCATCCTTTTTCTCGGTAGCACAAGTTTCAGTAGAGCTACTGCTGCTGGAATCAAATCCTAACCCAGATTGGTCCTTATATGACATTTGGGTCTGTAGGATTGTTTCAACAGCAACTCTAGATTTTGTGTAAGAATCAACAATCCTTGAGAGATGATTGTTTCTTTTCACAAGATCTTCGATCTGAGCTATCAATACTGCTACTTGGCATTTGAGATCCAGGTTTTCTTTCTTTAAAGAAGTAGACTCAAGCTCGTGTCTTTTGAGAACTGAAAGTTCAGACATAAGCGAGCTATTCTCGTTAGAAATTCTTTTGAAATCAGCAGCCATCACTTTATGAACGCTACTCAGCTTCTCATGATCGATAAAAAGTTCATCCATTGTCTCTATCATTTCAGCTTTGGATATTTCAGGACAAGGATCAGCCAAAATTTTAGGAGCAGAGGCAATGGGTCCAGGAGAGAAGTCAGGTAGGGAAGAGATGGGTTTTGATATGTTTTTGGCAATGCTAGATTGTTCATTGAATAATAGTTTTCTGGTCATCGGTAAGGATTTTGATTTGTTGGTGGTGAATTGAGAAGAGTTACACTGGCCATAGAGTGAGGTTCCCACTTGGTGTACTTTGTATCCATATGGGTTTTCAGCTTTGACACTTATTTCTTTGAAGTGTGGTTAAGGTCTTCCAGCAGATTCTTCTTTGACTGGAGTTCTTGGTGGAGATGGATCTCGGTAGACTGGAGTCGGCAAGGATGATACATCGGCATCTTCCAAATCTAGGGCGACAAAACTTACATCGGCATCTTCATCTTCATCGGCATCTTCATCGGAATCAGTTTCACACCAAACCGGCAAGGCCTTTTCTGTGCTTTCATCGGCAACAAAGCTTCTAGACTTAGGATGTCTCTGGTTGAATGACTTCCTCATGTATTCATATTTTGGTTGAGGACATTTAGAAGCAAAGTGACCAGGTTTTCTGCAGTTGAAGCAGACCAGATCACCTTTGTTGTTCTTTCCATCGGTAGCACTAGTAGAGGGTTTATTGTAGCTTGCTGGTTTCTGAAATGGTGGTGTGAAGGATTTTGGTTGCTGGTAGTTTCCTTTCTGCATCCTTTTGAAGTCTTTAAACCTTTTGTAGTTCCTAGCGAAGGCGGCAAATTCGTCTTCTTCCATAGGTTTTTCTGAGGTTATTTCATGGGTATTGGAACTGCAGGATGTTTGAGGTGGATCTATAGGAGGGAATTTGTTTGAAGGAAAGGATATCTGTGACTGAGCTGATAGAGACAAGTTTTTGAAATTTTTGTCGAGAACGTTAAGTTTTTGCAGTTCTCTCTCATACAGAAATAGACTAGACACAAGATTCTGAATAGAAGTCTTGTTTAAGTCTCTCACTTCTCTAACAGCGGTGACCTTAGTATGATACTCATTTCCCAAAGAACTTAGAAAACGAATATTAAGATCTTTCATAGTATAAACTTTACCTAATGAAGCACATAAATTACTTACCTCGCAAAATCTGTCGTAGGCACTCCTTAGTGATTCACCATCTTGTTTCTTGAAGGATTCAAACTCAGCAATGCAGTCGTAGAGTCTGTTGTCCTTCACCTGCTCGTCACCTTCAAAGTATGCAAGGAGCTTGTTCCAGCATTCTTGAGCCGTGGAGCACAAGTCAATAAGTTTGTATTGCTTGTCATCCAATCCACATGAGATAATGTGGCATGCTTTTCCATCTAGGGCAGCAGAAAGTTTGTCGTCGTCGGTCCATTCCTCTCTGGGTTTCTCAATCAAAGTTTCATCAATCTGAACATGGGTTTCCTGTTCAGTTTCTCGATCAGCATGTTGTGTCAGCGGAGTGGAGGGAATAGGTCTGTAGGTGGTTGAAACTTTTAACGGAATGATTGGACCACCTTCTATGACCTTCATCAACCGGTCATCGATTGAGTTCATATACTTTATCATACGAGATTTCCAGACACCAAACTCGTTGACATTCAACAACGGAATGGTGGTGATGTTGAATGACTGCATGATTTTTCCTGCCATGGTATCGGCAAACAAGCTGCAAAGCTTGGAAATTTCTTTCAAAATTCCTAGCTCTGATACCAATTGTTAGGCCCAATTGGTAGGAAAATAGGCTAGAGGGGGGGGGGTGAATAGCCTAATTAAAACTTTTTCAAAGAAACACGTTTATAAATGCAAAGTCACTTATCAGATTGCAAACTATTATCAGTAAGCGCAGCGGAGAAGATATGACTTGTTTTAACTCACACAAAATCAGTTTATAAAAAGGTTTTGAGAGCTTGGTTTAAACACAAAGTAGTTTCTAAAAGTTCAATGCTGTTTCAAGAGATTGGTCAATGGAAATGATGTTGAGTCAGCAAGAACAGTAATGATTTGCCGGTGATAGAGTTCCAACCGGCAAGGACAGTAAGTAACAGAGGACACAGAGATTTGGAGAGGTTCACAGTGTAAATACTGCTACGTCCTCTACCAAGTTTGGTCAGAACTTGGATTTGGGTTAAGAGCACTATTAAATATCCCTAGTCTATTACAAGAGCGGCTTTGCCGGATACAAAGACTAAATTCTAGAGATAGTTTAATGAATCGTAAAGCAAATATCTGACCAAGTGTATTTGAGCGGCAAGTTCAAAAGAACTTATCTCACTCAGGTGGGTGTGTGAAAACTCAGACAACGTATTCCTTAAAATAATCTAGTTCGGGAATACTAACAGTGTTGTAGAGTTTGTGCACAAGTGTATGTCCTATTAAATGATCTAATGATTATCTGGACAAGGAATGTTTGAGCTTCAATGAATGCTGCAAACAACCAACTCTCTTCAATGCACTAAAATCACCAACCTTCTTCAATGCACTGAGTCCTCTATATATAGGAGGAGTTAATGTCTTAGCTTGTTGAAGAAGGATAATATTTGAATTTCCAGCTGGGTAGGTGAGGAGCATTTAATGCAGTATCCTTGGCATTAATGGCGAAGATACGCGTGCCTTAAAAGTCTGATGGGTAAAGACCCCTTTGTCTCAACCGGTTACCTGCAAAAGCAAGTAGAGACAGAGTATAGCTAAAAGTAGCTATGTGTCAGACGGCGTAGAAATCATTACAGAGTAGGTAAACTACTTTATAATAAAACAGTATAGAGACAATCAGCAAGGTTGACTTTAATGAAATGATGTCACCTGACTGACAGTGCAGACTGTCTATTATATCGGCATGTTGTTGATCGGCAACTTGTGTATCAAGTTGATCGGCATGGAGTTGATCGGCAACTTTGTTAACTGATCTACTGATTTGCTTCCTCTTGCTGGTTTGTCTTGTTGAAGAGTTGAAATACACCTGTGCCGATCACAAAGGATCCTAAGGGCACCTTAAAAAGGTTCTAATAAAATTGGGGGACCCTAAGTGTAGACATGATTGGGATTAAGTAATTCTAGTACCTAGGTATCTATTTGAACAACAGGTTGCTTGCTATGACTCGACCGGATCGAGTTAGCATGTTGACGTTCCCATCTTGCTTCTTTTTCCTATTCTCTAGTACTTCCCTCATTACCTCATCGTAAGTCACAACATAACAAGAATTGTCAAGTGTATTCATAACATTGGGGCCCCCATTCACAATTGGGATTGAATGGGTGGTCCCCTCGAGTTCTCCTATCTCTATTACATTGACATGTTCGCCATTAGTCACTACAAATTCTTTCTTGTCTATGAGATCTTGAATGACATTGCGGAGAACGAAGCTTTCCTCGGTGGTGTGGCCACTATATTGGTGGTAGCCACAATATTTGTGGTGAGCATGATTGGGGTTGACCGTCTTGGGTTGTTACCCTTGTATGGGTATGACTTGACCCTTTGCTTTGAGGACTTTGAAAGCTTCAGTTTGAGTCATACCTTGGAGAGGCGTGTAGACACGGTCATTTCAAGACTTCTTCCCTTGGGGTGGAGGAACCTTTTTGTAATTCCCCTTGTCGATAGTGACGGCGTTGACTGAGGCCTCTTTTGTGGAGTTTGAAGCGGCCTTGTAGCGGTAGCTAGGAGCACTTTTCTTGATTTCCTTGAGCAATTCGACCATTCGGACCCCCGCCTCATACATTTGGGAGAAATCCGCATAGCAAGCCCCACTTAGGTGGGTGCGGAGATCAATTTTGAGACATTTGAGAAAGATGTCCATTTGCTCCTTGGTATATGGCCTTTCCACAATCTCGAAGAGTTTATCATTCCATCTCCTTGTGAAGTCGATGAAGGACTAGTTGTCTCGTTGAGTAGTGTTCTCTAGCTCTTTCCTTGTGGGCCGGTGAGTGGTGTTGCCTTGGTATTGGTTCTTGAAGGCAAGCATGGCGGAGTCCCAATCAAGACGGACAGTGAGCGGAAGAGTAGCATACCAATCTTTTGCCGCCCCCTCGAGAGTGAGAGGAAAGCATTGAGCCATCACCTTGGGGGAGACCTTCTTCGGAACCATTGCCCAAATATAAGTCTCAATGTGAGCCAAAGGACAAGATTTGCCCTTGAATTTGCTTATGTCGGGCATCTTGAACTTATCAGGAAGAGCGGCCATAGTACTCATGGGGATGGATGATTGATAAAGGCTTGTGTCGGAGCCTTTCCCCATGTTGAGCCTATTGAATTTTTGGTCGATGTAAGCCATGATAGAATCCACCATTTTGGGCTCATTGTTCTCGGAACTTGGCTCTCCCACTTTCTTGGTGCGGGTGTTGACATAAGGAATTTTGAACAAACCTTCGGTCCATTCGGATTCGTCATCGTCATTTTTGCTCTTCCCCTTGGCAAGATTAGTGAGCTTTTCTTTCATTAGCTCCATCTCGGCCTCGTGGGCCTCCCTTTGGCTGTCGAGGTGGGATTGCCAAATGTCGTCTTTACTTTGTGCCTCCTTATTGAGGGTGGAGACTTGCTCTTGGAGGAGTTGGACCATGGTTGCCGGCCATTGTTGATGTAGGAGCTATTGGAGTGATCTCTTCACGGACTAACCGATTTGCCGAATCCCGGTAGACTCTGTAAGTACCAATTGAACCTATATTGCAGAAGAGGCCCTTGTCAGTCTTGAGTAACACTTGCGGTCCACGAAGAGGCTTAGAACACCCAGTTGGGCACACGACTCGAACCACATAAGAAAAGACTTTTTTTTTTTATAAGTCGGAGGGAGCGGGTCCCTTTTGGGGTTTCTAAGAAAATAATGGAATCGTCACACTAGTATATAGACCATCTCGCGGTCCCATATACTCATCGGATTCCATCGCGCTTGTGAATCCTACATGTATCGGGGATTAAACTAAATTAATGTAGTAAAGCATACATGCGGGGACGGATTTTTATTTTCGTCCAAAATAACCACTTTTGGGGACGGATTTTTATTGCGTCTGTTTCAAACAAGTTGGCATGTATGATTTGAAGACATTAGTTTAGGGAAATCTCGGTACATGGAAACCGACTTGAGTCACGGAGTGTTAGACCCTAACTAGAATTGTGTGGCTTGTGCTCGGCATGAATATGAGGCTCAAAGGTCACCCCCGGCATGTAGTCATGAACTACGCCACGGGATGAGGTTTACCGCTTCGAAAGAGCCAAGGTCGAGTGGAGCTTGAAACTTTCTAGGACGGGCCTCGACAGGTTTGGGGTTGGACTTGTGCGACTCGATAGTGAGCAATTCATAGGAATATGTGCATGTAGTGTGAGGTCTAACAGGTGACAAAATATTTCTTTTTATATTTTTTTTCCAAAAGAAATAAAAAAACAAATAAGCACATAATTACAACTTTCGAATCACCCGTGTGACCGATAAAATAGAACATAAAACTTAAAACAGTCTGAAGTTCAGAATAACCACTGATGCAGGCAACTGTGCCCACACCCCCATTATACTGCTCTGTTCTGAGACCTGTTTCTGTTCTGGGAACCAACCCAGAAGCGTGCGCCTCTGAGTGTTGATACGAGACGCGCGCGCATGGCGCGATGCTATTGGGAAGCGCGCGCTTCTGGGCACACCTGTCAGATTGTCAGATTTTTGAACTCAGGGGATTGCCCTGGTCCTATGTGCATATTGTAACCCCTGCAGAAATGATTAGTGGAGAATAGCAGAAGAAGAAGATGAAGAACATGAAGAAGCGGGCGATTCTGGTCCTTGATGCGGGATGCGCGCGCCTTAGGCTGAAGAGGCCAGAAGTGTGCGCCTCCCCTATCAGGAGTCAGAATGCCCAGAAAAGATGTATATTTTGATCAGAATGCAAGTTTAACCCTCAAACGTCCCCAGCGGAGTCGCCACTGTAGATACCCCGGGGGAACCACGGCTTGGCTAGAGCGCGTGAGTTATCCTAGGATGTCTAACTTGTTTTTAGAGTCGCCACCTATGTTTTGAGGAACATAAGAAAAACCTATTGATAATAGCCTAAGTTTGATTACGAAAACAGAGATTCTTTGTTTTGAGGTTCGGGGGTTAGGTTACGAGATGGGAAGTACCGAAACACCCATCTTTCCCAACTAAAGTTGGTCTTGCTTGATCAAAATCTACATGAATGATAAACATTCTTCTTCTTCTTCTTTAAATCATAAAAAAAGGGTTTTAAAAATAGAGTTTGGAATGTAGGAGATAACTCTTTAACCGACCTCAATGAGATGAGGTGATCATTAGAGTCATGTCCCAAAATGATTTGGGTGATTGCGCTTTGATAAAACAAAAAGAAAGAGAAAAGAGATGAAGTTAAGAAGAGGAAAGAAATAACTTTACCTAGTCTTCAAGAGACTTCAAACACTTCTTGATGAATTCTTTGGAGAAATCCTTTGGAAATGCTTTGTAAGTGTGAAACTTTAGTGTCTTATTGAGAATGTAAGATTGGGAGTCAAAAGGTCAAGGTCCTTGAAAATGGAGGTACAGGGGGGGTTTTATAGGTGAAAGAGAGATGTTTTTGGTGCCAAAACTCAGTCACCAAGAAATCTTTCCCGGGCAAAATCCTGTAAATTGAGCAAGGGAGAGAATCCTGGCCAGAAATTTGTAACCGACGCCCAGAGGCGCGCGCTTCCTGCTTTGGGGGCGGAAGGCGCGCGCGTCTGGATCCTCCTGTCGGAGGCGCGCGACTCAGAGAAGGCGATTTTGACAGAATGGACTAGAAAGTCAGCCCTGTTATTCAGTTTAGTCCCTGGACTTAACGAAGTCAGTCAGGAACTTAACGGAAGTGACAGAAACTAACGAGAAACACTTAAAATGGGGAGAAACACAAGATCAAATGTGCAATCGGGGTGAGCGGTCCAAGGCAGGGTGTCTACAGTTTCCTACGTTCCCCTCAGTTTGAGGAGCTCAGATCGCCGTAGTTCGGCCATGGATCGTCTTTTGTTGAAGTCGGTGTCCCTTTGAAGGATGCTGTTGCCTTGCTGATGTAGATCGCTTTTCTTTGCGGTGAACTCCTCGGGATATTCTTTGAGGTGGACTTTTGCAGTGAACTTGGTGAGCTTTTAAGGCAGACTTCCTCTTCGCATGTATTCATTTCCTTTCCTTCTTTCCATTGTTCATTTATTTTCTCTCTTATCACCTTTTTTTTTTTTTTGAGAGAGAAAGAGAGGAGAAACATTAGCCCCAACTTGCTATCTTGGACTGGCTCATCTGTAGCCCCTTGGTGGAATGTCCGTTACTTCTCACTTTGACTTTGAAGATCCGGGAAGTCCTTTGCTTGGTTGCGCACGCGCGATCACGGTTGAATCTTGGTGGTTGAACAAAAACATCCTTGCCTTTTCATTGTCTCGGGATGTTTTTGTATCGGAAAGGTGTATCGGCTTGTGTATAGAGGAAAGCTTGCCATTAATGGTTTATTCATGCCAATTGATCACAACATTTATTCACATCAAGATTAATTGTTTGCATTTAGCATTTTTCATTTGTGTTAGGTCCATTCATCCTTAATGAGTCTTCACTGACTAGTATGCTTAGAAGTCAATTCATCATTTTAGGGACGTAGCAATCAATTGATAATAACAAGCAGGGCAATTTCAAGAGTAAATGTATATTGCAAATAATGTCTCAAGTCTAGAGAGAAGAGAAGGAAAATGTCTCTTTTATTTAGATAACTTTATACATACATGTCCAAGTATGGACCTTTGTAAAAATAAAAAGACATAGTCCGGGACGGACTTTGGTGAAAGTCTAGATCCTACGAGGCTGGAAGACTCTTTTTTTTTTTTTTTTTTTTTTTTTTTTTTAGGGATGGGTTCCCATGAGGCATGATGATCCGTTTTCTTCCTCAATTGTTGGAGGGGTTTTCGGCGGCATATTCCATGTCTTCCACGTGGAAATAGGGTTCCGTGTCATCGGGAAATATGTCGCAAGGTCTCCACTTGGCTTGGCGTTGTAATTGCCGGATTCGTCTACTCATGAGTTGGGGATTTGCTTTGGCCATCTCCTTTTGGTGATTTCCTTCCGAGGCGCGCAACCTTTGTGCATGACACTCGACGAGGGTACAGACCTCCATTTGATGTAGCCGCCTTTGGGCTTCCGAAGCACGGGCTTCTCCTTGTTGTTCACGTGGACGGTTGTCTCGGACGCCAATTCAGATGTGGGCTCCTTGGTCGATGTTTCCAATGGACAAGGCCGCAAAGGACTTTAGCATATTAAACCTCAAGGTGAAATTATAACCATGATTTGGGAAGAATGCTTCATTAGCGGATTAGCCTTTTAGGAAAAACTTGATCTTTTAAGAAAACTCTTTTTTTTTTTTTTTTTTTTTCTAAGACACACTTTTGTTTTGAGTGAAAGACTCACACACATTTTATGCAAACTTTTGACAAAGCAATAATAATAATAATCTTATCAAGAAGACTGACAATGGATTCAAAATGGTCACCACATGGCATCAACCGAGGAGTCAAGACTCCAACTAAACCTAACAGACACCTTTTCTTTTCTTAAGGACTTATCACACATCCTAGCAATGTACTTTGACTCTTCCTAAGGGGAGGTTGATGGAAGGGGTTTTGAAACTTCATCCTCTGTTATGGCAACCACGGCACCATTCATTTCCCAACCCGAGCATTTAGCCCTTCAGACATTTTCTGTGCCACTAATCCTTTCCAAACACCTTCCGCCATTTCGGCTTTACTGATTTTAGGAACCACCACCTTGGACACTGATTTTGTCAACTTTTCCAAACCAGGCTCTCCCATTTTGGGATTTACAACTTCATCAATCAGGGACTCATTTTCCTTGGGGCGGACATCACTCCATTTATCTACCATCGGGGAAGTCACAAATTCGAGCATTTTGACGCTCGGGTCATTGGCTGTGTCGGAGGCGTGGGGGCGTCCAAGCTTTCCCTTCTCGATTAGCTTCGAGATGATGCGTTTTATGGCCGTGAAATCATTGGTATCATGGCCATGGTAGTTGTGAAAGGCACACCTTTTGGTCTTGTCACGACGTTTTTCAAGATTCTTTGGCCGGAAATCTTTGAGGGGCCACATGAGGCCTTGTTTGACCAATCCTTCAAACACTTTGCTTATGGGCATTCCGAAATCCTCAAACTTTGTGAAATGGAGCTTGGCTCGGCCTTTGGATTTTCTTTCATTGTTGACCGGAGCGTGGTGGGGATGAGAATCACCGCTACTCAATGCAAAGGGGTGCTCATCGAGTGTCCTTTTAAACTCAGACTCCATTTGCTTTCTCTTACCTAACAACGTACCCAACTGAGGTGCAACATGAGGATTCTGTGGAAGTACATGGGTGTAGGAATACCAATAACCTTGGTTGCTTGCAGGAATATACATTAGAGGCATGCAATGAGCTTGCAGTCCAAGAGGCCTCCGATTGTAGAAATGATACGGTCACCATGGAATCTTATCGGGAAATCTGGTGGAAGTCGGTTAGTGATGCATGGTTGGGTATCCACATATGGTATAAACAGTGACTGAGCTCCGGTGACTTGGTTGATGGCATTAAACTGAAGGGTATGGTATTATGAGTATGATTCTCGGGGCGTAACTGGTGTGAATAGTGGTTTATGGGCCTTTTAAATGGATTGTGTTTGGGGTTTTATAGGAAGTGTCTCATGGGAGGTGTTGGATTTGGGATGAGGCAGAGTGAGGAAGATTTGAGTGAGAGGCTCGTTGTGGATGACGGCGTGTTGGGGCGAAGAAATGGAGGCCTCGGTATTTTGGTGAGATGGAGGGGGAAATCTTTGGTTACAATCCGAAGGTCGGGTAGCTTCCACCCTTTCATTTTGGTTGGTCATTTTGGTGAAGGGCCCATCAGTTGTGACATCTTTTTGTCTCATCGACTCATTGAACGGGTTATGTGTTTCCTTGTGGTTCTTCGTGATGACTTCCTCCGTAGCCCCGGAGGCTTCTAGAGTTTGGAGCGGCTCTCCTTTCGTCAGGCTTCCGGGTTGTCTGCAATGTCGTTTCCCAAACTACCATCCATCAAAGCGATCTTTCTGAGGTACCGGATCTGAGAAGTTGTAGTGAAAGGGGAACTTTCTAACCCCACACGCACTAGGCGGCGACATGATGCTCTCTTCCACTTCATCTGAGCTACGGGAAGACAAAAGGTAGCTTTAGGCTCGGATAAACACTGGGTGAATGCTCATGCTACTGATGGAGAATGACCGCTAGGCCTAGACCTATGGGGTAAAAAAAGGTGGACAGGATCAAATGGGATCTTAAATCCATCCGAGATTCAAACGGGGGTCTACTTACAAGGTTGTAACAGACTTCTTGGATGGCAACGGGGGATCCATTCAAAGACTTGACTTCCTAGGGGACTATTCCTAGGGGTTTAGCGGGGACCTAGGGGACAACGCCTAAGGTCTTAATGGGAATCTTAGAGGGGACCTAGGGGACAACGCCTAATGTCTTGACGGGAATCTTAACGGGGACCTAGGGGACAACGCCTAAGGTCTTGACGGAATCTTAACGGGGTCTCGGAGGACAACGGGGATCCGTCCAAAGACTCAACTAAATCACATAACAAAGGTCTTGGAGGACAAAGGGGGTCCGTCCAAAGACTTAACGAAATCCCATAACGGAGGTCTTAAAGGACAACGGGGGTATGTCCAAAGACTTAACGAAATCACATAACGGAGGTCTTGGAGGACAACGGGGGTTCGTCCAAAGACTTAACGAAATCACATAACGGAGGTCTTGGAGGACAACGGGGATCCGTCCAAAGACTTAACGAAATCACATAACGGAGGTCTTGGAGGACAACGGGGATCCGTCTAAAGACTCAACGAAATCACATAATGGAGGTCTTGGAGGACAACGGGGGTCTGTCCAAAGACTTAACGAAATCGCATAATGGAGGTCTTGGAGGACAACGGGGGTCTGTCCAAAGGCTTAACGAAATCACATAATGGAGGTCTTGGAGGACAACGGGGGTCCGTCCAAAGGCTTAACAAAGTGACGTTTATTAACGCAAGAATGTGTCAAAGACAAGAAACAAAGAACGGAGCAAGCTCATGCCACGTGCAATTATTTATTCATTCAACTTTACTTAAAACGCATTTTTATTCCTAAATGGTTGGAAAAGATTCCTCTTCTTTTTCGCAACTACTCTAAATCCTTGATTAGTGGAGGCCATCACTACGCCTATAGACCCCTCGTTTTTCACCTGCCTTGCACACTCCCAAGGATGGACTATCCCGGGCGAGGGTCCTATAGGGCAAGCGGCTTCCACCGACCAAAAGAAACGAACCTAGGGTCTAGTGCATCGCAAGATTCCCAATGCACGATCCATTCCAATCATGATTAAGCCCCGCTTAAGATTGAAATTCGTCTTAGGGACTTAAGGGACTTCCGGCATAACCTCATCTTTGATGAGGGCTCTCGAGTCTTATCCTCGGGCTTAAGGATGATTATGTTGGTAGTGGTGCCCTAAGCACGTTTAATAAACGTTGTAATTGTTATCATTTATTTCATATCAATAAAGAGATGTTTTGATTATTATTGTTGTTCATGTTTACTTATAATAATATCCGTCCCTAGTACTTGTTAAGCACTAATATAAAGGCCAAATGATCATGGGATGATCATGTTAGATTTATGGGTACTTGTTTGGAACAAGGTACTGGACATTACCCGCTGTATGAGATTTATGTCATGGTCTATGTCATACATATATCTCATATTAGTTATGTCATTCGAATCCTTAGACATAAAGTTATTATAGTCTTCCACTTGATGAACATTATGTTTGACATATTCAAACGCTACCTTTAACCGGGTAGTTATAAAGGGTATGATTGGCATAATCGGATTCACGTAGGGAAGAGTAATAAGCTAAATTGATTTGTCCCTCTTCGGAGAGATGTCAAGCTTGGGCCTCTCGTAGGAATGATGTTGATGAAAATGTTCGGCCGGACTCAAATGAATTGATTAGATCAATATCATTTGTATTATCAACATATTCGGAATCGAGAAAGTATTGAACAAAACAAGTTTACTTGTTGACCATGACTTGTGTTCAATGACATCGTGGACAAAGGGATTGTGACATGTTCTAAAGGAATGCGAACTTGTATCTAGTTATACTATTTGGGTAGGTATGACGGTTTGCTAGAACCTAATCATATCTTATGGTTTCATGTTTGAACCCATTGCCAACTTAGTATAATCCTAGAGGGTCACACACAATAGAACGAATCTTAAATAAGGGTTATATTGGAATTTTGGAAACGATGGGAATCTGGACAAGTGTGCGACCGCACAATATGGGTTGGGCGGCCGCACAGCTTGGGTCAAATAGTACCAGAAACCTTCCAAAGAGATGTGCGGCCGCACAGGGATTTTGGGCGGCCGCACACCATGTCGGGACCGGTTTCCTAATTTGATTTGGAAAAGAATTTTGGACAGGTTTAGACACAAGTTTCCTATTTGGAATAGGTCTAACTTGTATATAAACAACCAAATTCGGCCAGAATAAAAAACAATGCTTTTGAGCAAGTCTCCAAAGAGTTTGAGAGAGTTTATTTTGTTCTAAGACATCTTAGATTGAAGAACAAAATAATACACAAACCAATATTCCATATAGTTCATATTGATTGTGAAAACGTGTTTCACAATTTTGGTCTAGCAACCAAGATCAAGTGTTCTTGATATTCGTTCGTAGTGTGGATACCGCTAGAGGGTGAAGCTTATCATCTTCAAAGTTCGTGTTCTTACTTTTGTGATTAAAGCTTCAAGTTCTCCACCAAGATCAAAGACCAAATTCAAAGTCATCAAGGGTTAGTTTTCTAGTATTCATATTGTTGTATTTGATTTAATCATATGAATGGATCTATGGGCTTTGGGTTTCATAAAATTTTGAATGCTATTTTCCGCTGCTCATGTTACTACGAAACCCAAAAGTGGTATCAGATCCCCGTTCATGTTGATTATTTCAATACTTAGATCATGTTGTGTGTATATAAACTGTTTATGTGCCTAACATGATATGAATATTGGATATATGATGTTTATGTGTTATATGATTTTATGTGGTTTATTGTTTTACAACTTTAATCGCACTATTGAATCGCACTAAAAATTATGTTGGATTCTGAATTTTTTGATTATTAATTTTTGATTGGATCAAAGTTTTAATAATCGGGGAAAACAATTTTGAGACAAATTTTCGAACTTTAAAAATTCAGTCTGATGCTACTGTACGACCGCACAGAAAATATTGGGCGGCCGCACATGTTTGGGCGACCGTACAGATTTTCTTGGGCGGCCGCACAGTTGGTCAGAATCAGAATCAGATTCTGGAATTTTGATGGGGTCCAACCGAATCAGTGACAATACCGGCCAGACCTGCTGATCTGGAGCGGGTTTTGGGCAGTTGATTTTGGTGTGGATCTTGGGGTTTGATTTTCCTATTTGTTTTAGTCTTGTGATTCTAAGATTGGATCAAGGTTTGGATGGCTAATCTACGTTCATCGAGATTGTGTTTCCAAAACTTGATCGCAATCAATGTTTCAAAGATAAAACGAAGTTAGAATTATGAAGAGTTCATAATTGCTAAAATTGAGAAACAAAGTTCTTGATTCAATGATTGGAGATCCATGTGGAATTGTGGATGCAATTGGCTTACGTTTATCGAGACCATCTATTGCTTAGTTTCGGCCACATGGACTACTTTCTTGGTTTCTTGAATTAGTGCGGAATTGTGGATGCCTGATGGCTTAGTTTCGGCAGCACTTCTTGTTGTCTTGATTTGGAAGAAGATAACCAAAGTTCAAAGAGTCTCATCCTCATAATTATAGAGAAACTAATGACACATAAATATTATGCTTAAATTAATGGAGATTAATTTAGTGGCTAAACTTGATGCGTAACATGTTTATATTATGTGCTCATAAATATGTTGTATGCTATATGTGACGAACCTTCAAAGAAAGTTTTAAGTCCTTTATTGCCATGCCATGATTAAAACACTTGTTAATACATGGGTGAATTTAATGTAGACTCGCCCTAGCGAGATGCATTGACTTTATTTATGTATGAGCAAGATAGATAATGTGGGCACGCCCTAGCGAGGCACATTAACTATACGTTTAAAATGGTTGGACTTAATTGGGCGTCAAAACAGTTTTGAGCCTAGGCAAAGATGAGATTTAACATGCTTTTTGAAATAGGATTTCTTAAGGAATCTCATAAAAGAAACTAAGAGTCATATGAGATATGATTGACAAGAGTTGTCTACCTAATTAATTTGATTTTGTGTAATCCGCCTTAGCGGACTTAAAATTAAATTAAAGCGGGATCTTAACCCACTTAAATTATATTATACATTGGATGTATAAGAAGGTTATATAATTTAGTGGGAGTATTTTCGTTTGAAAAATACATTGTTTATTTCTTTAATGAAAATTGGTACTTATTAAATTTTGGAAATTTTGCATAATTGTAGATAATGACCATTGTTGCACTTCTTGCAAAAATGAATGAAGGGCAACAAGTGAGTCCTCACATGCTTAAAATGAAAGGTTATGTAGAGCACCTTGAGAAACTTGGCTATCCAATCCCATTGGAGTTAGCCATGGATCTCATTCTTAATTCATTGCCTAAAAGTTATAATCAGTTTGTGATGAATTATAACATGCATGGAATGGATAAGAATCTCTCCGAGTTGCATGGGATGCTTAAAACTGCGGAGATGAAGATTGTGGAGAAAGGTTCTCCCGTGCACTTGGTTCATGATGGGAAGAAGGCTAGTGCCAAAGGAAAGGGTAAGAAAGTTGTCAAACCCACGATAAGCAAGGCAAATGTTGGCAAGGCTTCTGAGGCAAAACCCGATTCAGAAAAGGATGCAATCTGTTTCCTTTGTCAAGAAATTGGTCATTGAAAACGTAATTGCAAGGCTTTCTTGGAAGAGCAAAAGAAGAAGAAGGGCAGCAAGGCTGCGTCGACTTCAGGTATCTATATGATAGATATTCTCCTTTCTACCACTGATTCTTGGGTATTGGATACCGGATGTGGTTCTCACATTTGTTTAAATGTGCAGGGACTAAAGAATAGGAGACTACTTAAAGAGGGTGAAGTAGACCTACGCGTGGGGAATGGAGCAAGAGTTGCTGCATTATCCGTAGGGACTTATGAAGTCACTTTACCTTCCGGATTAATTCTTGTTTTGAACAATTGTTATTATGTTCCGGATTTAAGTATAAATATTATTTCAATTTCTTGTTTGGATAATGAAGGTTTTAAGTTCTTATTGAGAATAAGAAATTTTCTATTTATTTAAATGATGTGCTTTATGGTATTGCAAATTCATTTAATGGCCTTTATGTCTTGAATGTCAAGAATGAAAATAATGACAATGTCTATCATATAAATAAGAAATCTAAACCTAATGATGTAAATCATACTTATTTGTGGCATTGCCATCTTGGTCATATTAATGAGAAGCGTATCTCAAAACTCCATGGGGACGGACTTTTGGGTTCATGTGACTTTGAGTCATATGATACTTGTGAGTCGTGTCTTCTTGGAAAAATGACCAAGACACCTTTTACTAAGTTAGGTGAAAGGGCAAGCGACTTATTGGGGGTTGATACATTCCAATGTATGCGGACCATTAAGTAGCAATGCTAGGGGAGGATTTCAATACTTCATAACCTTCACTGATGATTATAGTAGATTTGGGTATTTTTACCTAATGAAACATAAAAGTAAAGCATTTGAGATATTTAGAATATTTCAAAATGAAGTAGAAAAACAACTTGGCAAAAGTATTAAGGCACTTCGATCAGATCGAGGTGGAGAATACTTGAGTCATGAATTTGATGATCATCTAAAGAATTGTGGAATAGTTTCACAATTGACTCCACTCGGAACACCACAATGGAATGGTGTGTCCGAGAGGAGAAATCGAACTTTGTTAGACATGGTTCGATCAATGATGAGTCAAGTTGATCTTCCAATATCCTTTTGGGGTTACGCTCTAGAAACCGCTGCATTCACACTAAATCGTGTTCCAACTAAATAGTTTCAAAAGACTCCATATGAGATGTGGAGCGGAAAGAAAACTTGTTTATCTTTCATGAAGATTTGGGGTTGCGAAGCCTTCGTCAAAATACTTGTCTCTGACAAACTTGCACACAAATCTGACAAATGTATTTTCGTGGGATATCCAAAGGAAAACTAGAGGATATTACTTTTACAACCGTGAGGACAACAAAGTTTTTGTTGCCCGAACTGGTGTCTTTCTAGAGAAAGAGTTTCTCTCCAAAGAAATCAGTGGGAGTAAAATAAATCTTGAAGAGATTCGAGACCCAGAAAATGACATTGAACCAATAGTGGAACAAGAACAAGAACCACAAGGAGTTGTGGAACCTGTTCAAAATACACAAGCAACTCGCAGATCTAGTAGGTTACGATCCGAGCCCGAGAGATATGGATTTCTCATAACGGACAGTAATGAGGTGGAAATCATTGAGAATGATGAACCAACAACCTACCAAGAGGCGATGTCTTCTCCTGATTCGGACAAGTGGCTTGGAGCCATGGAATCCGAATTGCAATCCATGCAAGACAATCAAGTTTGGAATTTGATTGATGCACCCGAAGGTGTAAAAACCATAGGATGCAAATGGGTCTTCAAGAAGAAGACTGACATGGATGGGAAGGTGCATACTTACAAAGCTAGACTTGTAGCGAAGGGTTATAGGCAAGTTCATGGTATTGACTATGATGAAACCTTTTCACCCGTAGCAATGATCAAGTCTATAAGAATTTTGCTTGCCATTGCCGCATATCATGACTATGAAATATGGCAAATGGAAGTCAAAACCGCTTTCCTAAATGGAAAACTACAAGAGGATGTGTATATGACACAACCGGAAGGTTTTGAACAGAATTCTAAGGTATGAAAATTGCAGAGATCTATCTATGGATTGAAGCAAGCTTCAAAGAGTTGGAATCTCCGTTTTGATGAATCGGTCAAAGAGTTTGGTTTCATCAAGAACGAAGATGAACCTTGTGTATACAAGAAGATTAGTGGGAGCATAGTGCTATTCCTTATTTTATACGTGGATGACATATTACTCATTGGAAATGATATTCCTACACTTCAGTCCGTGAAGACTTGATTAGGAAAATGCTTCGCAATGAAAGATATGGGTGAAGCCGCATATATACTTGGTATTAAGATCTATAGAGATAGATCAAAGAGGCTACTTTGTTTAAGCCAAAGTAAATACATTGACAAGGTCATTAGTAGATTCCGTATGGAAAATTCTAAAAGAGGAACCTTACTAGTGTTACATGGAGTTTCTCTAAGCAAGACTCAATGTCCTAAGACAAAAGATGAGCGTGAGAAAATGAATGATGTTCCATATGCTTCGGCAATTGGGTCCATCATGTATGCCATGATTTGTACTAGGCTGGATGTATCTTATGCTTTAAGCATGACAAGTAGATACCAATCCGACCCCGGTGAAAATCACTGGATGGCTGTAAAAGCTATTCTTAAGTACTTGAGAAGAACTAAAGATTCGTTTTTGGTCTATGGAGGAATGGAAGATGATCTCATGGTAAATTCTTACACGGATACAAGCTTCCAAACCGACAAAGATGATAGTCGATCGCAATCGGGTTTTGTGTTTATGTTAAATGGTGGAGCTGTAAGCTGGAAGAGTTCCAAGCAAAGTACAACCGCTGATTCTACAACGTAAGCTAAGTATATTGCTGCATCAGATGCTGCAAAGGAAGCTGTTTGGATTAAGAAGTTCATTACTGAACTTGAAGTGGTTCCTAGCATTGCTAATCCAATAAACCTTTATTGCGATAATAATGGTGCTATTGCTCAAGCAAAGGAACCAAGAGCACATCAGAAATCCAAACACATACTTAGGCGTCATATCATTCGAGGAATCGTTGATAGGGGAGACGTAAATATATGCAGAGTACCTACTGATGACAATGTTGCGGACCCGCTGACAAAGGGACTTCCACAAGCTAAACATGAAGGTCATGTTAGGTCCATGGGTATTAGATACATGGGAGATTGGGCCTAAGGCAAGTGGGAGATTATTGGTAGTGGTGCCCTAGGCACATTTAATAAACGTTGTAATTGTTATCATTTATTTCATATCAATAAAGAGATGTTTTGATTATTATTGTTGTTCATGTTTACTTATAATAATCTCCGTCCCTAGTACTTGTTAAGCACTAGTATAAAGGCTAAATGATCATGGGATAATCATGCTAGATTTATGGGTACTTGTTTGGAACAAGGTACTGGACATGACCCGCTGTATGAGATTTATGTCATGGTCTATGTCATACATATATCTCATATTAGTTATGTTATTCGAATCCTTAGACATAAAGTTATTATAGTCTTCCACTTGATGAACATTATGTTTGACATATTCAAACGCTACCTTAACCGGGTAGTTATAAAGGGTATGATTGGCATAATCGGATTCACGTAGGGAAGAGTAATAAGCTAAATGGATTTGTCCCTCTTCGAAGAGATGTCAAGCTTGGGCCTCTCGTAGGAATGATGTTGATGAAAATGTTCGGCCGGACTCAATGAATTGATTAGATCAATGTCATTTGTATTATCAACATATTCGGAATCGAGAAAGTATTGAACAAAACAAGTTGACTTGTTGACCATGACTTGTGTTCAATGACAACGTGGACAAAGGGATTGTGACATGTTCTAAAGGAATGCGAACTTGTATCTAGTTATACTATTTGGGTAGGTATGACGGTTTGCTAGAACCTAATCATATCTTATGGTTTCATGTTTGAACCCATTGCCAACTTAGTATAATCCTAGAGGGTCACACACAATAGAACGAATCTTAAATAAGGGTTATATTGGAATTTTGGAAACTATGGGAATCTGGACAAGTGTGCGACTGCACAATATGGGTTGGGCGGCCGCACAGCTTGGGTCAAATAGTACCAGAAACCTTCCAGATAGATGTGCGGCCGCACAGGGATTTTGGGCGGCCGCACACCATGTCGGGACCGGTTTCCCAATTTGATTTGGAAAAGAATTTTGGACGGGTTTAGACACAAGTTTCCTATTTGGAATAGGTCTAACTTGTATATAAACAGCCAAATTCGGCCAGAATAAAAAATAATGCTTTTGAGCAAGTCTCCAAAGAGTTTGAGAGAGTTTATTTTGTTTTAAGACATCTTAGATTGAAGAACAAAATAATACACAAAACAATATTCCATATAGTTCATATTGATTGTGAAAACGTGTTTCACAATTTTGGTCTAGCAACCAAGATCAAGTGTTCTTGATATTCGTTCGTGGTGTGGATACCGCTAGAGGGTGAAGCTTATCATCTTTAAAGTTCGTGTTCTTAATTTTGTGATTAAAGCTTCAAGTTCTCCACCAAGATCAAAGACCAAATTCAAAGTCATCAAGGGTTAGTTTTCTAGTATTCATATTGTTGTATTTGATTTAATCATATGAATGGATCTATGGGCTTTGGGTTTCATAAAATTTTGAATGCTATTTTCCGCTACGCATGTTGCTACGAAACCCAACAGATTAGTATGAACCATTCATTAGGGCTCGACAACACGGTATCACCCTATCCTTAATACATGACTTAGGTTAATTACGGTCAACATTAACGCGTAAGTCAAGGACCGGGTCAAAGTTGACCATGGTCACACTTGCTTTCACAAGGAGTCATGACCTAGGTATTAACTTGGCCATAATTAACCTTAGACACGTATTAGGGACGTGGTAACGTGAGCTAGACCAAAAACCAACCAAAGTCTCGGTATTTGTGTGTCACGAACAAGTGTGGTTGACTCGGCTCGGAAGGGAAGGTGGAATGGACCCGTGCGCACTAGAAGGGAACAAGAGCACCAATCAAGCTGCATCATGGCATCCATCCCAGGTTTAAAGAGTATTTAGAATGTGCAAGGTCAAGTGCGCGTAGTGTGAAGCCATTCTATGTTCCCTTTTGAGTTAAAATAGAAATTTTCAATTCGTTTTAACATCGTGAACAATGTATAATCAACAAAAATGAGCAAGCAAGAATGGGCTATTTACACAAGCAATCAAGCAAGAACATGAACAAACAAGGCCAAAACTTGTATGTACAACAAATTGTGCACAACAAAAGAATCCTTTGAAATCAACATCTTTCAAGAAGAACAATTCTCTTGAAAATCATTTGCAAAACAAGTTGTGCACAACAAAGAATTCAAAAATCTTTTACAAAATGGGTTATGCACAAGGAGGTTTTCAAAACCCAAATTTATGTCCAAAAGTTTGTGCATGACCAAGCTTCAAAAACCAATTTTTGGCTAGAAAATAAGAAGGTAATGTACTCAAACAAAACTGTAAATTTGGAACCTGGACAAGCAGAAGCCAAAGGGACACAGAATGTTCCTGCCCTGCATAAAAATTGTTAAATTTTGGAACATTCTGTTCCCTGCCCAACATAGCCGTACGGCTATAGCATGCTGGCAATTATTTTTTTGCAGTTTTTCATCTTCTGATCATCAAGCCCCAGTTCATTGTACATTCAGAACAGTTTCCACTCCAGAAAATTCAAACAGAAACTCAGCACACACAAAACAAGCACAAAAGTTAATGAAAACGGGGGACGGGAGTTTGACCCACACAAAAGTGTCCTTAAAGCTTCTAAAAAGAAGTTTGCAAACACTTTAATCCCCAACGGAGTCGCCACTGTAAGGATCCCACCCCGCGCGGAAAACGCGACAAAGTTTTGGGGGCGAAAGGCCAAACACGGTTAACACGCCAAAAAATAACGGAGTCGCCACTTTTGTTAATTATTTAACCCAACAAAAGAAATGGTTAGAGATTCCATTAGTTTGGAGGTCAGGTTACGCCTTATGAAGAGTTTCACATCACCCAAGTCACCTCGGATAGGACCGAGTCTCCCTAATGTTAGTTAACGAAAGTGCATGTGTGTGTGTGTGTTTTCAAAATGGGAGAAACTGACTGTTTTGACAAAACCAGTTAGTTATTTAATAGAAAAGGTTTATTTTGCAAACTTTCTGGTCAGGAAAGGATGAAACTGGAAAATGCCCTACCCGGCCAAAGTAGCCGTACGGATGGGGAGGGCTCTCCAGGGCATTTTTACAGTTTATCAGAAAATAGTCCAGTTTCAGTCAAAACAGAGTATCTTTGCTGAAACTGGACTGGAATGTTGATTTCCAGTTTATGATTAACAACAAAACCTTGAGAAGTTCATTCCTATGCACTTTGATCATCAAAGGAACCCCAAAAACAAAGATTTGGGTGTGATCAAAGGCAATCATTGGAGAAATTTATGAAAAGTTGATGAACATGACATTTAAACCAAAATGACCATTTTGGTGGATAAAGATTAAAACTTTACCACCAAAATAGACTTATTATACAAGATTAAAACCTTAGGGACACAAATATAACATAAAGATCAAATCTTTATGTCTCATACTTGGTGATTTATGGCTAGATCATGGTTGGGGTGATAAAGATTGGAACTTTATCCCCCAATCATGACTCTTATGGCCAAATAAAACAAAATCAACATAAAAATATAACAAACCATGATCATCTTTAGGTTTTACCCCATAATCACACACTAGGTATGAAAGGAACCTTAAATCACCTCATAATTTGGATCATATACATATACAATCATAATATATATACCTTGAAAGGCCAAGACTTGTATAATATATAGATATAGTGCTTGAAAATGGACAAGACTTGCAAGAAATGTAAAGTGCTTGAAATGGACAAGACTTTGCAAGAACAAGAAGAAATAATCATAAGATATACAAGTAATATGAACAAAGATAAAAGAGAGTTTGAGATGAAGAAGAAGATGGGGAGAAGGAGGCTTCATCTATTGTGGTTATGGCCTATCTTCCTCTCTAATCACTCAAATGTGTATATTACTCACTTTTTGCTCTCAAACTGGCAGAGTTTCAACTCACAAAACGTTCCCCCCCCTGAAATGATCAGCATGGGGTTCAATTTATAGAGGCTGAGGGTGCCCAAACCAGCCGTACGGCTAGGGACCTCATGTGCCCAAACCATCCGTACGACTCGACTTGGCGAGCTTTTGGATTTTTCCAAGTTTAATTCCAGTTCAGTCCTGGAATATTAGGTTTATCCTAGTGATGTCCTGGCCCATTGGTTTATCCCTAAATGGTACCAAGAATTCCTCTAAGTAGGTCGATTTCAGATTGGGGTACTTATACCATGTCGTCAATATAGGCCTCCATATGTCTTCCAATCTGCGACTTGAAGACCTTGTTGACCATCCTTTCATAAGTTGCACCAGCATTTTTTCAGACCAAAAGGCATCATTACGTAACAGTAAACTCCCACTGCTGCTTGGAAAGTCGTTTTCTTAATGTCTCCCTCTGTGATTTTGACTTGATGATAACCCGAGTAAGCATCAAGGAAGCTAAGTGTCTGGTGTCCACCAATAGAGTCTACCAGCTTATCAATCCTTGGGAGCGAGTAGCTGTCTTTGGGGCAGGCCTTGTTGAGATCTGTGAAGTCCACACACATCCTCCATTTTCCATTCTGCTTCTTGACCATGACGATATTGGCCAACTAATTGGGGTAAGTTGCTCTCTTATGATGCCGGACTTCATTAGTTTCTCAACCTCTACCTCGATGGCTTTTTCTTTATCTTTGGAGAAGACTCTCCGTGCCTGTTTGACAGGCTTAAAGAACTTGTCCACTTCAACTTTGTGAACAGTAATGGCCTCCTTGACCCCGACCATGTCTTCTACCCTCCATGCAAATACATCAAGATTGCTTTTGAGTAGGGAAATGATCTCTTCTCTCTCTTCTGGAGTCTTTATTTTCTGCTCGGGGTAGTCCGGGTTGATTGCGACCTCTTCCAACTGATCGACTGGTTTGAGCTCTGGTTCATCCCTGAATTCCAAGGTTTCTATGACGATCTACTTAACCTTTTCCTTTTCTTCATCTTCCAGGCTCAAATTTCCATGTCTAGGAGTCGGTCGACCTCGGCCTCAACGTGGGTAGGTTCTGTGGCCCCTGAGCTTGGGATGAGAGCGAGGGTCAAATTAATCGGCTCGTCAAAAGTTGTATTTAAGAAAATAGAGCCAAAACCCTCAAGGTCGTAGGTCATCTCGGCATTTGTCACAGTGTCCTCATCATCAAGTATTACCCATTCCTCCGGGACATCTTCAACTGCTTCAAGTATTACACCGATGTTTGATGTCGAGTTAGTAACTGTGGTCGTCCTGGAAAGAGTGACATTTGTTTCCGGAGTATCAATTTCCATTATGTTCTTAGTCTTCCTAGACTTCATCACATGCTCCAAAAAATTCTTAGGAGCACCCGGTACACATCCTACGCCTGCCGGGGTGGGGAACTTCACCCTTTGGTGAGGGAGAGAAGCAACCATTCCCAATTTTCCTTGGTTGGGGGAGCCCAGGATAGCATGATAGTCACTGGCCAGGTCCATGACAATGAACATAATTGTTGCCGAGGCCTTGTAAGGGTATTCTCCTACTTCCAGCAGTAGGTTAACGGTCCCTTTTGCTTTTGCTTTGTGGTTTGTGAACCCTTCCAGTCTTCCATTATAAGGGGTCAACATGCTGTCTGGCAGTTCCATTTCCTTGAAGGTTCTGTAATAAAGCACGTTTTTAGCAGCCCCTGAGTCAATAAGGAGTCTTTCAGACTCATAATTGTCTATCCTTCCTTTGATTACCAGCGGCTTCTCCCTCAGTGCTCTGTTCCCAGCCAGCTCGTTTGGGGAAAAACTAATCACCTCTTCCCCTTTATGAATCCAGGGAGGAATGTGAATTACCTTGCTCAGCTCATGAATCTGTTCTTTCAACCTGGTATTTGAGGGGATTTTTTCTCGTATGACTCCAATCAGTTTTGCTCTGGGAGGCCTATCCTCTCGTTCTTCCTCTTTGTTTTCCTCCCTTGGGCGCTTGTTGTCTTTCTTTACGACATATCGGTTTAGCTTCCCTTGGTCAACCCACTTCTGTACTATCTTCTTCAAAGCTTAGCAATTCTCTTTCTCGTGCCCATTGTCTCTGTGGTAGGCATAGTACTTGCTAGTGTCCTTTGGATATTTTGGGGTTTTCCCTAATGGGCTTGAGGTTAGGAAGGTCTACCAGATTCATTATTTCTGAGATGGGCTTTGTGAGGGGGTGAAGATCTCCGTTCCTCTCGTTCTATTCTTTCCCCTGTTTCTACCTCCATTGGAACCTTGAGCCGAGTCACCAGTGGGCGGCTTGATTTCATGATCTCGGTCTCTGCCTCCAAACTTCAATTTATTTTTCTCCTCGGCAATGGCTATTGTATATGCCACATGGTATAATTCTGACTTAGTGAGAGGCTCCCTTATCGACATCTCTTAAGTGAGGGCTTCAGACCTTTTCCCTTTGTTAAAACACAATATTATCTCCCTATCGGTAAGCCTTTCTTCAATAGAGTCGGCCAAGTTTCTGAATCTTTGAAAGAAATGCATGGTCGACTCGTTCTTGCCTTGTACCATATTAGCCAAATCGGAGAGCCTTTTCGTTCTCGCCCCTGCATTGGATAAGTACTCCAAAAATTTACTCTTTAATCTAGAGAAACAGTCAATGCTTCCCTTACCTAGATCCATCTACCAAGACCTAGCTGCTTTCGTCAATGTACTGGCAAAGTCTTTGCAAAGGATATCGTCTTTATTCGACACCAATGACATCATGGCCTCAAAATCTTGAAGATGGTCCAAGGCGTCGGAGTTGCCGGAATACTTGTCTAGGTGGGGAAGCTTCAACTGCGGATTAGGTGGAGAATCCCTTATCCATTGTGAAAATGGATGCATTGCGTCGTAATCGCTCTTAGGCCTTCTCTATCCCTGGTTCATTTCCACGTTCTTGAGACTCTTTTTCAGTTCCATTATCGTTTGATCGCTAATGTGCGAACTACGGTGAGAGCTCCTCTGTTTATCCCTTCCTTTATATCAGCTTTTTTCAGCAACTCGACTTACTTCAGGGTCAGGGACAGATCATCTCGGTGGGGTACGATGGGTTGTAGCAGGTCTTTGTGGGGACCGACATCGATCATCTTTTCTGCATCTCTCCCCAAGAAATCTTACGTCGGGAGATTCGGCCTCTTCTTCTCTCCGCTGATTTATTTGATCTCTCAAATCTCTTCCTTCTCGATTAACTGGACCAAGACGACCTTCCAGCCATCTTGCTTGGTTCTCTTGGGGGATATCACGTGGATCCGGATGGCATCGGCCGTCAGAATGTGGGATTTCCCTTTGATTACTCCTATCATTCTTATGAGCTCCTCTAGTTTTGGAGGGCTGGAGGAGATGTGCCATGGAGTGCTTAGGATCATATTCCAAGAGAGCCCTTTGGGCGTCAGCCAATTGCTGTAGAGTCATAAGATTTTGCTGAAGCAATGTCCTTCGATCCAAAGGCTGTGGTCTTGAAGGGCCTGCTTCGCTGTTCTGGGGTCATGTGGTCGTTCTCCTCCGTCTTCCATAAAGTTGAGTAACTTCAGGTGGAGGCCCTCTTGAATGGGTATGCATATCGCCCCCTTGAGGTTGGAGCGCAGGAGGGAGACCTTGATTCAGAGTAGCCTTATTGGCCACGTTAGGTGGTGGCGGATTAAGATTGCCATCAGGCGTGACACTTTCCTGTTGACCGTCGGCCGGAATTTCAGCCATGAGGAGATTGTGGTTATCCAGACAAATTAAAGTCTAAATGGACGGGTGTGGACACCCCGCCTTGGACCGCTCACCCCGATTGCACATTTGATCTTGTGTTTCTCCCCATTTTAAGTGTTTCTCGTTAGTTTTTGTCACTTCCGTTAAGTTCCTGACTGACTTCGTTAAGTCCAGGGACTAAACTGAATAACAGGGCTGACTTTCTAGTCCATTATGTCAAAATCGCCTTCTCTGAGTCGCGCGCCTCCGACAGGAGGATCCAGACGCGCGCGCCTCCCGCCCCCAAAGCAGGAAGCGCGCGCCTCTGGGAGTCGGTTACAGATTTCTGGCCAGGATTCTCTCCCTTGCTCAATTTACAGGATTTTGCCCGGGAAAGATTTCTGGTAACTGAGTTTTGGCACCAAAAACATCTCTCTTTCACCTATAAAAACCCCCCTTTACCTCCATTTTCAAGGACCTTGACCTTTGGCTCTCAATCTTACATTCTCAATAAGACACTAAAATTTCACACTTACAAAGCATTTCCAAAGGATTTCTCCAAAGAATTCATCAAGAAGTGTTTGAAGTCTCTTGAAGTCTAGGTAAAGTTATTTCTTTCCTCTTCTTAACTTCATCTCTTTTCTCTTTCTTTTTGTTTTATCAAAGTGCAATCACCCAAATCATTTTGGGACATGACTCTAATGATCACCTCATCTCATTGAGGTCGGTTAAAGAGTTATCTTCTACATTCCAAACCCCTTTTTATGATTTAAAGAAGAAGAAGAAGAAGAACATTTATCATTCATGTAGATTTTGATCAAGCAAGACCAACTTTAGTTGGGCGAGATGGGTGTTTCGGTACTTCCCATCTCGTAACCTAACCCCCGAACCTCAAAACAAAGAATCTCTGTTTTCGTAATCAAACTTAGGCTATTATCAATAGGTTTTTCTTATGTTCCTCAAAACATAGGTGGCGACTCTAAAAACAAGTTAGACATCCTAGGATAACTCACGCGCTCTAGCCAAGCCGTGGTTCCCCCGGGGTATCTACAGTGGCGACTCCGCTGGGGAGATTTGAGGGTTAAACTTGCATTCTGATCAAAATCTATATCTTTTCTGGGCATTCTGACTCCTGATGGGGGAGGCGCGCGCTTCTGGCCTCTTCAGCCTAAGGCGCACGCATCCCGCATCAAGGACCAGAATCGCCCGCTTCTTCATGTTCTTCATCTTCTTCTTCTGCTATTCTCCACTAATCATTTCTGCAGGGGTTACAATATGCACATAGGACCAGGGCAATCCCCTGAGTCCGAAATCTGACAATCTGACAGGTGTGCCCAGAAGCGCGCGCCTCCCAATAGCATCGCGCCATGCGCGCGCGTCTCGTATCAACACTCAGAGGCGCACGCTTCTGGGTTGGTTCCCTGAACAGAAATAGGTCTCAGAACAGAGCAGTATGATGGGGGTGTGGGCACAGTTGCCTGCATCAGTGGTTATTCTGAACTTCGGACTGTTTTAATTTTATGTTCTATTTTATCGGTCACACGGGTGATTCGAAATTTGTAATTATGTGCTTATTTGTTTTTTTTTTATTTTGAAAAAAAAATATAAAAAATATTTTATCACCTGTTACACCTCACACTACATGCACATATTCCTATGAATTGCTCACTATCGAGTCGCACAAGTCCAACCCCAAACCCGTCGAGGCCCGTCCTAGAAAGTTTCAAGCTCCACTCGACCTTGGCTCTTTCGAAGCGGTAAACCTCAGCCCGTGGCGTAGTTCATGACTACATGCCGGGGGTGACCTTTGAGCCTCATATTCAAGCCGAACACAAGCCACACAATTCTAGTTAGGGTCTAACACTCCGTGACTCAAGTCGGTTTCCATGTACCGAGATTTCCCTAAACTAATGTCTTCAAATCATACATGCCAACTTGTTGAAACGGACGCAATAAAAATCCGTCCCCAAAAGTGGTTATTTTGGACGAAAATAAACATCCGTCCCCGCATGTATGCTTTACTACATTAATTTAGTTTAATCCAGGCACATGTAGGATTCAAAAACGTGATGGAATCCGATGAGTATATGGGACCGCGAGATGGTCTATATAGTAGTGTGACGATTCCATTATTTTCTTAGAAACCCCAAAAGGGATCCATTCCCTCCGACTTATAAAAAAAAAAAAAAAGTCTTTTCTTATGTGGTTCGAGTCGTGTGCCCAACTGTGTGTTCTAAGCCTCTTCGTGGACCGCAAGTGTTACTCAAGACTGACAAAGGCCTCTTCTGCAATATAGGTTCAATTGGTACTTACAGAGTCTACCGGGATTCGGCAAATCGGTTAGTCCGTGAAGAGATCACTCCAACAGCTCCTACATCAACTATGGCCGGCGGCTCCAACACCAACAATACCATGACTCTCGAGCAACTCGCAACCATGGTCCAACTCCTCCAAGAGAAAGTCTCCACCCTTAATAAGGAGGCACAAAGCAAATACGACATTTGGTAATCCCACCTCGACAGCCAAAGGGAGGCCCACGAGGCCGAGATGGAGCTAATGAAAGAAAAGCTCACTAATCTTGCCAAGGGGAAGAGCAAAAATGACGATGACGAATCCGAATGGACCGAAGGTTTGTTCAAAAGTCCTTATGTCAACACCCGCACCAAGAAAGTGGGAGAGCCAAGTTTCGAGAACAATGAGCCCAAAATGGTGGATTCTATCATGGCCTACATCGACCAAAAATTCAATAGGCTCAACATGGGGAAAGGCTCCAACACAAGCTGTCACGACTCAAGGCTCTATTTTATTAGTAATTAAATTATTATTTAATTATTTGCTTATTTATTTATTTAAATTATTATTTATTTAAATATTTATGTGTTATAATAATTATGCCTAGCATTTTATTTGGGTCAATTGTGCTAGTGTAGAAGTGTTGGGTCTTAATTGTTAGTAGGGAGTGTAAGTATTTGTGTGTAGTGTGAGAGAGGGGGCCTAAGTGTAAGTTTTTGAATAATTTCCCTACTCCCCCTCACCTCCCTCACCTTCTCCCTCACTCTCTCCATCCCTTCCCAGCCATCTCTCTCTCTCTCTCTAGCATTGGGTAAGTTTTCTTTCCCTTCCTTCTCTATTCCTTTTCTTCATCTTCCTCTCATAATCTCTCATTTCTTAAAACTTGAAATGTGTTTAGATCGTCGATAGGATCGCGTAGAATCAAAAATATTCAAATTCCGTCAACTTTCATTATTTTCAAGTAAGTTGCTTTTCCCCCGTTTTTATGCTAAAGTGTTCATATCATGCTTATATGATGTTTGAGTTGTTATATTTGAAGTTTGGATGAGTTTAGAATTTATTTGGAATTTATTTGAGTTTTGGTAAAAAAATGGTGATTTTATGAATGTTGGGTTTGATTCTTGATTTTGGTTGTTATATAAGTCCTTTTAGACTTATAAGTTGTTTTGGTACATTAGTAAACTAGTTTGAAGGTTGGGTTTTGGTTGAAATGTGTTTTGGTTTGAAAATGGAAGAACCCAGTTTGTTCTTCCCGACAACCGAGGTAACCCGGGAGCATCATCTCAGTTTAAGGGGAAAACCACATCGAGGAATCCGGGTACTACTCCGGGGATTCAGATTAGGAAGCCTTGTACCTTTTGTCAGAAGGTAGGCCATTCGGAGGATAGGTGTTGGAAAAAGCAAGGCAAATGCACCAATTGTGGTGAAATGGGGCACTTTGCGAGAGAGTGCACGAGGTACCGAGGTCAGTCATCCGGGTCAGGGGTTGGTACTAATCAGGGTCAGAAAAGGGATGCCGCTGGGAAGCCCAAAGTTCAAGGAAAGATTTATGCCATGAATCAACAACAAGCGACCGATGATCCTTCTGTTATTGGAGGTATTATTTCTGTGTCTAGTGTGAGCGCACGAGCGTTAGTAGATCCAGGATCATCTCATTCATACATTTCTGTGCAATTTGCTTCCATGTTAAATGCTGCATTCGAGTCTTTACCGTACGTGCTAGAGGTGTCGACCCCTATAGGAGAATGCTTGATTTCTGATCGAGTCTTTCGTGCTTGTGATGTGGTTATTTGTGGTCGTGTCCTTTGTGCGGATTTGGTAGTTCTTCCTATCCAAGACTTTGATGTCATTTTGGGTATGGATTGGTTGAGCAAGTTTCATGCTTCCGTTGATTGCCGTAAGAAAACTGTTACTTTTTCTATTCCCGATGTGCCTAAATTTGTGTTTGAGGCTAGTCCTCTGAGTAGAAGGGTTCGCTTAATTTCTTATTTGAAAGCGAGAAAATTATTGCATAGTGGTTGTGAGGGGTATTTGGCTAGTGTTCTTGATACTAGGAAAGAATCCCCTAGTTTGGATAGTGTTCGGGTAGTTCGGGAATTTCCCGATGTTTTCTCTACCGAGTATAATATGCCTCCCGATCGTGAGATTGAGTTTTGTATAGACCTTTTGCTGGGTACGGCTCCAATTTCGAAAGCACCTTATAGGTTAGCTCCCGCAGAGTTGAAGGAATTAAAGGTTCAGTTGCAAGAGTTGCTTGATCGAGGGTTTATCCGCCCTAGTGTTTCCCCGTGGGGAGCACCGGTTTTGTTCGTGCGAAAGAAAGATGGTTCGTTGAGATTGTGTATAGATTACCGAAAGTTGAATCAGATTACGGTGAAGAATAAGTACCCTCTACCCCATATTGATGATTTGTTTGATCAGCTTCAAGGGTCCGTGGTTTTCTCTAAACTTGATTTGAGGAGTGGGTACCATCAGTTGAAGGTTCGATCGGAGGATATTCCGAAGACTGCTTTTCGCACTCGGTATGGTCATTACGAGTTCTTAGTTATGCCGTTTGGGTTGACGAACGCGCCTGCAGTATTTATGGATTTGATGAACCGAGTTTTCCATCCGTATCTTGACTCGTTCGTAGTGGTCTTTATTGATGATATACTCGTCTACTCTAAATCTCGAGAGGAGCACGAGCAGCATTTGAGGATAGTTTTATCCGTTCTTGCGAGGGAGAAATTATTTGCGAAGTTCAGTAAATGCGAATTTTGGCTCGAGAAGGTGTCATTTCTGGGTCATGTGATTTCTAAAGATGGGATTTCGGTGGATCCTTCAAAGATTGAAGCTATAGTGGATTGGAAGAGACCCGAATCAGTGACAGAGATTAGAAGCTTTCTGGGTTTAGCCGGTTATTACAGAAGGTTTATTGAAGGGTTTTCGAGGATCGCTACTCCGATGACTCAGTTGACCCGGAAGAATGTCCCGTTTGTGTGGACCGAGAAATGTGACAAGAGTTTCGAGGAATTGAAGAAGAGGTTGACTACCGAACCGATCTTGACTTTGCCTAATGGGAGCGATGGCCTAGTGATTTACAGTGATGCTTCGAAAGAGGGTTTGGGTTGTGTTTTGATGCAGAATGGGAAAGTAATTGCTTATGCTTCGAGGAAGTTGACCCCTAGTGAGCAGAATTACCCGACTCATGATATGGAGTTGGCGGCGATAGTCTTTGCGTTGCACAAATGGAAGCACTACCTTTATGGGGCGAAGTTTGAAATTTTTACCGATCACAAGAGTTTGAAGTACCTTTTCTCCCAGAAAGAGTTGAATAATAGGCAACGCCGATGGATGGAATTATTGAAGGATTATGATTGTACGATTTCTTATCACCCGGGAAAGGCGAATGTGGTAGCCGATGCGATTAGTAGAAAGTCTTATGTGGCTTCGATGATGATTCGGGAGTGGAAAATGCTTGAGGATGTTCGAGATTGGTCTCCTCGTGAATCGAGACATGGGGCTATTTTTGCGAATATTAGGGTATCTCCGACCTTAATTCAGAGGATAAAGGAAGCTCAGAAAGAAGATCCCGAGTTGGTGAAGATAATGGGTAAATTGAAGGAAAAGAATTTCGAGGATTTTTCTGTTAGCCCGATTGGAGTGTTGACTTTCCGTGGTCGTTTGTGTGTTCCGGATGTTGATGGAATTAAACAGAGAGTTCTTGATGAGGGTCACCATTGAGGTATACTATTCATCCGGGTAGTACGAAGATGTATCAGGATTTGAAGCAACAATTTTGGTGGATTAATATGAAGAGGGAAATAGCCGAGTATGTTTCGAAGTGTCTAACGTGTCAACAGGTCAAAGCCGAGCATCAGAGACCCGCGGGATTACTTCAGCTGTTAGAGATTCCCGAGTGGAAATGGGAGCATGTGACTATGGATTTCGTTACGGACTACCTCGTACCCGTAGGAAGTATGACAGTGTTTGGGTAATAGTGGATAGATTGACCAAGAGTGCACATTTCTTGCCTATTGACATCAGATATTCGATGGAGAAGCTTGCGACCCTTTACATTGATGAGATTGTTATATTGCATGGAGTTCCGGTTAGCATTGTGTCAGATCGAGACCCGAGGTTTACTTCTAGATTCTGGAAGGCACTTCAAGAAGCTTTGGGTACAGATTTGCGATTCAGTACAGCTTTTCATCCTCAGACAGATGGTCAATCCGAGAGGACTATTCAGATTTTGGAGGATATGTTGCGAGCGTGTTCGATAGACTTTTCTGATTCTTGGGATTCGCACCTACCGTTAGTGGAGTTCTCTTACAACAACAGTTATCAGGCTAGTATCGAGATGGCACCGTATGAGGCCTTGTATGGAAGGAAATGTAGATCGCCTATTTGTTGGGATGAGGTTGGTGAAGCGAAGATCGTGGGTATTGATTTGCTTCGGGATTCGGTTGGAAAAGTCAAAGTTATCCGGGATAGATTGAAAACAGCCCAGAGTCGACATAAGAGCTATGCAGATAACCGAAGGCGAGATCTTAGCTTTCAAACCGGTGATTTTGTGTTCTTGAAGGTGTCTCCGAAGGTGGGTATTCGTAGGTTTGGGAAGAAAGGCAAGTTGGCTCCGAGGTTTATTGGCCCGTTTGAGATTTTGGGAAAGGTTGGACTTCTAGCGTATCGTCTTGCGTTACCGCCATCTTTGGACCGGTTGCACAACGTCTTTCACGTTTCTATGCTTCGGAAGTATGTTCATGATCCATCTCACGTGTTACCGAGGATACCGGAGGATATTGAGCCCGATATGACTTATGGGGAACGACCGGTCCGGATCCTAGATTCTAAAGTTCAAGAGTTGAGGAACAAAAATATTGCGTTGGTTCGAGTTCTTTGGAGGAATCATAACATCGAGGAGTCGACGTGGGAGCTCCGAGGTGAGATCGAGAGGAAATTTCCGTGGCTTTTTGTTTAAGGTGAGTCTCGTTAAAATTCGGGTCGAATTTTCTTTAAGGGGGAGTGAATGTCACGACCCGAAATCTAGGCTCTATTTTATTAGTAATTAAATGATTATTATTTAATTATTTGCTTATTTATTTATTTAAATTATTATTTATTTAAATATTTATGTGTTATAATAATTATGCCTAGCATTTTATTTGGGTCAATTGTGTTAGTGTAGAAGTGTTGAGCCTTAATTGTTAGTAGGGAGTGTAAGTATTTGTGTGTAGTATGAGAGAGGGGGCCTAAGTGTAAGTTTTTGAATAATTTCCCTACTCCCCCTCACCTCCCTCACCTTCTCCCTCACTCTCTCCATCCCTTCCCAGCCATCTCTCTCTCTCTCTCTAGCATTGGGTAAGTTTTCTTTCCCTTCCTTCTCTCTTCCTTTTCTTCATCTTCATCTCATAATCTCTCATTTCTTAAAACTTGAAATGTGTTTAGATCGTCGATAGGATCGCGTAGAATCAAAAATATTCAAATTCCGTCAACTTTCATTATTTTCAAGTAAGTTGCTTTTCCCCCGTTTTTATGCTAAAGTGTTCATATCATGCTTATATGATGTTTGAGTTGTTATATTTGAAGTTTGGATGAGTTTAGAATTTATTTGGAATTTATTTGAGTTTTGGTCAAAAATGGTGATTTTATGAATGTTGGGTTTGATTCTTGATTTTGGTTGTTATATAAGTCCTTTTAGACTTATAAGTTGTTTTGGTACATTAGTAAACTAGTTGGAATGTTGGGTTTTGGTTGAAATGTGTTTTGGTTTGAAAATGGAAGAACCCAGTTTGTTCTTCCCGATTTCCGGCAGACCAGAGTATTGTGCGACCGCCCAAAAATTGTAGGGCGACCGCACATCTATCTGAAAGGTTTTGTTCTTGCTTGATGGCCTTTTTGGGCGACCGCACAGACCCGTTTGGGCGGCCGCACAGATGCTCTGAAAGTTTTCAATTGTTATTTTGTGGGGTTGAAGAATGCGTTTTGATCCAAATCTTGGGTGTCCTTCTAGTTGACCTTAGTGAACATTGTAGTACACTCTAGTGATAGAATTGGGTCCTTTGTGATTAAGTTTGTGTTGGAAATTAATTAAGTGTTGATTGAGATGGTTGGAACACTTTAATTGTGCGTTGTTGGTGCATTTCACTTTCTTGGTGACTTCTTGGTATGGTTCCCTACTTTGGAACCTTAAGTTGTTTATTCATGCTAAAATATTATTACTTAGCATTTAATTAGAAGCCCAGCTGGCATATTTGTTGCATCGGGCGATGGGAAAGATTATAATGGCAAAGCCAAGTCCATTATAATGTTGACCATTGTTTTGCCCCCTTCTATACCTCTTTTCCAGATTGGCCTTGGAAATGATAAGTTAGCTTCCTTTGGGAATGTATCTAGCTACCGGGCATGACTTTGTGTCATGGCTCTTGTCCTTTGTGACCCTTTTATGGTTATTGGTTCCGGTACCGGGGTTTTCTCTTCGGCTTTCATGCTATTATGAAGATGATGATTTGTTGATTATTGAAGCTGCGTAGCGATCCTTTATTTGGATGTACCGGTTTGGAAAACCTTGGCTATATCCTTTGTTATGTGTTTATTTCCGCTGCTATCTGTTATGTGATAACTGCTACGTGCTATTTATGATTTATTATCGTATATTGCATCATAGCATGTCATGTAGTTGCATTAGTAACTTATGGAGATTTATCTCACCCCCTTTTCTTTTATCTTTGCTTTTCCTTAACCCCCCCCCCCCCAGGTGCTAAGGATTATTCTCGCTGATCACGAGAAAGAGGACGTCGAGTGTGGATTCATTCTTTTGGGGAAAGTTGTTATAGGTTGGTTTACATTATATCAATGTGTAACCTTTTGGGGATGTTTGTACCAAACATTGACGTCACTAGGATTTGTGTATTTTGTAACTTTGGTGTATAAGCTTATGGGGTTTATACTAGTTTTACTTTGTTGTTCAAGTTGATTTACAAAACCTTGTGTTATCATCTTTTGGGTATAAAAGGAAATTTTTATCTCCATTATTTTAGAGTTTATTGTTTAAGTCGACGTCCAGCTCGCGGTCTCGGGCCCGCGGGGTCCGGGGTCGCGACAGTTGGTATCAGAGCCTATGGTTTGGCTCTAAGTATAAGTCTAGGTGGACTAGTATGACCTAGGAGGGTAGTAGTGTGCGGAGTGATTAACGGTTGGTGTTTTATGCAGGTACTTAGTTACAATGGTTCGTAGAAGGAGTGGTGAAGGTAGTACCGGTAATGCAAATCAGAATGACACAAGGGAAGAAGCACGTGCTATGTTTCAAGGCATGTTTGAGGCGGCCATGAAGGCCATACATGATCAAGGTCCGAGGGTAGAACAAGCACCACCCCGCTATGGATTGGAGCAATTTCTCAAACTGAAACCGGTTGAATTCAATGGGGAACCCGATGTAAGGAAAGCTGAGTTGTGGATTGAGTCGATGGAGAAGATTTATGAGGTATTTGGGTGCACGGATGAGGACAAGGTCCGGTTCGCGGCTTACAAGCTTGTGGGAGCCGCCGAGCATTGGTGGAAGGGTGTTAAGGCTAGTTGGGATGATACTCACACGGTGTATGCGTGGGAGTTGTTTGTGCGCAAATTCAAGGAGCATTTCATTCCGGTTTTTGATCAAAACCGAAAGGAGATCGAGCTACTCAACCTGGAGCAAGGTGTGTTGTCTATAGCATAATACTCGGCTAAGTTCATAGAATTAGCCCGGTATTGTGACTATTTGGTGAGGACCGAGGAACAAAAAGCTATGAGGTTCATTCGGGGATTGAAGACCTCCATCCGTACTCAACTGATTGCCCAACGGATAGAGACGTTCCAAGATGCGGTCGACCGAGCCTACTTGATAGAGCAAGATATTGGGGAGCACAAAAGGAAAACCGAGGTTGCGGGTACGGGTAAACCGGGAAGCCATGCTAAGTCTCAACCTCAATACCGTTCCGACAACCGAGGTAACCCGGGAGCATCATCTCAGTTTAAGGGGAAAACCACATCGAGGAATCCAGGTACTACTCCGGGGATTCAGATTAGGAAGCCTTGTACCTTTTGTCAGAAGGTAGGCCATTCGGAGGATAGGTGTTGGAAAAAGCAAGGCAAATGCACCAATTGTGGTGAAATGGGGCACTTTGCGAGAGAGTGCACGAGGTACCGAGGTCAGTCATCCGGGTCAGGGGTTGGTACTAATCAGGGTCGGAAAAGGGATGCCGATGGGAAGCCCAAAGTTCAAGGAAAGATTTATGCCATGAATCAACAACAAGCGACCGATGATCCTTCTGTTATTGGAGGTATTATTTCTGTGTCTAGTGTGAGCGCACGAGCGTTAGTAGATCCAGGATCATCTCATTCATACATTTCTGTGCAATTTGCTTCCATGTTAAATGCTGCATTCGAGTCTTTACCGTACGTGCTAGAGGTGTCGACCCCTATAGGAGAATGCTTGATTTCTGATCGAGTCTTTCGTGCTTGTGATGTGGTTATTTGTGGTCGTGTCCTTTGTGCGGATTTGGTAGTTCTTCCTATCCAAGACTTTGATGTCATTTTGGGTATGGATTGGTTGAGCAAGTTTCATGCTTCCGTTGATTGCCGTAAGAAAACTGTTACTTTTTCTATTCCCGATGTGCCTAAATTTGTGTTTGAGGCTAGTCCTCTGAGTAGAAGGGTTCGCTTAATTTCTTATTTGAAAGCGAGAAAATTATTGCATAGTGGTTGTGAGGGGTATTTGGCTAGTGTTCTTGATACTAGGAAAGAATCCCCTAGTTTGGATAGTGTTCGGGTAGTTCGGGAATTTCCCGATGTTTTCTCTACCGAGTATAATATGCCTCCCGATCGTGAGATTGAGTTTTGTATAGACCTTTTGCCGGGTACGGCTCCAATTTCGAAAGCACCTTATAGGTTAGCTCCCGCAGAGTTGAAGGAATTAAAGGTTCAGTTGCAAGAGTTGCTTGATCGAGGGTTTATCCGCCCTAGTGTTTCCCCGTGGGGAGCACCGGTTTTGTTCGTGCGGAAGAAAGATGGTTCGTTGAGATTGTGTATAGATTACCGAAAGTTGAATCAGATTACGGTGAAGAATAAGTACCCTCTACCCCATATTGATGATTTGTTTGATCAGCTTCAAGGGTCCGTGGTTTTCTCTAAACTTGATTTGAGGAGTGGGTACCATCAGTTGAAGGTTCGATCGGAGGATATTCCGAAGACTGCTTTTCGCACTCGGTATGGTCATTACGAGTTCTTAGTTATGCCGTTTGGGTTGACGAACGCGCCTGCAGTATTTATGGATTTGATGAACCGAGTTTTCCATCCGTATCTTGACTCGTTCGTAGTGGTCTTTATTGATGATATACTCGTCTACTCTAAATCTCGAGAGGAGCACGAGCAGCATTTGAGGATAGTTTTATCCGTTCTTGCGAGGGAGAAATTATTTGCGAAGTTCAGTAAATGCGAATTTTGGCTCGAGAAGGTGTCATTTCTGGGTCATGTGATTTCTAAAGATGGGATTTCGGTGGATCCTTCAAAGATTGAAGCTATAGTGGATTGGAAGAGACCCGAATCAGTGACAGAGATTAGAAGCTTTCTGGGTTTAGCCGGTTATTACAGAAGGTTTATTGAAGGGTTTTCGAGGATCGCTACTCCGATGACTCAGTTGACCTGGAAGAATGTCCCGTTTGTGTGGACCGAGAAATGTGACAAGAGTTTCGAGGAATTGAAGAAGAGGTTGACTACCGAACCGATCTTGACTTTGCCTAATGGGAGCGATGGCCTAGTGATTTACAGTGATGCTTCGAAAGAGGGTTTGGGTTGTGTTTTGATGCAGAATGGGAAAGTAATTGCTTATGCTTCGAGGAAGTTGACCCCTAGTGAGCAGAATTACCCGACTCATGATATGGAGTTGGCGGCGATAGTCTTTGCGTTGCACAAATGGAAGCACTACCTTTATGGGGCGAAGTTTGAAATTTTTACCGATCACAAGAGTGTGAAGTACCTTTTCTCCAGAAAGAGTTGAATAATAGGCAACGCCGATGGATGGAATTATTGAAGGATTATGATTGTACGATTTCTTATCACCCGGGAAAGGCGAATGTGGTAGCCGATGCGATTAGTAGAAAGTCTTATGTGGCTTCGATGATGATTCGGGAGTGGAAAATGCTTGAGGATGTTCGAGATTGGTCTCCTCGTGAATCGAGACATGGGGCTATTTTTGCGAATATTAGGGTATCTCCGACCTTAATTCAGAGGATAAAGGAAGCTCAGAAAGAAGATCCCGAGTTGGTGAAGATAATGGGTAAATTGAAGGAAAAGAATTTCGAGGATTTTTCTGTTAGCCCGATTGGAGTGTTGACTTTCCGTGGTCGTTTGTGTGTTCCGGATGTTGATGGAATTAAACAGAGAGTTCTTGATGAGGGTCACCAATTGAGGTATACTATTCATCCGGGTAGTACGAAGATGTATCAGGATTTGAAGCAACAATTTTGGTGGATTAATATGAAGAGGGAAATAGCCGAGTATGTTTCGAAGTGTCTAACGTGTCAACAGGTCAAAGCCGAGCATCAGAGACCCGCGGGATTACTTCAGCTGTTAGAGATTCCCGAGTGGAAATGGGAGCATGTGACTATGGATTTCGTTACGGACTACCTCGTACCCGTAGGAAGTATGACAGTGTTTGGGTAATAGTGGATAGATTGACCAAGAGTGCACATTTCTTGCCTATTGACATCAGATATTCGATGGAGAAGCTTGCGACCCTTTACATTGATGAGATTGTTATATTGCATGGAGTTCCGGTTAGCATTGTGTCAGATCGAGACCCGAGGTTTACTTCTAGATTCTGGAAGGCACTTCAAGAAGCTTTGGGTACAGATTTGCGATTCAGTACAGCTTTTCATCCTCAGACAGACGGTCAATCCGAGAGGACTATTCAGATTTTGGAGGATATGTTGCGAGCGTGTTCGATAGACTTTTTTGATTCTTGGGATTCGCACCTACCGTTAGTGGAGTTCTCTTACAACAACAGTTATCAGGCTAGTATCGAGATGGCACCGTATGAGGCCTTGTATGGAAGGAAATGTAGATCGCCTAATTGTTGGGATGAGGTTGGTGAAGCGAAGATCGTGGGTATTGATTTGCTTCGGGATTCGGTTGGAAAAGTCAAAGTTATCCGGGATAGATTGAAAACAGCCCAGAGTCGACATAAGAGCTATGCAGATAACCGAAGGCGAGATCTTAGCTTTCAAACCGGTGATTTTGTGTTCTTGAAGGTGTCTCCGAAGGTGGGTATTCGTAGGTTTGGGAAGAAAGGCAAGTTGGCTCCGAGGTTTATTGGCCCGTTTGAGATTTTGGGAAAGGTTGGACTTCTAGCGTATCGTCTTGCGTTACCGCCATCTTTGGACCGGTTGCACAACGTCTTTCACGTTTCTATGCTTCGGAAGTATGTTCATGATCCATCTCACGTGTTACCGAGGATACCGGAGGATATTGAGCCCGATATGACTTATGGGGAACGACCGGTCCGGATCCTAGATTCTAAAGTTCAAGAGTTGAGGAACAAAAATATTGCGTTGGTTCGAGTTCTTTGGAGGAATCATAACATCGAGGAGTCGACGTGGGAGCTCCGAGGTGAGATCGAGAGGAAATTTCCGTGGCTTTTTGTTTAAGGTGAGTCTCGTTAAAATTCGGGTCGAATTTTCTTTAAGGGGGAGTGAATGTCACGACCCGAAATCTAGGCTCTATTTTATTAGTAATTAAATGATTATTATTTAATTATTTGCTTATTTATTTATTTAAATTATTATTTATTTAAATATTTATGTGTTATAATAATTATGCCTAGCATTTTATTTGGGTCAATTGTGCTAGTGTAGAAGTGTTGAGCCTTAATTGTTAGTAGGGAGTGTAAGTATTTGTGTGTAGTATGAGAGAGGGGGCCTAAGTGTAAGTTTTTGAATAATTTCCCTACTCCCCCTCACCTCCCTCACCTTCTCCCTCACTCTCTCCATCCCTTCCCAGCCATCTCTCTCTCTCTCTCTAGCATTGGGTAAGTTTTCTTTCCCTTCATTCTCTCTTCCTTTTCTTCATCTTCATCTCATAATCTCTCATTTCTTAAAACTTGAAATGTGTTTAGATCGTCGATAGGATCGCGTAGAATCAAAAATATTCAAATTCCGTCAACTTTCATTATTTTCAAGTAAGTTGCTTTTCCCCCGTTTTTATGCTAAAGTGTTCATATCATGCTTATATGATGTTTGAGTTGTTATATTTGAAGTTTGGATGAGTTTAGAATTTATTTGGAATTTATTTGAGTTTTGGTCAAAAATGGTGATTTTATGAATGTTGGGTTTGATTCTTGATTTTGGTTGTTATATAAGTCCTTTTAGACTTATAAGTTGTTTTGGTACATTAGTAAACTAGTTGGAATGTTGGGTTTTGGTTGAAATGTGTTTTGGTTTGAAAATGGAAGAACCCAGTTTGTTCTTCCCGATTTCCGGCAGACCAGAGTATTGTGCGACCGCCCAAAAATTGTAGGGCGACCGCACATCTATCTGAAAGGTTTTGTTCTTGCTTGATGGCCTTTTTGGGCGACCGCACAGACCCGTTTGGGCGGCCGCACAGAACCTCTGAAAGTTTTCAATTGTTATTTTGTGGGGTTGAAGAATGCGTTTTGATCCAAATCTTGGGTGTCCTTCTAGTTGACCTTAGTGAACATTGTAGTACACTCTAGTGATAGAATTGGGTCCTTTGTGATTAAGTTTGTGTTGGAAATTAATTAAGTGTTGATTGAGATGGTTGGAACACTTTAATTGTGCGTTGTTGGTGCATTTCACTTTCTTGGTGACTTCTTGGTATGGTTCCCTACTTTGGAACCTTAAGTTGTTTATTCATGCTAAAATATTATTACTTAGCATTTAATTAGAAGCCCAGCTGGCATATTTGTTGCATCGGGCGATGGGAAAGATTATAATGGCAAAGCCAAGTCCATTATAATGTTGACCATTGTTTTGCCCCTTCTATACCTCTTTTCCAGATTGGCCTTGGAAAGGATAAGTTAGCTTCCTTTGGGAATGTATCTAGCTACCGGGCATAACTTTGTGTCATGGCTCTTGTCCTTTGTGACACTTTTATGGTTATTGGTTCCGGTACCGGGGTTTTCTCTTCGGCTTTCATGCTATTATGAAGATGATGATTTGTTGATTATTGAAGCTGCGCAGCGATCCTTTATTTGGATGTACCGGTTTGGAAAACCTTGGCTATATCCTTTGTTATGTGTTTATTTCCGCTGCTATCTGTTATGTGATAACTGCTACGTGCTATTTATGATTTATTATCGTATATTGCATCATAGCATGTCATGTAGTTGCATTAGTAACTTATTGAGATTTATCTCACCCCCTTTTCTTTTATCTTTGTTTTTCCTTAACCCCCCCCAGGTGCTAAGGATTAGTCTCGCTGATCACGAGAAAGAGGACGTCGAGTGTGAATTCATTCTTTTGGGGAAAGTTGTTATAGGTTGGTTTACATTATATCAATGTGTAACCTTTTGGGGATGTTTGTACCAAACATTGACGTCACTAGGATTTGTGTATTTTGTAACTTTGGTGTATAAGCTTATGGGGTTTATACTAGTTTTACTTTGTTGTTCAAGTTGATTTACAAACCTTGTGTTATCATCTTTTGGGTATAAAAGGAAATTTTTATCTCCATTATTTTAGAGTTTATTGTTAAAGTCGACGTCCAGCTCGCGGTCTCGGGCCCGCGGGGTCCGGGGTCGCGACACAAGCCTTTATCAATCATCCATCCTCATGAGTACTATGGCCGCTCTTCCTGATAAGTTCAAGATGCCCGACATAAGCAAATTCAAGGGCAAATCTTGTCCTATGGCTCACATTGAGACTTATATTTGGGAAATGGTTCCGAAGAAGGTCTCCCCCAATGTGATGGCTCAATGCTTTCCCCTCATCTCGAGGGGGCGGCAAAAGATTGGTATGCTACTCTCCCGCTCACTGTCCGTCTTGATTGGGACTCCGCCATGCTTGCCTTCAAGAACCAATACCAAGGCAACACCACTCACCGGCCCACAAGGAAAGAGCTAGAGAACACTACTCAACGAGACCACGAGTCCTTCATCGACTTCACAAGGAGATAGAATGATAAACTCTCTGAGATTGTGGAAAGGCCAAATACCAAGGAGCAAATGGACATCTTCCTCAAATGTCTCAAAATTGATCTCCGCACCCACCTAAGTGGGGCTTGCTATGCGGATTTCTCCCAAATGTATGAGGCGGGGGTCCGAATGGACGAGTTGCTCAAGGAAGTCAAGAAAAGTGCTCCTAGCTACCGCTACAAGGCCACTTCGAACTCCACAAAAGAGGCCTCGGTCAACGCCGTCACTATCGACAAGGGGAATTACAAAAAGGTTCCTCCACCCCAAGGGAAGAAGTCTCGAAATGACCGTGTCTACACGCCTCTCTAAAGCATGACTCAATCCGAAGCTTTCGAAGTCCTCAAAGCAAAGGGTCAAGTCACACCCGTACAAGGGTACCAACCCAAGATGGTCAACCCCAATCATGCTCACCACAAATATTGTGGCTACCACCAATATAGTGGCCACACCACCGAGCAATGCTTCGTTCTCCGCAATGTCATTCAAGATCTCATAGACAAGAAAGAATTTGTAGTGACTAATGGCGAACATGTCAATGTAATAGAGATAGGAGAACTCGAGGGGACCACCCATTCAATCCCAATTGTGAATGGGGGCCCCAATATTATGAATACACTTGACAATTCTTGTTATGTTGTGACTTACGATGAGGTAATGAGGGAAGTACTAGAGAATAGGAAAAAGAAGCAAGATGGGAACGTCAACATGCTAACTCGATCCGGTCGAGTCATAGCAAGCAACCCTTCCACTTCCGCACCAAGCTCCTCTTCTCAAAGGCCGCAATCTCGCGACACTCTCGAAGATCCTCTACTTGTCCAACTCAAGAAAACTCAAGCCAACATCTCTATTTGGGACCTCATCGCATCCTCAAAGAAACACTGAGATCTTGTCATCCGCAATCTCGATGATACATCAATTTCTCCCGATACTACTCCCGAGGACCTCACGGCAATGATCGGTCACATTCATTTTGGTAACGTCATCACCTTTGCCGATATGGACCTTCCACCATTTGGTTCCGACCACAACGAGGCTATTTACCTCAAGGTACGAGCAAGGGGGAGGCCCATCTCAAGAGTCTTAGTGGACGGTGGTTCCGCACTCAACCTCATGCCTGGCAGAATCATGGGCATACTAGGGCTTAAGGATTCCGATTTGAAGCCTTCTACTCCAGTAATCCGAGATTATGACAGCACCGCCCGTACAGTCATGGGCATGATCGAAATAGACATTGAGTTTGGGAGCATGGTCATGTCCGTTCCATTCTAAGTGCTCGACATCCCGGCCTCGTTCAACTTGCTTTTGGGTCGACCATGGATTCACTGTTCTAATGTCGTCCCGTCAACTCTCCATCAATGTGTCAAGATCCGAAATGGTGATGAAATAGTGACCATCATGGCCGAAAACGTCACTATCCACAGAAAAGGTGAGCCCGTCCACCAAGTTCAGCATGGTTTACCAGACTCCACTCTCTCCGGCGTCTCAATCAACGCCATTGACAAAAAAGGGGGAAACGGATCATAGACCCCCAGCAATCACAAAGTCCTCCGCATGATGAGGAATATGGACTACTTCCCTGGTTTAGGCCTAGGGAAATATCAACAAGGAATCCTATATCATGTGCAAGTCCCATTTGTCAAGAACACATTCGGTTTGGGGTACGAGCCTTCCAGAGAAGACTTGAAACAAGAGCAAACGATAAAGAATGAAAAGGCCCGAGCTCGTAAAGAAGGCCGTCGTTATGAGGTCCCTAATCTAAGGCCTTACCGCAAGACGTTGAATGGCTATTTTGTCCGCCAAGGGGAAGACGTTCCATACATAATCTTTCCCGAGCCATGGGTTAACAATAAGGGTGTCAAAAAGCCCGCTCTCGAAATCTTCTCCGATTGTGAGATCCAGAAATCCGAAAGGAAACCAACTCCCATGTCGCCCGTGAATGGTGGGGAAGGAAGGTGACTATAGAGTCCGAGACAGAAATCATCGTGGGGGAAGAACCGACAGATTTAGCCTCCATGTTCGAAGAGCTTGCCATAATGAATGAATGCCAAGTCAACGCCATCCATGACACCATCATCATGAATGAGACTATCAGTGAGGTCCCGCCAAGCTCCGAGCCGATCAACAATTGGTATTCTACGAAAGGGCCCGTGGTATCCGAGGAATTCTTAGTCCAAGAAATGGGTTGCATACCCCGTACAGCAACAAAGGAAGAGCGGCTCACACTTACTTTCGAGTCCAAGAGTGTCTCTAATACCCTCACCCAAGAGGATATGGAGGCCATAGCCGAGCGTGTGTTTCCTTTCTTTGCTAATGAGAAATTTGATATTTCTGAGTACCCTGAGATTGCAATATCATAAATGATGAATTAACTAATAATGAACTTAATGAACAAGTTAATAACGATTCAAATTATGATGAAATAGACCACGAAAACACAACATACTTAAATGAACTTGCTCAACAGGTCCGTAGTCGTGGTGAAAATGGTCCAGGGGCTGACGAAGAATTGCATGTTGTTAATCTGGGTACCGACGAAGAGCCAAGAGAAACTAAGATCGGAAGCTTCTTCAAGGGAACGACAGAGACAGATTGAGTGCACTACTACGGGAGTTCGTGGATGTGTTCGCATGGTCATACGAAGATATGCCGGGTTTGGACAGAAAGGTAGCGGAGCACAGAATTCCGATCAAAGAAGATGCCAAGCTGGTAAAACAGAAGCTCAGAAAGATCAAGCCAGAATGGTCTCTGCAAGTCAAAGAAGAGATCGATAAGCTCCTCAGTGTGGGTTTCATCAAGGTTATCGAGTATCCGACATAGTTAGCCAACATCGTGACAGTCAGAAAGGCAAACGACAAGGTTCGAGTTTGTGTGGACTTCCGGGATTTGAACAAAGCTTCCCCGAAAGACGATTTTCCACTCCCTAACATCGACATGCTGGTCGACTCCACTGCTACCTACGAGGTTCGCTAATTCGTGGATGGGTTCGCTGGGTACAATCAGATTCTCATGGCCGAGGAAGATCAACATAAGACAGCCTTCACAACACCGTGGGGCACCTTTTGCTACACAGTCATGCCATTTGGGTTAAGAAACGCTGGGGCTTCCTACCAAAGAGCCGTGACAGACTTGTTCCACGATATGATTCACAAAGAAATCGAGGTCTATGTGGACAACATGATCATTCACTCCAAAGGGACCGATGGTGAACATTTAATCGATCTCCGTAAGTTCTTCGAAATGCTTCGTCAACACAAGATGAGGCTCAACCCTGCAAAGTGCACGTTCGGGGTTATCCGAGGCTAAGTCCTTGGTTATATGGTCACTGAAAGGGGAATTGAAGTAGATCCCTCCAAAATCAAGGCAACCATTGACATGCCTCCTCCAAAGACGCAGAAAGAGATCAAGGTTTCATGGGCAGACTGCAATACATCAGTCGGTTTGTTCATCAACTCACTTCCATGTGCGAGCCAATATTCAAGCTACTCAAGAAGAATGTGGCTCTAGAATGGACCGACGCGTGCCAAGAAGCCTTCGACCAAGTGAAGCATTACTTGACGTGCCCTCCTGTTCTAGTTCCGCCGCACAAGGAGAAGCCTCTTTTGCTCTATCTCACTGTCAATGATGAAGCCCTAGGGGCTATGTTAGCACAAGAGCAACGAGAGTCCACAAAGGAGAATGCCATTTATTTTGTCAGTCGCCGATTCCAAGGAGGCGAAAAGAACTACTCTGTCTTAGAGAAGTCATGTACAGCATTGGTTTGGGTTACTCAAAAGCTCAAACACTATATGGAAGATTTTTCGATCAAGCTAGTAGCAAAGGTGGACCCGCTCCGCTACATCTTCGAGAAGCCTTTCATGTCAACAAGAATAGCCAAATGGTACTTCATGCTCGCCGGCTATGATATCACTTACGTCACACTAAAATCTGTCAGGGGGAAAGTGTTCGGTGACCAGCTTGCCGAATTCCCGTGTGACGAAGTGAAGGGGGAAGATGTACAGTTCCCCGACGAGCATTTAATTTGTACTGCAACCGAGGAAAATAAGTGGCAACTTTTTTTCGATGGCGCCGCTAACAAACACGGTTTTGGTATAGGAGTATTGCTTGTCGATCCAAAAGACATCTACACTCCCATTGCCATCCGTCTGGAATTTGAAGCTACCAACAACATTGCCGAGTACGAAGCATGCATAGCAGGGCTCGAAGCACCTCTCGAAAGAAACGTCACGGAACTAGAAGTATTCGGCGACTCTTTGCTCCTTATCAATCAGCAATCGGGTAAATGGCGAATCCAAGACCCGACCCTCCAATAGTATGGTCAGCACCTTGAAGAATTGGTTGAACAATTCCAAGAGATCACTTTCAACTACCTGCTAAGGGATAAAAATCGCTTCGCCGATGCACTAGCCACCATAGCTTCATTAGTCGAAATTCCCAAAGGGAAAATGGTGAAGCCTTTCAAAATTGCCCGAAGGAACAGTCCGGTGTACTGCATGAGTATCGAGATCAACGAGGTTCAAACAAACTCTCCGTGGTATTCAGATATCATGAATTTTCTCAAAGATGGCACTTATCCGAGAATAGCAATAAGAAGTGTCAAGCGGCTCTGTAAAGGCTAGCCTCTCGGTACGTACTGATTGGGGACCGAGTCTATAAAAGGCACCACGACGGGATCAATCTCTTATGCGCCAATGAGGCCGAAGCTCAAGAGATAATGTGTGAAGTGCACGAAGGAGAGTGTGGACCCCACATAAATGGGTTTATGCTAGTCAAGAAAATACTCCGCATTGGTTACTATTGGAGCACTATGGAACGAGACTGTATCGAGAAAGTCAAAAGGTGTGCCAAGTGCCAATTCCATGCTAATCTGCAACATGCTCCACCCTCGCAACTTTACAACATGGTCACACCTTGGCCTTTCTCTTGTTGGGGGATAGACATCATCGGTAAAGTCCATCCTGCCGGAAGCAATGGGCAGTCATTCGTGCTAGTGGCCGTCGACTAATTCACAAAGTGGGTCGAAGCACAAGCCTATCGGACCCTCAACGCCAAGAAAGTGGCCGAATTTGTAAAGATTAATATCATGTGCCGATACGGCGTTCCTCATGAAATCATTTCCGACAACGGCTCTCACTTTGAGAAGGAAATGGATGCACTTTTGGTAGAATACAAGATCACCAAGCACAAGTCATCTCCTTACCGTCCCCAAGCAAATGGCGCAGTTGAAGCAGCAAATAAGACCATCGAGACCATCGTCAAGAAAATGGCCTCAACAGGAAGGGATTGGCCCGAGAAGCTACCATTAGAATTGTGGGGCTACCGCACATCAATACGGTCAGCAACAGGAGAACTCCTTATGCATTAGTCTATGGTTCTGAAGCCGTACTCCCAATCGAACTTGAAGTCCCATCTCTATGGGTCCTCCTCGAGAATCAAGTCAACGAGGTAGACTGGATGCAAAATCGATATGAACAGTTAGCCTTACTCGACGAGAAAAGGCTAAGAGCACTCGAACGCACAAGGGCGTATCAGCAAAGGATGGCAAGAGCTTTCAACAAAAAGGTGAAGCCTCGAAACATCAATGTGGGAGATTTGGTCTTAAGACAACATCCTCCTAATGCCATGAATCCGCTGGGGAAATGGGGACCCCGATGGATCGGTCCGTACGTGGTCAAAAAGATACTAAGCGGTGGTGCAGTCCGACTCGTGGACTTAGATGGTGACCAGCTGCCAAAGGAGTCAACCTCGACAAGCTCAAGAGGTTCTATGCTTAATAAACAAAGACCATTAAAAAAAAAAAAATCGCTCGCTAGGTTGAAAACCCGCAGGGCGGCTAGGCAAAAATTAGAGCACGTGAAAAAAGAAGCCCGCTAGATTGAAACCCGAAAGGGCGGTCTAGGAAAAAAACAGGGTGCATACAAAAAAAAAATGGTCTTTGTTTGTTTGAACTACGGAGACCTGAGCCTCCCAACTAGAGGAACATAGGCAAACCTTCGGGTGCGGTCTAAAACATATCGAAAATACCCAATCACTTCAAATAACAAGATGCATTTTTATTCATTCAATGAGTTATTCAAGCCATTACAACGATTTATTGAGCAACAAAGACATCAAAACATTAAATCCTAAAACAAAGTGGTCTAATTAAATTGCAATCTCTTGGGGTACAAAGAAAAATCTAATCTTTCTTAGGTTTGGGAACACATTGCTTCTTTGTTATGCCCTTTAGTCTTCTTGGATGGGGATGGAACATTCTTGGGACCGCCAAGACGGGAGAAAACGCTAGGACGGGACGGAGCTTCATCAACGGCTTTCCCTTTGCCCTTATCAAGCGGATCCTTAGCGGGGATAACCATGGGACGCTTCCACATGGGAGGAATTTCCCTTACCTTTCTTCTTCTGGGAAAATGACGGGGTCTATAGTCCCGCACATAAACCACCGGTCTCACGGGTCAACAACATCGTCATTGGCCTTCCAAACGATCAAAAATGCTCGGACGCTTCTCCACCATCGAGACGGACCCCACAGCTGGAACAGCGTTCACCATTG